>CANTUR010000206.1:4912500-5096029 GCA_947683625.1 Mallotus nudiflorus
TACAGTTGATTTTGAACTTATTTAACATATATATACTTGAAATATACTTAGTTTATTTTAGGTATATTTATGGTATATATATGGTTTATTTCGTTATTATGAATGTTGTTATGCATTATTTATTTTCCCATATGTATATTGAACTTTATTTGAAGGATATCGATAGAACGTGCTACCTAGTGGGCAGCACTAGGATCGTGTATGTACTGGTGCGATAGATTTAGGGTTGAGTTATGAATCACTTGAGGTGATATATGATTTATTGATTGATTTAAGATTGATATAATTGAATAGTGTGGTTGCTGGAGCTCGATTGACCTAGTGTCTCAAGGCCAATCACACTGACAGTCAGACTACTGAAGCTCGGTTAACTTAGTGTCTCAAGGCCAATCTACTGTCCAATATGAAATAAGAGAATTAATTTGGAATCAAGTGAGCTTGTATGGCTAGAGAGGTATTATTGATTAAGGTTATGATTAAATATGATTCTATTTGATCCTTCACTAAAATAAATATTTTTCCAACATTTATTATACCTAAAAATGATTTTAGCATATGTGTGAAATGCATGTATATAATTATTATATATACTAATGATTGATTGCATATGGCATTAGAAGGTGCATGTATATATAATATAATAATTTACTCAGTGAGGTCTGACTCCCCTCAGTTGTTATTTTTACAGGATATTCTTCTTCCTCAGACCTCAATAGTAAGGCCATCCGTCGGACTTCTTCAATCCCAGCTAGTCTATGTAAATTACTTACCTGATTTCTATTGTACTCTAGAAAACTGTAGTAGTAGTTGTTGTATTTGTAGAATGATTTTAATATCAGAGATCTTTCTCTAAATATTGTATGAAATATTTTTATTTATGATATGACAGAAGTATTTATTTTTATATATTGATTTAAGTTTTTATTCTGGTATATTTTTCTTTATTTATTACATGCTTTTATTTCTTTTAAGGCTTTCTACAAGTTCCAGATTCTAAAGAATTCTTGTTCTCTAGCGCCAGTCATGACTTTCGATTTGGGTCATGACAAATATTTTGGATTTAAGTGAGCCTATTGGCTAGTGAGATTCAATGTTTGAGGTTGCGGAATATTTTAGGGTTCTGTTCCGATTCTCCACTTAATTTGTATTTATGCTAATATGAAAATTATTTTTAATCATATGCTTGAACTGTGTGTATAAATTACATAAATATAAATATATAAATATTAAATATATAAATATTATATTGATACTTGATTGCTTGTATGTTTAGGTTGCATATATATATATATATATATATATATATATATATATATATATATATATATATATATATATATATATATATTGTAATATCCCGTGTTTTAAATATTTTTATACTGTATCGAGATATGCAGTGTTAATAATTCTTATATATAATATTGATATTTTAAGAGTTTGTAATTTAATTAAAGCTAATTTTAATTGTTTTATATTATTTTAAGTACTTTACATAAAATTTTTCCGGGACTTGCATTTTCGAGGAAATTTACACGTAAGAAATTCAATATTAATTATTTTAAATGGATTTATAAAATTGCATGAGTCCATGCATTATTTTAATTTTCATATTAGAATATATATATATATATATATATATATATATATATATATATATATATATATATATATATATATACACATGCACAAATATTTACATAATTGATTTAAATTAGGGTTATTTCCATTAAATCATACTATATTATAGTTATTATTTAATTAGCATGTGTGTGTGTATATATATATTGTGTATTTTAACATGTGGTGTATGTTTTCTTAAATATTATATTAATATATTTTAATATAAATTATTAAAGTTATATATATAATTTGTAAAATTACAAAACCTACCCCCTCCCTTTCTTCTTCCTCCCGACGCCACCTCTCCTCCATCCTGCTGCTACTTCCATTCTCAGGCCATCGATGTGCCACCAGCAGCTCCACCCTTCCCAGCCAGTAGCTCCGCCACCTTTCCTTCTCTTCTCCGGCGCCGTTTGCCTCTGTTATCACCAGAAAGCCGAAAGTTGCATTTTCTTCCTCCCTCACGATTCTGACCACCAAATTCCTTGCTTCTGGTGTCCTTGGACTCCCCTAAAGCCATAGAAGATGATTCCAAGCTTTGTTTAAGCTTAAAACTTGATTTGGTATGGTTTTTCTCAATTTTTCAATTTCGGCCATATTGGATTTTTGAATTTTTTTGAGCTTTTCTTTGTGATTCATGAAAAATCCCTTAACAAATGTTGATCCTAGTAGCTTAATCTTCATGTGTGAATTTTTGTAGAATTTTTGGAGTTTATTTTGATTTTTGGGTATTTTTGAATATTTTATTATTATTTTCTAATTTTAGAAAATTAATTAATTAAATTGTGAAATTGTGTTTTATGGTAATTATAGGTGTTGAAATGAATTATAGAAATTTATTTGGAATTTTTATGAATTTCTATGTATTTATTTTGAATTTGTTTAGGTTTATGTAATTTTGGAAAATTAGGTTAATTGTGTTTTTAATTGAAATTAATTAGCTAATTGAGTTTAATTATTGATATTAATGATAAATATGTTGAGAAAATTAATTTTGTGCAATTATATTATTTTTGGTGAATTTTTGGATTAATCTTAGTATATTTATATATATAGGGCCATTTTGGTAATTTTACCCTAAATTGACTAAAAATGTAATTAAATTGGTTTTAATAGCTATTTAAGGTATAAAAATGATTTCTACAAATTATTTAGTATTTTTAATTAATTAAAACTATTTTTTGTGAATTATTTTCAAAATATATATATAATATACGATTTTTCTAAATAAATGAGTTTTTATTGGTTTTTAATGTGTTTTAGGGCTAATTATGTAATTTCTACTTATAAAATGTATTTCTATGATATAAAGGTATTTTTGGTATTTTTATAATATTCTGTGATTGTGGACCCCGGTCGATAAACTGTAGTTTGGAGTCCGACCGAGGGGTTGTGGATGTGTTTCTCTGTCTATTTTTCGAAGTGTGTTTCTTTGCAAGGCCAGCTCTACTCTTTGAGTAGAGAGATGTCCGTTTTACAGGGGAGGTTCTGTCGAATTTTTGGTAGAATTCTCGTAAAACGTGATATCTGGTCAAACCCTAATTATGATTCTTTGTCTAATATTCTAGATCGAGTTTCTAGGATTTTCTGTTAGGTTTATTCTGATGTCTATTATTTATTGTTTATTTATTTAGTTGTGCCGAGACCGAGGCTTAGTGGACCAGGCCCATCGGACCCATCTCGAGGAGCGCACTAAATGTGAGTTACTATTATATATATATATACTTTAGGATGCATGATTTTAGAAATGTATGTTTTATTTGGATTAAATATGCATAAATAATTTAATCAGTACTTAAGTTTATTTTTAGTTTATTTTTGATATATTTTGAATTATATACATGCTTTATTAGACATTTATGTTCAAAATGTTTTTAAATATATATTTAGTTTATTTTACGATTTAATTCGATTTATTTGACGAATATATACTCGAAATATACCTGGTTTACTTTTGGTATATTTTTAGTATATATATAGTTTATGTTGCTATTTTATTCAGTTTATGCATCATTTATTTTTACGAATGTATGTTTTATGTTTTAATGAAGGATATCAATAGAACATTCGACCTAGTGGGCAGCACTAGGACCGAGTACGTACTGGTACACTTATAGTATTTAGGCTATATTACTAACTTATTCAAGGATATTGATTGGATATGATTATTTGATGTGTGAGATATGGTTTGGAGGTGTGATTGCTGGAGCTCGGTTGACCTAGTGTCTCGGGGCCAATCACACTTACAGTCGAACTGCTGGAGCTCGGTTGACTTAGTGTCTCGGGGCCAGTCTACTGTCCAAATGGATCAAGTGATTATATATTGGAATAAGTGAGCGTGTATGGATAGAGTGTTGTCTAACACTGTTTGAGGTTGCGATATTCTAGGGTTCTATTCAATCCTTCATAAACAGTGATTTTCAATAAAAATATATAAAATGATTTTATTGCATCTGTGTGTATTTGCTTGTATATATATACATATTATATATATACTTTTGATTGTGTGCATTGGCATTTAGTATGCATGTATATATATTATAGTAATTCACTCAGTGATGTCTGACTCCCCTCTGTTGACCATTTTTTTCAAGAGAGTCTTCTTCCTCAGACCTTAGTAGCAGGCTTGTACGTCGGATTTCTTCTACCCCGGCTTCTTTATGTAAACTGCTTATTTAAGTCTTGAGTTTTATTTTATAATCTAGACACTGCAGTAGTTGCAGATAAATTATGGGTTTTATGTATAATATTTGTGTGAGTTATTTACTTTGAATATTTGAACTGAAACTTGTATTAACGGATCTATTTATATATATGAGATATGGATTTGATTTGAAATCCCATGGTGGATTATTATTTTGATATTTATGATTTTATTTCCGCTGCATTAAGTGTTGTTGTTATTATTATTGTATGTTTTATTTTATTTTTAGGCTTGCTATGGGTTCCGGATTCGAAAGAATTCCCGTTCCTTAGCGCCGGTCATGGCCCCTGTTTTGGGTCGTGACATATATATATATATATATATATATATATATATATATATAATAATTCACTCAGTGAGGTCTAATCCCGTCAATTATTTTTTAAGATCCTTTTCATCAAACCTCTCGTAGTAATTTTTTCTACCGGAAGTTTTGTTCATTGGCTAACTTATGTAAATTTTAAACGATCACTCTTTATATTATTAAATACTAGAGTTGTAATATGTCTTGTTGTAGTATTTTATATTGTTTTTGATAAAAAATTTTGTATTTGAATAATTGTATGTGTAGGCGGCGGGGTTTAGCGTGTGCCCAAGTGTTTGGTGACCACGGCACTGTGTGGGCTCGAGGCCCATTAGGAAATACGATATAGGTCTTAAGCCTATTCGGAGATGGAGTCGCCACCCAGATAAAAGCCGGGACACCCTGTACAGCAACTGGATTCCATGGAGGTTCCCAGAAGCCGTCATCAGAGATCGGGTTCAAAAACTAGGTATGAGTGTTTGAATGCTCACCCAACCTTGTGGTTGGCCTCCGTTTGCGTTTTGTATTTTATTACCATTTAATTATTTAATTATTTCCTCATTTACCACACGTGATGAAATTGCCTTCGAATAATTGCCAGATTTTATAATTAAGTCCGAGTTTGCACATTAGTCCAATTTCATGCCTTTAAGTCCCCACATTCAAAAAATGCAGTAAATAAAATAAATGATAATTTACAACCATACATGCAAAATTAAATGGGGAAAGGGATTAAGGATTACAACGCTTTTTTAGGCTAAATAAAAGAATAATATACATAAAGTAAACCAAACATATACTAAAAATAAACCAATAAAATGACATAAAAGCTGCAATGTACAAGGGAACAACTAACAAAAGTGACTACTCGATGACAAAAATCATCAAGTTATTCCTGCAAATAGCACATGGTTAGCCCTTCCTTTCAAGAAAAGAAGAAAATAAATCACATATAACGATACTTATAAAAGGCTCTATATATATAAAAAAAGAGGGTTTTCACATTACGGACTAAAGAAACCATCAAATAGTCAAGATAAGCACCATCATGCAATCATACATACATTTTTAAGGTCAAAAGGGGACATATTAAAGCAAAAATCATAGCAAAAAAACAAAAGAACAAAGCAGGAAGCGAGTTAACCCTGTCAATAAGGCAGTCGCCTCATTGATGAGGGGATCGCCTCATTGAGATGAGGCGATCACCTCATTGATGAGGTGACGCCTCATCAACAGGGATCTTACAAATCCGAGACAAAAACAGGTAGCATACACACAAAAGATAGGCTCCCTAAAGGCCTGTCAATGGGGCGATCGTCTCATTGAGATAAGACAACGCCTCTATGAAGAGGCATCGCCTAACCACCAGGCCGGCTCTGACTCCCAAGACGTGCAGACTTCTACTCTAAGTAACCAAAACATGCATATACACACTCTATAATCATCAAACTACAACTACATGAAAAAGTAATCAAAGGTCCATCAATAAAGTGAGATATCAAGCAAGACACACTAGAGATAAACCTAAAATGTACTAAGGACTTAGTCACACAAACAAGAACTCACAAAATGATGCATATGTCAAGTTTAAGTGCAGGTTTTATACCAAAATAAGAGACCCTCAGAGTTGTTTTGATTGAGATCCTTGCTAGGATGTAGTATCCACCTTTGACACAAGTTTCTTCCTTCTTCCCTTATGGAGAAAGTGGACTCCTTTGCTTTAACCTTCCTTCCCTTTCTTGAGGACATCTTTTTTTCTCCTTTCGTTTTTCCCTCTATGTTTTTTCTTCTTTTTTCAACCATTTTTTTCTCTCCTCTTTTTCTCTCTCTTTTTTCTTTTATCCCTTAGCTTCCTATGTCCCTAAGCCTCCTAGCTCATCATGAGCTCTCCTAGCCTTTTTTTTTTTTCAAAAATCTTTCCCTCACGTAAGAAAAAGGTATAGAGAGTGGGGCCCGCACCACTTGGCGGTCATGATTGCAGCTGCATTAAATGCAGCTGTAAGTGGGCTTCCATAGGGGTGGTGCCTTATTGATGAGGCGATCGCCTCATTGGCAGCTGCCAAAGAGGCGATTGCCTCATTACACTGAGTTGATTCCCCTTTGGCCCGGGCCTACACTTGGCCGAGCGGGCTTGGGTTGAATTTGGATAGTTGGGCTCAATTTTGGGTTTTCCAAGCTTTGGGTTTTCAAGTCCACTTTCCACTTAGAGATTCAGGCTTCATCCTCATATCCAAGTTTCACATTCTCATCATTGGGCTTGACAATGGACCAATCAAACTGAGCAACCCTAATTTGTCCCCTAACATGAGCCGACCAAATCGGGTGTCTGCAGTTTGCCCCCTGATTTTTCAAAAAATCAAATGCATGCAATGACCATTTTTCAAAAAATCACATGCACAACAACAAATAAATAATAAGAGAAGAAACGTACCTGACTCTCGGATCTCACCCGAGAGATGAATTCTTCAATTCTGAAATGTGATCGTGATCCTCGGGTTTTCCTGACCCGATCAGCCACTTATTAATATTTGATAAAGTATTCAAAAACTGTTAACCTCAAGTTTTCCTAGCCCAATTACTGTCTTGCTGGGGACATAGACTTATGGGTTTTCCTGGCCCAACCATCAGTCACCTGAAACATGATTCTTGGGTTTTCTTGGCCTGATCATCATAACACCGAAATTCGATTCTCGGGTTTTCCTGGCCTGATAACCATTGGGGATATGGCTTTCAAATTTTCCTGGTCCGATTATCACTCCTTCGGGGACATAGACTTTCGGGTTTTCCTGGCCCAGTTGTCCTCTACTTTCGACTTTGGAGATACTACCCAAATAGTCATCTCGATCCTTGAGCTTCAGGGATTTAAACCCAAATAGCCCTATCTTTGAGCTTCAAGGATTCAAACCCGAACAATCCTCTCTTTGAGCTTCAGGGATTCAAACCCGAACAGCCCTATCCTTTGAGCTTCGGGGATTTAAACCCAAACAGCCCTGTCATTGAGCTTCACGGATTCAAACCCAAATAGCCCTATCCTTGAGCTTCGAGGATTCAAACCCGAACAGCCCTATCTTTGAGCTTCAGGGATTCAAACCCAAATAGCCCTATCTTTGAGCTTTAGGGATTCAAACCCGAACAACCCTCTCTTTAAGCTTCGGGGATTCAAACCCGAACAGCCCTGTCCTCTGAGCTTCGGGGATTCAAACTCGAACAGCCCTGTCCTTGAGCTTCGGGGATTCAAACCCAAACAACCCTGTCCTTGAGCTTCGGGGATTCAAACCAGAATAGCCCTGTCCTTGAGCTTCGGGGATTCAAACCCAAATAGCCCTGTCCTCTGGAAACTTCATTTCAAAATTCCGTACTTTGAGTTCTGCCTCCCTAGTATGCAGCACTAATTTCCACCTATTATTCTCATCATTCATTTTTTTTCTAAGGGAAAACCCGACATCTTTGCTTGCTATAAAAACAACTCTTTTCCTTTTGTCTTTTCTCCCTTCTTTTTTTGTCACCTTTTCTTTTCCTTTTTTTTTATACTTCTTGTACTCCTTGCATCTCTCCCCACTTTTCAATCGTTGGAGAACGATAGAACACCCCCTATACCTTAGTGGGATCATATTCCGCCTCTCATTAGCTCCTCTAGGAGTCTGGATTGACCCGTGGAGACTTCATTCTGCTTCTGGTAAACCTGGGGTCTCACATCTGCTTTTCCACATCCGAAGAGGTTAGTACCCTAAAATTTCCTATAAAATTTCATTGGTTTAGGGATTAATCTTGCATAATTATCACTCTAGGACATTTATTTAATTAAATAAAATATGGAATTTGTGTCTTATTGCGTCAAAAATTGAACATTGTTCCCATCTGCGCCTTACAGAGGCAATCATCTCATTAATGAGGCGATTGCCCCATCAATGTGATGATGGGTTTCTGTAAAGAGGCAATTTCCTATCACCCCTTCATAGAGCTGATCTCCTCTTCAATAAGGCAATCACCTCTGTGATGAGGCGATCGCCTCTAAGGTGAGGTGATCACTTCATCAACAGAGAGGAACTACGCCATTTACATGTACATCCATTCTAAATTTCTCTTTGAGACTTCACAACGCATAAATTTTACTTCCCTGTCTCTTTATTAAGCGCATGATGCTCAGACTTTCAAGGTTACTGGGAATTTCCATGGAGCCCGAGTCTTTTTCAGTGACTTGACTGACGAGCAGAGGGACTGGATTCAGGAGACGGGGTTCGAGGACTTCGTACTCTGACTTCCATCCAAGCAGGGGCACACGGACTACCAGCCATTGCATGCCCTGATGGAGAGGTGGTTTGATATGACCCACACCTTCCACCTTCTGTTCAGCGAGCTTACTCTAGACCCGGTATCATTTGCTACCATCATGGGGATTGCCTGCATCGGGGATCATATTCCCTTCGATGCGAGTCTACATCAGCTATCTCTGGATAAAGCTGCATATATCGAGCAGCTTTTGGGGATGACTACTGACATGAAAGGGACTCATACCCTTAATTTGTACGTGATCAGGAGTTTCTACACTCGGGATTAGGTAGCAGCGATGATCTCTCCCTTTGAGATCAATCAGGTAGTGAGGGCTTTCTTACTCTACCTGCTTGGTACCACCCTCTTTGCCGACACCGCCAGCTCCATTGATCTAATGTTCCTACCAGCCCTTCGGGATCTTAACCAAATTCCCACATTTGATTGGGGTAGTTGCGCCCTGGAGTACTTGTACCAGAGCATGGACGAGGTGATCTGAGGGGCTAGGAGGTTTTGCGACTTTTGGCATGCTGTTCTGGTATGTCATGACCCCTTTTTTTCCTTTATCTTATTTTGACCCCCATTACTTACATCAGTCCTCTCAACTTCTCCCATTCTATTTTTTAGGTTTGGGCTCTAGAGCTAGAGTTGCTTGTGGGCGTTACCTGAGTGGGAGACCATTTCCCTGCCCTTGGTAGGTGGGGCACCAGCCGCATTGTGAAGAGGCACCTCGCGCGAGTTCACATCCATAGGTAGCACCTGAACTCTCTAACACAAGATGCAGTACCTACAAAGCACAAACCTACTTATTAGTAAATTATTTGCATTCAATTTACCTATATATTGACATCTTTTCTTTCTTTTTGTAGATCCAGAGTGACTTATGGGGGTCCGAGGACACTTGGACCATTGAGATGACTTGCTCCAGGCCCTTGGCCCGAAAGAGGGCACTCCATTGTGGCCTTAGGTATCAAGCTTGGTACTTGGGAGAGCGGGTCCTGAATTGGAGGGCAGGCGGTCCCCAGGTGCCCTCTTGACAGTATGCTTTGAGCTCATGAGCTGGAGGGTGACAACCTCGCTCAGGCTGTTATGGGCTCACCAGCTGTGGACCACATAGTTCGCGTGAAGAGCTAGTATGCAGAGTTCATTCGCACCCACCTTCTACTGATGGTCCCCTTCCAGGCCGCTTCTACTTCTCAGGTAAATCCTTGTAAGTTCCCCTTTTCTTTGCAAATTCACTGGATTCTTAACATGTTCCTCTTATTTTCATCTTCAAGCTATGCCTGCTAGGCCCATGGCCCCGATTAGGTCCTGAGTACGGGAGAGGGAGCCCTTAAGGCGTCAACTGGATCAGGGCAGGGAGGAGACTTTTGCAGCCGACGAGGAAGCCAGGCTGACTACTGCCCCTGGTTCTGAGTTTATCCCAGGCAGCTTCATCCATGTCCCTGACCCTCTAGCTCGATATTGGGTTCCCCCTGGAGAGTTATTGTGCCAGTTCTTGGCCTTGGACGAGGACCTAACCCCTGCATGCACCCTTGGTGGTGCTACTCATGTATGTTCTTTTCCTGACCTGCTTTCTCTATAATTTTCAAACCAAATGTTAGTTCCAACATTTATTTTAAAAATGCAGATTCCACTAGAGCAGGGCTTATATATGTATCACATGATTGAGGCCCAGAGAGACTACATGCTGGAGGTCACCTAGCAGTGGAGGGTAAGAGTTTCATTATTTTCTACATGTATGTATGCTTGCATGGTTTACTAACCTATGATTTATCTGAATATGATCGGGATGAGGCTAGCAGGGTGAGGATTGCCCCCCTCGAGCATCAGATTGACATATTCCAGATTGATGAGGACAATGAGGATGAAGAAAGGAGCAACAGTGGCACCGGGGGGGAAGACGACCCTGAGGGTATGGGATCAGATGCTTGACGGTCCAGGGTTAAAATTTATGTAGTCTCTGAGTAGTGAACATAAAATTTTAGTTTTTGATTTTTATGAATAGAATGCTTGCAGAACTCAACATTTTCCTTGATTAAATCCACTTGTTTTATTTTTCTCATTTCTTTACATGTGAGTTGATTTCAATGTTTGCATGCGTAACTGTCCCACCATATTCCAACGGCACCTGCTTAGACTTTGTGACTCAAAGAAATGCAATTGGCCCGTACAGCTGATGAGGTGATCGCCTCATTGAATCCTGGTGAAGAGGCGATCGCCTCTTGCTGCTGAGGCGACCACCTCAGTAGCAGGCAGTCCTGCCCCTATAAAACCCACATTCCTATGTTTGACCTAATTTTTTAATCCCCTTTGTCATTCCTTTTCTGTTTCTCCCTCCAAGTGTCTCTAAAAAGCAACAAACATGAAAGAACAAAGTCTAAGGTCCCTACAGTCAATTTTGAAAGGTTTGGAAAATAAATCTTGGGCTGGGTTAGAGCCATTTCATCTCGCGGTCTTCAAATTACTCCATACTAGGAGAATTAATTACCCTTTTCTCCATGCCATGGTTCAATTTTGGGATCCCTAGAAACACGTTTTTCAGCTCAACACAATAGAAATATGTCCCCTACCGGAGGAATTTGAGGCAATTCTCGGCCATCATACAGATTCTATTTGCCAACTTGCAATTCCTGCTCTTGAAAACTCAGATTCTCACTCCATTCAGCAACAAATGGTGCGTATGTTCAATCTTCCACCTAGGTCTTCCTTCCACTATATCTCCGGCTCATAAATCAAATTGGAGTCCCTCCTCAAAGTCATCATGATTATGGACAAAGGGGAAACTTACTGGCCCCGCATGTTAGCCCTCTATTTGTATGCTCAATTTCTGCTGGTTTCCCCCTCAGGGCACTGCGATGCGAAGATCCTCTCCATCCTCAACCAAGTGGAGTCAGGGCTCAATCCCTTCCCTCTCATCTTAGCAGAAACCATCATTGGATTGGATGACTTCACAAGGACGCGATAATTCTCTAGAAGCCCCTTTTTGCTGGAGGTAAGTTTCCCGTTGCCCCCCTTTTCTTTCAACTACCAATACTGCCTGTATCTAAACATTTGTAATCTTGCAGATGTGGCTTTATAAAAAGCTAGGCTTGATTGAACCTCCCTAAGACATTAGGCATTATCAAGCCAAGCATTATCGAACAAGGAAACTACATCCCATCCTTGTAGACATTCACGGCTGGCTATCAACATTCCCTGATACACTGATTTGTTGGATGTGTCCCTGGTGGGGTTTGTAGCATGTGACCCTATGGTCTTATACATATTACGTCCCAATTTCCAGTCTTCATTTTTCCACTTTCTACAATTCAGCCCGCCTCTGTTTCCAATATGGTCATAAACAACTAATTATGGAGCCTATTCACGAGTTTGAGCCAGGCCGATTTCTCAAAATTTTCTGGACCACCTAGTGGCAACTTGGCCTCGAAGAGCCATCAAAAGAAACTTAAGCTACGATAGTGATCAGACCACCGATGATCATTACAAAGCATGGGTTTGCTTACAACAGATAGAAAGAGATGAGTTTATTAAATAAAAAAAGACAAGAGAATTACAGATGTTAAGTTCACAGGGTAGGCAATAAAAGAAGAGAAAGAAAAACTAGCTCATGGAATGAAGTCGTCATTTTCCCTTTTGTTAGAAGTAATTTCCCTTTTGTACTAGTTAAACGACTTGTAATAGACACATTATGCAATGTTTAATGATAATTAAAACAATCCATTTCATTTCATTTAAGCGCAAAACGTATATACATTTTACTTCTGGTACCTCTCATGTTATTAGTTGGCTTGCCCTTGCAAGTTTTCCAACTAACCATTTTGTGCCTCTCCTTCCCCTTTTACATGTCCTTAACTTTTGCCTGAACCACCTCTTTTGAGGTTTTCAGTCCAGCAGGACCCCCCCCCCCCTTTTTTCTTTCTTTTTTTTTTCTTTTTTTTGGTCTCTAATTTTTGCCTAAACAAACTCTTTTCAAGGTTTTCTCCCTAGCAAGACCTTTCACAGAAAGTATTTCTTAAGCTTGTCTAGGTTGATGGGTTCTTTGAACTCGTTTCCCTCCATGTCAGAAAAAATGGCAGCGCCTTTTGAAAACAGCTTCTTTACCAGATACGGTCCCTCTCAGTTGGGCTTAAACTTTCCTCGAGGATTGATTATGACTAATCTTGTAAGTTTTAACACCAAATCCCCTTCTCGAATCTTGCCTAGCTTAATCTTCTTATTGTAGGCATGGGCTATTCTTTTTTGATATAGCTGAGAATGATACATAGCCTTCATCCTCTTTTCATCCACCAATGTTAACTGAGCCAACTGACTTTCAACCCACTGATACTCAGGGCGTTTAGACTCCAGAAGGACTCTCAATTACCTTATCTTAACCTCTACAGGCAAAACGGCCTCACACCCGTAAACTGAGTATGGAGTGACCCCTGTCAAAGTTCTAGCAGTGGTTCAGTACCCCCATAATGAAAATTGCAAGTAATCAGCCCAATCTCGGTAATTTTCTAGCATCTTGGCCAAGATCTTTTTTACATTCTTATTTGTTGCTTCCACCACCCCATTTTCCTGTGGCCTATATGGAGATGATCTATGGTGCTCAATCTTATAGTCCCTTAGTAGTGTGGTCGTCTTTGCTCAAAACTGAACACCATTGTCTATAACTATGTTGTGTGGCATACCATATCTACAGATTATGTTCTTTTTTATGAATCTCGACATCTGCCTCGCCCCCATGGTAGCATAAAATTCAGCCTCAACCCACTTAGAAAAGTAGTCGATGGCCATAATGATGTACCGGTGGCCATTAGTTGCTTTTGGCCTTACCTCCCTTATGATGTCAATTCCCCATACAGCAAACTGCCAAGGAGACATCATTCCTTGAAGTTCCATACATGGTAGGTGGCTAACATCACCATATGTTTGGCAATTATGACATTTCTTCACAAATCCAACACAATCTACTTCCATGGTGAGCCAGAAGTACCCCTGGCGGGCTATTTTCTTTGCCAAGATAGTCCCATTCATGTGTGGTCCGCACACCCCTTCATGAATTGCTTCCATAAGCTTCTGACCTTCATCCTTGTCGACGCATCTAAGGTGTACCCCGACTGGCATTCTTTTGTATAACATCCCCCCATGGCTTATGAACTGTCGAGACAACATTTGTAGAGATATCCTTTCTTTCTTATCAGCATCATCTAAAAATTGCCAAGTTTCCAGATACCTTTGTAAATCATAGAACCAAGGTTTCTCAGTGACATCAACTAGCGTTACTCTCACCTCTTTGTAATAGGGGGTTTGAGACTTTGTGAGAATTAAGGGTTTGGCCTCTGGTTGTTTCCCACTTTCCCACATGAAGGCCAGTGTGGCTAAGGCGTCAACTACCTGGTTTCCTTCCCTTGGCAAATAAACAAATTACATTATGTGAAGGAGCACAGGATAGTGGTCAAGTATTCCCAGAATAGTCGTAATCTATCTTCTTTTATCTTCCATTCTTTGGTGGCTTATTTTATAACTAGCATGGAATCCCCATATACCGTGACATTTTCTGCCCCTGTGCTATGCAACGCTTCTAAGCCAAAGATGCAGGCTTCATATTTTGCTTGGTTGTTGGTTGCTTCAAATTCGAGCCTTTTTGCCATTGGGATCATTTCTCCTTCTGGCGTAACCAAAATTACTCCTATCCCGACCCCCTTGTTATTGATAGCTCCATCAAAGTACATTTCCCAATCTTGTATCTCTATTGCCCCTAAATGTTCATCGGGGAATTCTAGCTTCCACTCTTAGGCATCCCCTACCGGGCTTTGCACCAAGAAGTTTGCTACTACTCTTCTTTTTACTGTCCTTTTGGCCACATACTCTATATCAAATTCTGTGAGCAAAATAAGCCACCTAGACAATTTTCCAATAAAAGACGGGGTCTATTGGAGGTACCTGAGGGGATCATATTTGGAATCTGCTTGCACTTTGTAAGACTAGAAGTAATGTCGGAGCTTCCTTGTTGCCCAAATCACTGCCAGACAAGTTTTCTCTACTAAACTATAAGTAGCTTCATAGGGGAGAAGCTTTTTACTCAGGTAATATATAGCATGCTCTATCTTCCCTTCACCTTCCTGTGCTAACATTGCCCCTATTGCATCATTTTCAATTGCCAAATACAGGATCAAGGCTTTACCCAGTCTCGACGACTGTAAGATAGGGGGATTCATTAGATAATCCTTAATAGTTTCGAAAGCTTGTTGACATCTTTCATTCCACACAATAGGCTGGTTTTTCTTTAGAAGCTTAAAGATGGGGTTGCAGACAGCTGTTAACTTGGCTATGAACCTGTTGATGTATTGTAGATACCCCAGAAACCCTCTGACCTCTTTTTTGTTCTTTGGTGCAGGCATATCTTTGATTGCCCTGATCTTATCTGGGTCCACTTCTATTCCTCTCTGGCCGACAATGTGCCCCAATAGTTTCCTAGATGTGACCCTAAAAATAGACTTTTTCGGGTTCAGTTTGAGATTATACTTCTCTGCTCTAGCCAGAAACTTGTCTAGTGCTTCAAAATGCCCTTCCCTGGTTACAGACTTCACCATCATATCATCCACATACACCTCCACCTCTTTATGGATCATGTCATGTAGCAAGGCAGTCGCCATCCTCTGATAAGTGGCCCCCGCATTCTTCAACCCAAAGGGCATCACTTGGTAATAGTACACGCCCCATTCGATGATGAATGATGTCTTCAATCTATCCATTACTGCCATCATGATCTGATTGTATCCCGAGAATCCATCCATAAAAGAGTACATTACAATGGAAGTCACACTATCAATCAATGTGTCAATATGATATAGGGGAAAGTCATCCTTAGGGCAGGCTTTATTCAAATCTTGGTAGTCCACACACACTCTAACCCTTCCATCCTTCTTAGGAATTGGAACTATATTTTTTAACCACTGAGTGTCCTCTACTACTTCTAAAATTTTTGCCTTCAGTTGCTTTTCAACTTCTTCCTTAACCAAGAGAGCCCATTCTGGCCTTAACCTCCTTTGCTTCTGCTTTATTGGCACTATGTGAGGGTATGTGGGGATTTTGTGTTCTGAGATCTCCCTGTCGATTCTAGGCATGTCTTCATAACCCCAAGCAAATACTTTCTGTCTCTTTTTTTAAGATTTCTTCCATTTTTTTCTCTCTCACCATGAGTTAAACTAGAAGCAAGTAGTATATTTTTAGGATTATCATCTGTACCTAAATTAAATGATTCGGTTTGTGTGGAATTAATGTCAAACATATGCATGAAATGATCATCATAAATAGAATAACCGTTAGGAAACACATCGCACAAATAAGCAAATTTAGATTTCATTGCATTCACTTTTGAAAAGAAAAGATCGTCAGTTTCAAACAGAGAAGTTAGGGAGACATCAAAGTCATTATAAAAGGTATCTATGATAGAATCGAGGATGTAGGTCTCAAAGTTTAGGCCTTTGTTCTGATCATCAACGCCCTTCTGCTCCAAAGTAGCTTCATCCTCTTTAGGCTCCTCTTCAGCCAGTATCAACTCCTCAATAGGGGCCTTTTTGATAGCGGCTTCCCCAGTTTTGTTCACAAATTCAGCAAAAATCTCAAATCCCGGGATAACTTCCCCAACCATTAGGAGAGGCTCTAGGGTCCCACTGTATGGTTGCCCGGTGCCTTCCTTTACAAAGTTTTCCCATATAGTTTTCTTTTTAGTCACAGTCTCCTTTCCCTTTTCTCCAGACTAGTCTGATAAACCCCTTTCCGTCCCGGCTTCATCAACCTCTTTGAACCCTAATCCGTGCTTCAAAATAGGTATTTTGTTTCCTATAAACCTTGAAGGTCCACTCTGATTTTTCCCTAATCCCATGTTGGGCAGAAACTTCATATTGCGCATCATTCTCAGAACCCTTTCATCCATCTTATCTTCATAGATCAGACAGACTTCGAAACTAGGGCTAAGGGAGATCTCCTTAGGGATCAACTTCAGTGTGGCTATGGTGACTTCAGTTTTGGCTGAGATGGTGACAACCCTTCCTTCATATGGAAACTTAACCTTTTGATGGACAGTGGATGGAACGCCACCCAGGGGGTGAAACCATGGCCTTCCCAATAAAATGGCAAAGGTTACCGGGATATCAAGCACACGTAGGTCAACCCAAACTTCTATAGGCCCTATTCTGACTAATGCCCTGCAAGTTCCTTCCACAGATCTCTTAGTGTCATCATAAGCTTTGATAACCACCTCAGAAGGCTTTAGGTTAGCTACCATTAACCTTAGCTTTGGCAAAATCTTCAATGGACACACATTGATGGCAGAACCATTGTCAACCATCACACAGTAGGTCATCTTCCTTTTTACTTTGGCTTTGATAAACAGAGCTTTATGGTGATCCCTCCCTTCTAGAGGTAGATCGTCATTGGAAAATGTTATCATTCCTTGAGGAGTTTCTGTTAAAGACTGAACCATCTATTCTAGAGTGGAATTAGTGGAAATTTTTCTTTGGTCTAATGCCAGGACTAGGGCTTCCCTATGATCCCTAGAATGCATGAGTAACTCCTAAACACTGGCAATGGTCTCTCTACTTTGTTTTACCCCCCTTCCCTTCTCTGCACCTCTTGCCTTTTCGGGCCTCGTCTTGGTAACCTCAGTTCCTTTTTCCTTTTCCTTGACCTTTCCTACAAACTGATTCCATTCGCACCACTCGTTGTCCCATAGGTCATCTCGTTCTTTACTTTCATCATCAGAACTCCATATGTCCAAGACTTGCACCTATAACTCTGTGAGTCGTTTGCTTGTTCTTAAGTTTTCAAGCTCAGTCTGTTAGGAATTATGAGAGACATCAATGAAGGAGTTTAGGACTTGTTCTTCCGTTAGGCCAGAGTTGACCATCAGAATGGATGGGTTAGGAGGTGGTACATTTCGATAATTGGGAAATGGGTTAGTTTGAGTGTTTGGTTTTCTGTTTTCTAGGTCGGTGATTTTACTTGAGTTTATCAAATCTTGGATTTCATGCTTTAACCAGGCATAGCTGTCTATGTCATGCTCGATGGTTTGATGAAATTTACAGAAAATCTTTGGGTTGGCTCCAGGCAAGGGTTGTTGCGAAGGCAAAGGTCGTAGCAAGTTCTTCTCAATGAGCTTATCGAGGACCTTGGACATAGGAAGTCCCAGATTAGAAAATCTTCGGGGTTGTCTAACTACTCTGACTTGTACATTACTACTCAATGGTCGAATAGCATGAATCTGAACGTTACTGCTCGAGCTGGCCCCCTCTTTGTCCCTATATCCTCTTCCAAAGAACTTCTTCTCTTGAGCCAAATCTAATTCTTTCTTGACCCCAAACCTATATAATTCTTTAAAATTCCTGATCCCCAAATCCCTCAATTTCCTAGACAATGCTGGAACACACCCTTCTATTACTAGGACCAACTGGTCGAACTCAGTAGGCCTATGCCTCATTAAGGACAACTTTCCCCTCCAACGAGTCAGGTAATCTTTGGTATTCTGCATATCTCTCAAAGACACCTCCAGTTGAACGTTGAGACCATATTGCTTGACAAAAGCAGCGCACAATTCTTTCCAATTCGACTGAACATGCAGTTTTAAGGTGTATTACCAACTAATTGGCACTCCTTTCAATGAAATAGGGAACTGCTTAACAATTTGGCTCTCAATTAGCTCAGTAGCCTTCATGTATATTACATATTGTTTCAAATGCAAATGGGGATCCTCAACACCAGTATACTTCTTCATGTCTGGGAATTTAAACTTACAAGGCAGCGATTTATCACCCTTTTCCAGATTCAAGTCATAATCTAGAGGAGCGACCATACCCTTCTCCTTCATCATCACCTGCATCTAATTCATCACTTTGGCCATATTCTTAGCCCACTCGGTTTGACCCACATCTTCAGCTGGGATGACATTTCTTTGATTCCCTGGATTGGCCAATACCGTCATATCATCCTCTTCCCTTCCTCTAATCGGTATCACCTCATTAAGATCGATCGGATCGATTAGCGGTGCATTGGGTGGCTGTGTTGGCTGACTTTCTCTGATAAGTTTAGTAATCTCCCCCATCATTTCCCTCATCATAGCTCGAGTTTCTGTTATTATTTATTCTTTCCACCGTGCCCTAAATGCTTCTGGATCAAACCCTCCTGCCATTCCTAATTCTGAATTTCTGATCAAATGACCTAAACTAGTTCAGACCCACCCTACTGAGCTTGAAGGATCTGTAGCACTGCAAAATAACTGGTTAGAATGATGCATGACGTGTATACATAATATGCAAGTTTGTTTTATTTATAAATAAAAAGGTCACACACAAAAAGATATATAAGATCAAAACATGGAACTTAAATGTGCAAACTTCCGCCCTTATTTCTTCCATACATGTATTCAATGGCGAGTATCTTGTCCTAGGATTTTTGGCCTGTGTTTTAGTTATCAGCGAGGGATAATAAAACCGACGTATGCAAGAAAACTCTAAAAAATGATTTAGATAAGTAATGGGTTCTTTAAATAAAGCCCGAGTCCACTTTCTATGAGCTGAGATCCTTAGTACCATAAACTTACTTGTCAAGGCCCATTTGAAATGGGTTATGAGTAGGCATGAGAGGCCTTTGTTGACTAGCTTATTTATAATGGGCTTTGATCAGACATGAGGGCTCATTTTATTTTGGACTGCTTATTGATGGGCTCGAGATTTATTTTAAGGGTCCATTATATGACATAATACACATGCATGTGGGAAAATTCCTAAGGATAGTTGCTAAGTCATTACATGGGCTTAAGTCTTGGGTAAAAAGGCTTTGGCTCCCATAATGATATACATCCATATACGTCTCCCCACTCAAGGGTCAAACAACGCAAATTAGTACGTGTCGTGAGTGACAATAGTCAAATATTCCACCACCAGGTTTGAGTGAATCGTAGGTAGCGAAGTACTGACTATTGTCGGGTTTATTAGGGACTGAAGTGCTCATTGTGTGCAAAATGTGTAGTGAATGCAGGAATGCAGGAAGAAATAAGAAAATAATTAAAGATGGTAAAACACAAAATACTGGAATCAGTTTCTCTATCCCTAGTGGAGTCGCCACTATAGGCGGTGAGGTTTAGCGCGCGCACAAGTGTTTGGTGACCACATCACTGTGTGGGCTCGAGGCCCACTAGGAAATACGATATAGGTCTTAAGCCTATTCGGAGATGGAGTCACCACCCAGATAAAAGCCTGGACATACTGTACAGCAACTGGATTCCACGGAGGTTCCTAGAAACCGTCATCAGAGATCGAGTTCGAAAACTGGGTATGAGCATTTGAATGCTCACCCAACCTTGCGGTTGGCCTCCGTTTGTGTTTTGTATTTTATTACCATTTAATTATTTAATTATTTCCTCATTTACCACAAATGATGAAATTGCTTTCGAATAATTGCCAGATTTTATAATTAAGTCTGAGTTTGCACATTAGTCCAATTTTATGCCTTTAAGTCCCCACATTCAAAAAAAAAATGCAGTAAATAAAATAAATGATAATTTACAACCATACATTCAAAATTAAATGGGGAAATGGATTAAGGATTACAACACTTTTTTAGGCTAAATAAAAGAATAATATACAGAAAGTAAACCAAACATATACTAAAAATAAACCAATAAAATGACATAAAAGCTGCAATGTATAAGGGAACAACTAACAAAAGTGACTACTCGATGATAGAAATCATCAAGTCCTGCAAATAGCACATGGTTAGTCCTTCCTTTCAAGAAAAGAAGAAAAGAAATCACATATAACGATACTTACAAAAGGCTCTATATATATAAAAAAGAGGATTTTCACATTACGGACTAAAGAAATCATCAAATAGTTAATATACGCACCATCATGCAATCATACAGACATTTTTAAGGTCAAAAGGGGACATATTAAAGCAGACGTCATAGCAAACAAACAAAAGAATGAAGCAGGAAGCGGGTTAACCCTGTCAATGAGGCGGTCGCCTCATTGATGAGGGGATCGCCTCATTGAGATGAGGCGATCGCCTCATTGATGAGGCGACACCTTATCAACAGGGCTCTTACAGATCTGAGACAAAAACTGGTAGCATACACACAAAAGATAGGCTCCCTAAGGGCCTGTCAATGGGGCGATCGCCTCATTAATGAGGCGATTGTCTCATTGAGATGAGGAAGAGGCGTCGCCTGACCACCAGGCTGGCTCTGACTCCCAAAACATGCAGACTTCTTCTCTAAGTAACCAAAACATGCATATACACACTCTATAATCATCAAACTACAACTACATGCAAAAGTAATCAAAGGTCCATCAATAAAGTGACATATCAAGCAAGACACACTAGAGATAAACCTAAAATGTACTAAGGACTTAGTCACACAAACAAGAACTCACAAAATGATGCACATGTCAAGTTTAAGTGCAGGTTTTATACCAAAATGAGAGACCCTCAGAGCTGTTTTGATTGAGATCCTTGCTAGGATGTAGTATCCAACTTTGACACAAGTTTCTTCCTTCTTCCCTTATGGAGAAAGTGGACTCTTTTGCTTCAACCTTCCTTCCCTTTCTTGAGGACATTTTTTTTTTCTCCTTTCGTTTTTCCCTTTGTGTTTTTTCTTTCAGAGCTCTCCTTTTTTTCTTCTTTTTTCAACGTTTTTTTCTCTCTCCTTTTTTTCTCTCTCTTTTTTCTTTTATCCCTTAGCTTCCCATGTCCCTAAGCCTCCTAGCTCATCATGAGCTCTCATAGCCTTTTTTCTTTCCCCAAAAATCTATCCCTCACGCAAGAAAGAGGTCTGGAGAGTGAGGTCCACACCACTTGATCGTCATGATTGCAGCTGCAAGTGGGTTGCTATAGGGGTGGCACCTCATTGATGAGGCTATTGCCTCATTGGCAGCTGCCAAAGAGGCAATCACCTCATCACACTGAGGCAATGCCCCTTTGGCCCGGGCCTGTGCTGGACCAAGCGGGTTTAGGCCGAATTTGGATAGTTGGGCTCGATTTTGGATTTTTCAGATTTTGGGTTTTCAAATCCACTTTTCACTTAGAGATTCAGATTTCATCCTCATGTCTAAGTTTCACATTCTCATCATTGGGCTTGACAATGGGCCGATCAAATTAAGCAATCCTAATTCGTTCCTTAACATGTGCTGATCGAATCGGATGTTTACAGTATGAATGTATTTTATTATGATATAATATAAAGATTTCCTTTTGATTTAAAAATTTTAATTTTAAAAATTTCTTTATATTTATGTATTTGTTGTGTTCTTATATTTTAAACTTCTTACAAATTCTGAATTTTTGTGAATTTTCGTTTGTTAATGCTAGTTATGGCTTATAAATTTGGATTATGACATCATTTTTTTAAATGAAGATACAGTGTATCAAAGTGTATCAAAACTATGGAGCAAAAAACACACTGCGGTATAGAAGAATAGAGTTTTTTTCTCTTTTTTTTTCTTTTTTGCTTTTTTAGTATATATTACTCATATTAAGTATGGCTTTTTCGACACATGTTGCTGCAAATTTTCGACACTCAATTTCAAACGTATTAAAACCGTATTAAAAAATTGACCAGTATAAATATCCAAAATTGAGGATTCGGTCTACATGTCCGTACATTCACCGTTATTTATGTCAGATACGTCAGTGATTACGCCAGCAATTGTTCAATGCGCAATAGACTCATGACACGACAGTACGGTTTTACAGAGTCACCATTATTTCCAGAGCAAGTTCTAGATTCACATACTTTCAAAAAAAAACACAAAGTTCTAGATTCACATAATTTAGGTGTACTACATGTTTATTTATTTTTTACAAATTAAATTTTAACTTTTAATAATAATTATATAATTATTTAATATACTTTCACTTATTTTTTTTGTCAATTTCATGTTTTCTATTAAATTTTAGTAAGTAGAAAATTTTAATTAATTAATTTTAAAAAATGAACGTTATAAATTTTTAATAAGAGAAAATTATTTAATTATTCTACAATTATAATAACAATATTTACAATGTTTGTATATAAAGATACACACGCTAATATTTTTAAAACGAAGAGCTGACTTATAATTTTGATAAATTTGTTAATTTTTATGAATTTATCTTTATATATATATATATATATATATATATATATATATATATATTAACTTTAAGTATATATGATCTTAAAAAAATAAAAGTACACAAGAAATACTTATAAATTAAAAGTAATATATATAAATAGTGTCCAAACTTTTTCATTTTTATTATTTTGGTGTTCGAATAATTATTTATTTTTTTCAATTAGATACTTGAATCTGTAATTTTTTTTAAAATAGTATTTCTAATAAATTTTATAAGTTAAAGTGTTTATATATCTTATTTTAAACAGTAAATTAATTAAAATGCCCTTTTAAATATTAGATTCATTTTAATTTTTAATTTTAATTTTAATTTTTTAATTAAAAATATTAAATTTGAAAGATATGGTCAGTCGATTAAAAATACAATTTAAGCAAAATAAAAGTCAAAATTTATTTATTATAATAAAAGATAAATTGTTTTTTATGAATAGAAATTTTATTTGACTAAAATCATGAATAAAAATTAAATTCAATCACTATAATTAATAAAATAAAAAGAAAAAAATTATTGCTTTTGATAAATAAAAAATACTTTTCATTTATAATAGTTTTAAAAAATAATTAGAAAAATAAAACACGTAAGCACTTTAACCTGTAAAACATGTTAAAGATGAAGAATAAAATTCAGAGAAAAAGAGAGAAAATTTAAGGGAAATATTTTTTCATGATATTCAAAAAAGGGTTACACCCCTTATAAATACATATAGGAATCCTAATCACAACCTAATTAGGAATAGAATAACATCTTAAATAGAATAAAACTTTATTCCTAATTGTATACAAATATTTACTTCCTACTAAATAAAATAAAAATATTTACTTTCTCAACACTCCCCCTTAAGTTGGTGAATGTATGTCAATCATTTCCAACTTGCCAAATGTGTTTGTCATGACCCAAAAGAGGGGTTATGACCGGCACTAAGGAACAGGAATTCTTTCGAATCCGGAACCCGTAGCAAGTCTTAAAAATAAAATAAAACATGCAATAGTAATAATAACAACATAATTAAGTAAATATTGTACAGCGAAATAAAATCATAAATATCAAAATAATATTTTCACCAAATGAAATTAAATCAAATCCTCATCTCATATAAATAAATCTTTTAATACAAGTTTCAGTTCAAATATTCAAAGTATATATCTCATATAAGTATAATACAACAATCTCACAGTCGACCATAACTACTGCAGTGTCTAAATTATAAAATAAAACTCAAATAAGCAATTTACATAAAGAAGCCGGAGCGAAAGAAATTCGGCATACATGTCTGCTATTGAGGTCTGAGGAAGATGACTCTCCTGAAAAATGGTCAACGAAGGGGAGTCAGACCTCACTGAGTGAATTACTATAATATATATAATGCATACTAAATGACAATGCATACAGTCAATAGTATATATATAAATATATATATAGGCAAATACACACAGATGCAATAAAAATCATTTTTATATATTTTGTTTGAAAATCACTAGTTATGAAGGATCAAATAGAACCTTAGAAAATCGCAACCTCAAAACAGTGTTAGACAACACTCTAGCCACACAGGCTCACTTATTCCAAAATATTCACTTATTCCATTTAGATAGTAGACTGGCCCCGAGACACTAAGTCAATCGAGCTCCAGCAGTCTGACTGTCAGTGTGATTGGCCCTGAGACACTTGGTCAACCGAGCTCCAGCAATCACACTCCCAAATCATATCTTACACATCAAATAATCATATCCAATCAATATCCACAAATGGTTAGTAATATAGCCTAAATGCTATTAGCGTACCGGTACGTACTCGGTCTTAGTGCTGCCCAGTAGGTAGCACGTTCTATTGATATCCTTCATTGAAATATAAAACATACATTCATAAAAATAAATGATGCATGAATTTAAATATAATAGCAACAATAACCATATATATACTAGAAATATACCAAAAGTAAACTAGGTATATTTCGAGTATATATACGTTAAATAAATCCAATTAAATTACAAAATAAACTAGAAATATACTTAAAAACATTTTAAACATAATTCATTAATAAAACATGCATATAGTTTAAAATATACCAAAAATAAACCAAAAGTAAACTAAAATAAAATCACCTAGAAGAATCCTAAGTTTGTATGGATAAACAAATATGAGGAGTATTTTCAAATGCTTAAAGATAGGTTAACGTCAGCTCTAATGTTGACTCTACCTTCAAGAAGTGAAGGGTATATAGTATATTGTGATACTTCTCGAGTAAGATTGGGTTGTGTACTAATGCAAAATGGTAGGGTAGTTATTTACGCTTAACATCAGTTAAAGAAGCACAAACATAACTTTCCTACTTATGATTTAGAAATGGTAGTTGTAGTGTTTACCTTGAAGATTTAGAGGCATTACTTGTACAGTGTGACTTGTGAAATCTATGCTAATAATAAAAGTTTGAAATATATCTTTCAACAAAGAGATTTGAATTTGAGGTAGAGGAGATGGATGGAACTCTTGAAAGACTATGACTGCTCCATTTTTTACCATCTAGGTAAGGCTAATATGATAGCTGATGCATTGAGTAGGAAGTCAATAAGAAGCCTTGCTCATATTAACTTATAAAGGAGGCTGATTATTATGGAGTTGCATGAACTAATTAATCAGGGGTTATAGTGGAAAATAACCAAGAAATGTTTGTTAGCTCAAAGTATGTTTTGTGTAGAATATAATCTTAGAAGTGTAACAAGGTCAATTTAGAGAATTTATTATTGACAGTAAGGGCATTTTGCATTTGGGCTCTAGGTTGTGTGTGCCAGATGTAGAGGATTTGAGAAAAGAGATCATGGAAGGAAGTGTAAATCGCCCTTATATTGGAAAGTTGGTGAGAGATAGTTAACAGGCCCATAATTGGTGCAGGTGATTTCAAAGAAGATTCTTATCATTCAATGGAGAATGAGGACAACTTTTAGCCAATAGAAAAGCTATGCTAATCCTAAGAGGAAAGATGTAACATTTTCTATTGGAAATATGATGTTCCTCAAGGTGTCTCTAATGAAAGGGGTAATGAGGTTTAGAAAGAAAGGTAAGTTAGCTCCAAGATACGTTGGACCCTTTGAAATTCATTCAAGGGTAGGTGATGTGGCTTATAGACTAGTGTTACTGCCATAATTGTCGCGGATTCATCCAATGTTCTATGTCTCTATATTGAGGAAGTACATCTCTGACACTTCACATGTTCTTTAGCCTTAGATAGTGGAGCTCAGTGAAGATTTGATTTATGAAAAGTATCTAGTGGCGATAATGGATCGACAAGTTCGTTAACTCTGAACCAAAAGAAATTCTTATGGTTAAAGTACTATGAAGCAACTATGTGGTGGAAGATTACACTTGGGAGACTGAGACAGAGATGCAGGTGGCATATCCTTATATTCTTCTCAATAAAACCCAGTACACTTTTCTATCTTGTTAAAATTCAAGGATGAATTTTTTTACGGGGGAAAGATTGTAAACGCCTGTATTTTTTATTTGTTAATATAAAATGTGGATTATAAAGTTTTAATTATTATTTTATTAAATTACAATTAAATGAGTATTTTAATAATTTTATTAATTATTGAGAGTATATTTTTATATATATGTTTGAGTGTGTGAATAATTGGGATGAATTTTATTTTAAAATAATATATATGTACTTTTGTACTTTAATATTATAAAAAAATAAACATATAAGATTTTTTTTCTTTTCTCTTTCTTTCCTTTTCTTTTCCTCCATCTTCTTCCTTCCGATACAGCCATTGCCACTACCACTACCAGCACCGATCATTGTTGATCGACATCGGTCAACCTTAGTCGATGCCACTAACAGCTTTCTTTTGCCTCCAACCACCTTCTCCTCTTCCTTTTTATTTATACAAGCAACTGAGAAGAAAAGAGTTCGCCACCATAGGCTTTGGCGACGCCTAATGATGCGGTCTATCTTGATCGATTCCTCTCCTCCTAGGCAACAAAATGCCTCACTCAATTTCACCAGGTAGCTCTGGCAACCACTTCGATTTAAGGTAAATTGATTTTAGATATTTTGATTAATTTAGTTAATTTGAGTTTAAATTAGGCTTTGTGGTAGTTATATAAATTGAAATTGGAGTTGAGATCTATCCATTTATATTTTTTTCATAATTTTTTGAAAAATTTTAATTTTTGGGTACTATACTGAGTTCGATTACTGTTCCAGGTTACTGTTTCGAACCCATGTATTTTTATATTTTTAATAAATTATCTAAATTTTTTATATTAAACGTTGTAAAGGGGGTTTTGTGAAATTCCTTGTAGAATGTAAGATACAAAATTTTTTAAGATTATGTTTAATATGTATTTTTAGAGAAAATTTATATTTTATTATTTGTTGGAATTTTAATTGAATGTAAGGTTATTTAACATGTTTATTACTGATATTAAATAATAAAAGTATGAAAATAGTTTTTATAAGTAAATTCTAATTTTTTGCTATTTGGTAAAAATTTCAAAAAATATTTATTATTATTATTATTTAAAAGCTTAATAGTAAGTTCTTTAATATTTTTATATATTTTGATTATTTAAATATTTTATTTATATTTAACAATAATTTTGATTAAGGAGGTTTAAAGGAAACTTTATAAATTTAATTATTTTAAATAGTTGATTTTAGTGATATTAAATATGAATTTTATTATTGATTTTTTTAATTGTTTGAAAAATAGATTTCCTTTATATTTTAATTTTTAAATGAGTTAATTGAAATGGTTTAACTAAAGTTTATTTCGTGATATATTAGTAAATTTGATAAAAATCATGCTATGTAAATTTGATAAAAATCATGCTATGTCTATATGTGTATCTATGTTGGTTCTCGATTAGGCATAAAGTGTAGTTCGGGGCCCAACCTGAGTTGTTAAGTTGTGGAGATTTCAGGAGTGTTGTTTTGTGCAAAAATAACTCTACTTTTAGCAGAGAGATGTCTGTTTTACAAGGGAAACTCTACCAAATTTTTGGTAGATTTTTCATAAAATGTGACATCGATATGTGTTAGTTTTTGAGTTTGCATAATATTGTGTTTTAGATCGAGTCAATCTCATCAATTTCATGATTTATTTTTATGAGTTTATTTTTTATATTATATAAGCATATTTTAAACAAATATTATTCATTTTAGAGAACTTTAGAGTGAGAGCAGTAACACTTGGGCAGTCGAGAACGCATTGCCCATCATGCTCAATCTGTGAGTTAATTTTATAAAATGTCTGTTGAAATAGATTTATAAATGATAAAAATAATATTAAAGTTGAATATATATATGTATATATATATATATATATATATATATATATATATATATATATATATATATATATTGAATTATACTTATGAATAGTATCTGCAAGCATGTTTACTTATTTTATTGTTGTTAAGGATTTTGGAAAATGTGGCATAAGTATTATTATGATTTTATTGGTTTATATTATTTGATAAGCCACATGAGATATTCATTTTATTATTGGAAAGATGTTTTAGTTATAATTATATTGGATTTTATTTGTGAGATAAATATGATTTTTGGGAGAAATTGGTAGAACGTGCTACCTAGTGGGTGTCATTAGGAACACATGCGCATTGGTATGATCTTGTGTTTATTACATGTGAAGTTCCCTGGGTGGAGCTTGTACTCTCGGGCAGTGATGTGTGAAAAATTGGCTCGATAGAGCTTGTACTCTTGGGCAATGGTTAGCTCGGTAAAGCATGATCTCTCGAGCTACATTTGAGATGTAACTCGATTGAGCTTGCTCTCGGAACATCAATAAAGGAATAAGTGATTGGATTGCGACTGTAACTCGGTTGATCTTGCTCTTATAATGGCAGTCACTTAGATTAAAGATAACCAAAAGGCTATTAAAATTGATGGTTTAAGTGTTCTACCACATTTTTCCACCAAAAGTTTTAATATATGATTTTTATGTGAAGAGATTTATATATAAGGATATTTGTGGTGTTTATTAGATATTTTATAAAAGAGTGTGTGTATAATAATAATAATAATAATAATAATAATAATAATAATAATAATAATAATAATAATAATAATAATAATAATAATAATAATAATAATAATAATTTATTTATTTATTTAAAGGATTAATTGATTTTTTTTAAAACAAGAGTTTTTAAACCAATATGCATTTTATAAAATTGATTTACTCAGTGAGGTTTGATTCCCCTCAATTTATTTTCTTAGGACCTCATAGTCAGTCTGATATTAGTCTTTGTCTATGCTAGTTTTCTTCTTCTCTAGCTATTCTATATAGGTTTATTTAATATTTGTATTGTGTGTTAATTCTAGATACTATTCTAACAAATGGTTTTATATAACTTGTCTTATGGACTTTATTTACTTTGAGATATACATATTTGACTATGGTGGATTTATTATGAATTATGGTTTTATTGTTAAGTTGATTGATTTTATTTTCGAAAAAAATTTAAGACATACTATGGGTTTTGAAAGCTACATACTTTCCCATTTCCTAGTGTCGGTCATATGCCTTTTAGTTCGGATCGTGACAATTTTGCAATTCGAATCACCGATCAAATATCTGGTGAAAAAATGCCAACATGTCATGTGAGACTTAACCTATAATCCATATCAGACTTTTAATTACTAAGTCAAATAATGCATTTAAAGTAAAATAATCAAAATCACTATGGATGTCAAGCTATAGCATCAAATCTTAACCCATAAACAATGGCTCTTCCATGTAAAACTCTCAAACCATCCAAATCAAATTTCTAATGGCATGCTCTAATAAATAGGTTTTAAATATATTGGTATCATCTTTTTATAAATGAACAACGCTTCATCAAATTGTGGGCTTTTGGGCATAAGCTCAAATACTGGAATTCCAGAGGAAAATGCTCTAATTAGACATGCATAAGTAACATTTTTTCTATTACCTTCATCTATTTTTTTCTCAATGTTTTTTTTCAACATTTTTGTCTAACATTTTGTCACGACCCAAATCAGGGAGTCATGACTGACGCTAGGGAATAAGAATTCTTTCAAATTTGGAATCCATAGTAAGTCTTAAAAAAAAATGCATGCAATAATAATATAAAAATACATAAAAATTAAAACATTATTTAATATAAAAGAAAATCTTATATATTATACATAATAAAAATATTTCATACAAGATTCAGATACAAAATATCAAACCAATACAACATACTTCTATCATAATAACACTACTATTGCAATTTCTAGAATACAAACAAGAGTTTAGATATAAACTTTACATAATCTAGCTGGGGCTAAAGAAGACCAATGTATAGTACTACTAGGGAGGTCTGAAGAAGAAGAAGACTCTGTAAAAAAAATATTGAGGGGAGTCAGACCTCACTAAGTGAATTATTATAATATATATACAGTCAAGCATCAGTATAATAATATACATATACATGCATTTCACACATATATTAAAATCCATATTTATATAATAATAAATGCAGAAAAATATATTTGAATGAAAGATCAAAATAGAACCCTAAAATATCCGCAACCTCAATCATAAAACTCACTAGCCAACAGACTTACTTAATTCCAAAATAATTGTCTTTTTCATTTTGGATAGTAGACTAGCCCTGAGACACTAAATCAATTGAGCTCTTGCAGTCTCACTGTCAGTGTGATTGACACCGAGACATTAGGCCAACCGAGCTCCTGCAATCACACTACTATCTCACCACAATTCTCAATAATCAAATAATTAAGTCTCACATCAATTAATTTCATGATGTCAACTCCTAAATCTAATGCACTGGTATGTAGACAGTTCTAGTGTAGCCTACTAGGTAGCACACTCTATTGATATCCTTCAAATAAATCATGTAAATGTTGGAAATAATAAAATGAATAATTTAAATATAATGGCATCCATTTTAAAAGAATATAACACATATATACCAAACATATACCAAGCATATATTGAAAATATATCAATTATATACTAGAAATATACTGAATATATACTAAAATATACCAAATATATATGTTGAGTATATACCAAATATATACTAAAAATATACTAAGCATATATGTCACATATATACCAAAATATACCAAAAGTATACTAACATATACATAATCATTTAATAAAATAATTAATGTTTAAATAAATTATGAAAAACATGGATGCTCATAATTATGTATTCTACATGCAATGCATATATAAAATAATAACTTATAGTTGTGTACTCATCTAAATAGACTTGACTAACTTGGTCCGATAGACCTCAGTCTCGGCACAACTATGGAAAAATGTAATAATAATAATAATATCATAATAAATCCCTAACTTTATACTTCTAGAATTTTAAGAATGACTTGATCTGTGACACGACTCAACCAATATTCAAAACTCAGGATCGACCCGACGTCACATTTTATGAGAATTCTATCAAAAATTCGGTAGAGTCTCCTGTATAAAACAGATGTCTCCCTACTTAAAGTAGAGCCGATCCTACAAGTAAACACACTTCAAAAATACATAAAAGCACAACATCTCGGTTTGGGACCCCAAACTACATAATTTTCCAACTGAGAAACACAATTCTCAAAAATCAATATTTAATAATAATATATTAAAAATCATTAAAATCCATAAAAATCAATAAAATACATCAATTCAAGTTATTTAAATAATAAATACCTTAAAGCTAATTATTTTTCAAATTAGTTAATAAATCTCAAATAAATTATATAATATTAATAAAAATCCATTTTTCAATTATTCAAAATCAAATAGTAAAATTCACAAATAATTATTTAAATAGTTCAAATATGTAATAAAAATAGTTAAAAATTCATTTAATCACAAAAACAGTAAATAAAATTATTATTTGAATATATTTCTAGAAATTATTATTAATTAGTTAAAAATAGTAATAATTCATAGAAATTATTTTAATACTATTTATTATTCCAAAATTATTCAAAACATGATAATTAACAATAATTTCAATTAAAATACCAAATTCACTAATTTATATTAATTTTTCCAAAAAATAATTTTTCACATAAACTTTTGAAAATTCATAATAAATAATCAGAGCACAATTTTCATATAATTTATTCACAAACTATACTCCAAATAATCCAAACAATTTATTAAAAATATAAAAATTTTTCGGCGAGGTTACTGGAACAATGACTCGCTGGAAAACTCAAAACACCAAAAATCAAAATAATTCAAAAAAATCACACAAAAATATATTTGAATAGCTCAAAACTACATACAATAACATTTGCAAAGACATTAAGCATGAATCACACCATAACAAGTTCAAAAAAATAAAAAATCTAAATATACCTAAACTAAAACTTGAAGATATATAACTAACCAGACGTTTCTAGCTTGAACCAAGTTGAAAACTAGCTTGCCTGGACCGTGGGGGAGTTCAAAGAGCCTAAGATCGTGAGCTAGAACCGTCGGAAACTATCACCGGTGACATGTTGATGTTGTTGTTGTTTCTCACCGGAAATAGGGGAGAAAGAGGTAACTGATGTTGGCGGAAGGAAGAAGGAAGAGGGAGGAGGTAACAACGAGCTTTGGTGGTGGCAGGTGGTGGTGCACGGTTCTATTGGAAAATGCAGAAGAAGGAGAAGATGAAAATAGGAAAAAAAAGAAAAAAAAAAAGGGAGGAGAAAGATACCCAAAAAAAATATGTCCCTTTATATATATATATATATATATATCAACTAAATTTAGATTCAATAAAAATATACCACAAATATTTAAATACAATAAATATACTAAATTTACACTATTCATAATTTAATAAAAAAATATTATTATTAAATAAATAAATAATATTTAACAATGAACTAACTTTTAAATCATAACTTAATATTAAACCATAATAAAATAAATTAAACTCCAATACTTGAGTTTAATTAAATCACACAAAATAATCATAATATATAGAAATTGAAAATATTATTAATACTGCATATATCAAAATAATTTTTAATAATTTAAAATATCAGGTCTCATCATACATTTTCTATAGTTTTTCTCAATGGTTTTTTGTAAATTATTTTTAAAATTTTTAAACTAATGTCTTTATCTTTTTTCTAAACATTTTTTCTACTGTCTTCATCTTTTTTTTTTTTCGTAACTTTTTTCTCAATATTTTTTTTCTATTTTTAAGGTATTTTCTTCATTTTTTTCTCAATGTTTTTTTTACTCAACATTTTTTTTCTCTTAAAACTTTTTTTTTTTCAAATGAATGATTATGAACTAAACATTTTTAATTGTTACAAAAATAAGTAATAAATATCTTAAACTATTGTAATAATAAAAAATAAACAAAAATTTTCCCATTTATATTCTTGAATAATAAGGATTTTTTTTCTACTTTGATTTGTTTTTTAAAATGTCTAACAAGTTTTTTAAAAAAATTTATTTAATAATTGTTGATTATCAATATGTAACATGTTATGATCCTTATGATATATTTATAACATCAACAAAACAAAAGAACCGAAAAAATAAAAATAAAAAAGTAACAAAATTTTTTAATTAATATTAATAATAAAATTAAGGCCATAAATAAAAAATTAGTATTAATAATAAAAATAAGGTAAAAGGTATATTCACATACTTTATCCACCAAAGCCATATTAGGATGAATTAAATATAAAAGGGAAATTTACATATAAGGGTACTTTTTAAATGTTTTCAACAAAAATACTCTCAAAGTTTCATTAATGACAAAACTACCATATGTTAATTACAAGAATGCTCTTCATATTTTCAAAATTACACCCATATTTTTCTTTTTTGTTTCTTATTAATTTCTTGGTGATTTTCATTCTTTTCTTTTTATTTTCATTTTTTTTTCTCTAATTAGTTTTTTTTTGTCTTTTCATAAATTTTTATTTTATCTTTTTTCCTATTTTTAATTTTTAATTTTTTTCCACTTCTCTTTTTTTTTTCTTTTTTATTTTGTCTTTTGTCTTTTTGTCTTTTTTATAAATTTTTATTTTATCCTTTTTCTTATTTTTTCTTTGTAATTTTTTCTCCCTTTTTTTCTTTTATTCTTTTTTTAATTTTTATTGTCTCTTTATTTTTTTTATGTTTTCTTTTTTCCTTTTCCTTTTATTTTTTTTTGTTGAGAGGTAAAAGAATCAATGCCTCATATCTCCATTATATTATCAAGTAGTATGTATTTAATTTGATTGCCTTTTGATTTGCTTTTAGTTTTTTTATCTTGTTTTAAATGTGCAAAGAAAGGTGGAGGTGCTTTTGGTGCTTCGAGTTCTGGTTTAAAAGATGTTGCTTGTTTTGAAAATGGTACTGAAAATAAGAAAAGTGAATGTAAAGACGCTAAAGGTGGAGGGAAAGGTGAGAAGAGGGAAACTTATGATTTAGAGTTTGTTGAAATTATTGGTGGTGGTGGTGATGAGTTAAAAGATTCTATTGGGTATGTTCTATTTTATTATTTTTGTATCTTTTTAGTTTCTGATACTTATTTTGTATCTTTTTGGTTTTTGATATATTTTTTTATGTTTTTATTTTAAAGGTGGTAAAAAATTATCTAAGTATGTTGGTTTTAATTCCAATATTAAAGATAATTCTATTAAAAATGGTGTTGATGGTGATGAAGTATTGAAGGATTCTAATTTGGTGTGGGTTTTTTTATTAATGTAGTATCCTTTTAGATTCGTTTTGGTTTCTAATTTTGCTTTTGATTTTTAGGGTGAAGAGATTGTAATGATGATGTTGATTATATTCCAGTGTTATTCATTTTGCTATAGAAGCTGCTTGTGGCTTGAGTGGAGATGTATTTTTTTTTATTATTATATTTGTGTGTTTGTTTATGGTTTTATTTTTCGATTGAATAGTTTGTTGAAAAGGGTGATTCTATGTCTTTTTCTAACCAATCTGGTGTTATTTGTGGAAGGAGAGTTAAGCATGTTGCTATGATATTATTTTAGTTTTTTTTATGCAACAATAATAACAACAACAAAAACAACAACAATAATAATACTAATAATAATAATAATAATGGTTTATGTTTGGTCAATGATGATGATGATGATGTTAACAACAACAACAACAACAACAACAACAACAACAACAACAATAACAATAACAATAACAATAACAATAACAATAACAATAACGATAACCATAGCAATAGCAATAACAATAACAATAACAATAACAATAACAATAACAATAACAATAACAATAACAATAACAATAAGAATAACAATAACAATAAGAATAACAATAACAACAACAATAACAATAACAATAACAATAACAATAACAATAACAATAACAACAACAATAACAATAACAACAACAATAACAACAACAACAACAATAACAATAACAACAACAATAAAAATAACAATAACAATAACAATAACAACAACAATAACAACAACAATAAAAATAACAATAACAATAACAATAACAATAACAATAACAATAACAATAACAATAACAATAACAATAACAATAACAATAACAATAACAATAACAATAACAATAACAATAATAATAATAATTTTTTTAGTAAAAAGTTGGAGTCCAGAAATTAAAAATACATTCGAGCATCTCAACTATGTTGACATCCTCTTAGCATTAGCATCAGGCTTCTGTTGTCGAATAAAAATGGAATTAAAAAATTAATAAATGTTAAGATACAGCAGAAAATAATATTCCTTTAAGAATCTAACAAAATCTATAGGATCCGCGCTTACTAAAATCATCTCAAATTAACTTATTATAAAAACTTAGCGCTGAGTTCCACCATAAAATAAAAGTAGATGAGACACCATGCTTAGCAAGAGCATCAACCATAAGAAAGTTCATTTAAGACATAAAATGAAGACATTGCAGCCATTGATGCTTAATTTTCCAAGGAACCTGCGTAGACCATGTATTAAAGAGACCAACAACATACAAAGAGTTAGACTCCAACCATAAGCAATGCCATCCCTTTATTCAAGCAACATGGACAACATAGATTATTGCACAAAGTTTGGCTATAAAAGCATAATCATTTCTAATGGAGAATGCAAAAGACCCTCTTTAAAATACTAAAAGAGTTATGAAAATCCCACCAGTAAAAGCCACAATTGGAGAACCCGCAACTGACCCATCAATATTGGCTTTGATCTACATCACTAGAGGTGGCTGCCAAGTCATAAGAATTATTTTCGGCGCAGCTCCTAAAATCCTTTTAATGTTCATAAGATTAAGAATACGAAGGTCATCCAAGGAATTGAACATTCTCCTAAGGTGGAAGAAATTAGAGTCTTTAATGCAATTCCATACAAACTAGAGGGTTGAATGAATGTTTGGGGCTTTGTCATCAAATAATGAAGCATTTTAAATTTTCCAAATAACAACCAATCTATTGATAATTGTTGTATTCCAAAGGACTATTATTTGAGAACTGATTTGATGTTACATTGCATCAAGAACTAAATCTAAGAGAGTCCTAGAGGTATGAATTCTTTTACCAAAAAGGGAAGAGATGGCAGTCCAGATAGAAGAAGCAAATGGACTACAAAATGAAAAGATGAGTGCTATCTTTTATATGATCAAGACACAGATGGCAATGAGAAGCAAAACACATACCCTTCTTTAATAAATTGTCATCCGTTGGGAGATACCCCAAAATAGCATGCCAACAGATCATGGAATGCAATGGAGGTAGGAATTCCTTCTAAATAAAAAAGTGCCATCAAAGCATAGGTTTGCAAATTCTGAGATGATTGTACATACTCTTAATAGAGTGAACACCACTTGGAACCGAAGTCCAAACATAGATATTCAAGTCATGATAAATAGATGAAACTAAAGTAATATTATTTTTCATTATTATATCTGAAATATGATTTAAGTGCCATATATTATTAAAAAAGAAACTAGGTACGAAGTTAGTAAGCTTCCGTTGTTCTTTGTTAGAAATCCTAAATTGGCTTGCCACTAGAGGGAGAAGCCACTCATCAGTCCAGAAATTTAAGCAATTGTTGTTCCTAATAAGCCACACAATTTCTCATTTAAGAGAAGAGTAAACCCATTTGATAGAGTACCAAGTAAATGATAGCATATATGTATCATGAGGCAGCTCGAAAGAAGAAAGAAAATAATTTCCAAAAACCAAAATAGGATATGCATGAGAAGTAATTATTTTCCAGGCAAATTTGCTCAACCTAGAATCATTTAGTGGCTGAAGTTGCTTAATGCCAATACCACCTTCTTTAATAGGAAGACAAGCAATTTTTCAAGGCATTGTGACTAGCTTTTTATCATCAATTGTACCAATCTAAAGAAAATTTCTCATACAATGTTCAACATAAGAAAGCAGAGATTTAGGTCATTAATAAATAGCAAAAGAATGCAGTAATAAAATAGTAATGACTGAATTAATTAATGTTAATCGACCAACCATGGACAAAGAAGTACCTTTCCATTTAGAGGATTTGCTACATATTTTATTTGCAATAGATTTTAACCAACACTTTTTCAAAGCCCCTTGAAATAAAGGCACCCCAAGATAGGAAAAAGGAATAGCATCCCTCTTAATATCCACCACTTGACCAAAATTGGCTATGCAATGTTCAAAAATAGACGACCAAAAAAATTTTCAGACTTGCTCTAGTTAACTGCTTGTCCAAAAAGATGACTTTAGATGTTAAAAATATCATTTATAGCGTATACATTTTTAAGAGAAGCTTTCAAAAAGAGTAAGACATCATCTGTATAAAAAAATTAATTGGGAATAATTCATGCCTTGTCTATTACATAGGAGCAATAAGACCTTGACTAATTTTAGAATAAATTAATCTACTAAGAAAGTCTTCTATGAAATAAAATAATAAAGGAGAAAGAGGATCTCTATATTTGACTCCTCTAAAACAAGAGAAATAGCCTTGAGGATGCCCATTAATCATAATTGAAAGTGTTGAGGATGAAAATAATAAGAGAATCCAATCTCTAAAATGTAATGAAAATCCAAAAGCTTCCAAATCATTAGGAAGAAAATTCCAATCCATTGTGTCAAAGGCTTTTATGATATCAATCTTCAAAGCTATATTACCTCTAAAAAAAGTTCTATTTAAAATATTAATGCCTTTAGAAGCTCCAACTATACAATTTAAAATGGACCAATTTCTTAGAAACCCAAATTGTTGACAAGATATAATTTTGGTAGTAATAGAAGTAAGATAATCAACTAAAAATTTTGGTTACAATTTTAATACTGAAATTGCTATGAACAATAGGGTGGAATTGTTCAATAGTAATAGCTTGAGGCACATTTGGTATTAAAACTATAAAACTAAAATTAATTCCAAAAGTCATATTACTAGAAATAAAGAAGCTATAGACTACTATACAAATATCATCCTTCACTACATCCAAAAAAGTCTTCTAAAATATACTAGTAAAGCCATCAGGACTAGAGGCACTATGAGCATCCGTCGAAAAAACTATATTTCAAATTTCCTTATTTGAAGGACATCCAATAAGAAAAGAATTACCAGCATCAATGACTATAGAGGGAATGACCGATTGAATTATTAGAGGATTAGAAGTAACCGAATTGGCAGCCTTAAAAAGATCTTAAAAAAACTAATTATATATTGCTCAATAATTGATTTATCATTAGTAATCACCCCATTAATTTTAAGATGATGAATGCCTTGCCTGAAAGAGGATCTAGCAAAAAGTTGATGAAAGAAGGAGGTTTTGTAATCACCTGGTGCAAGCCATTTAATACGACTTCTTTCTTTGTAATTTTTTTTATTGCTTAAGACATTAGTCCAATTCCTCATGAACTTTTAATTCTTGAGAATAAAGGTTATTCGTAATACCATTAAGAGAAATTTTTGATTGCACATCCTACAACCAAGAATTATCTTTGGCAATATTATCTTCAATCCAACCAAAACAAGTGGGATTCCAATCCTTTAAAGCAACTTGTAATCTTTTCAATTTAGCCCCAAGGAGCTGCATAAGGTGAAGACTATCCATCATAATAACCTAAGAATTAGAAATAAATTCTCTAAGTCTTGGATGAGTAATCCATATTGCTTGGAAGCGGAATCTATAAACAACACGATTATGAAGCTCATAAGAAGGAATAAAGGACAATGATCAGAGTTATGTATGGGAACCAAAGAACATGCAATAATATTCTAACAGTTAAAAAATTAAAGATTACCCAATGCTTTATCCAACTTGATATCCACTCTATTAGCACCATGTCGACCATTAGTCCAATTGAATTGAGAACCATGAGCAGGAATGTCCGAAAGCATACAATCATCTATGAATGTTCAAAATTCTCTATAAGGATATGAAGTTAGGGAGATTCCTATTTTTTCATGAGCACCCAAAATATAATTAAAATCACCAATTACACACTAATTGGATGAAAAATTAGATGAATAATTATAAAGGTCCACCTAAAGATCCAACCTTTGATTTCTCCAAACATTGCCATACACAAAAGAAATCCTTTGGAACTGATTAGCAACAAAAATATCAATAGTTATATATTGATCATGAATGCTAATAAAAGAAGGCACAAGCCAATCACATTTTTCAAGCACCCAAATAGAAGGTAAAGTACACAAATTCTGAGCAATTAAAGATAAATTCAACCTATCCCAAAAAGCACCCACGATGGAAGAAAACTCCACCATTGGTTCAGAAGACAAATAAAATTAGGAGAATATTGTCTAATGGAAAAAAGATAAAGTACATTGGGTATTGAGATTCTCTAAACCTCTATAATTCTAGTAAAAAGTCTTTATAGATTAAGTTTTTGAGGTTTCCTAGCAACTCTTTTAGAAAGAGTTACTTTGTGTTGTTGAGCAGCATGACCCTTCTTTTTTGAAAATGTAGTCCATATTCCACCATCTAGCTTAACTTCATTAGCCCATGAGCATTTGGATCTATCATTCATAACAATAGCTTGATCTGTTACAAAATCATGGCCATCACTATCATGCTCATTGTTACTCTCCCGATTAGATGAAGACCCATCATCATCAGCACTCAGGTCTAGTAACTAAGCTTCTTTCCCATCTTCCGAAAGCTTACTAGTATGAGAGGTATTTGGGATTTGGGTAGCAAAAAGAGGCTCTTCTACATGAACCTCCTGGTCATGAAAAAATGACCTAGTTACATTTGGCACGTTGGTTGTATCAAGTGTAGCCTTGGTTTCTTGACAATCTTTAATCTGATTAATATTGTCAATGTTAGAATGCAGCTGCTGAAAAGCATTACTGATAGGAACCATAGATGGTTGAATTGGTTTAGGTTTCCAAACCCATTTAGGAGCTTCTAGTTTGTTTATTTTAGGTATAGGCACTTCTGAAATACCATTCTTTTTCCCCATTTGAAATCTAAAGAAGAGTGACCTATATTGGAGCATATATGATAAAAAGAGGGCAAATTCTTATAGACCACATTAATGATTTTTTTTTCTAATTCTCTTTATTAGAAAACTCTCTAGTAAATTTGATGAAAGATTAATATCAATAAGGACTCGGGCATAGTGTCCAACTTCACCATGTATAGTTGCGTTATCAATTTTCAAAGGAATACTAATTCTTTTAGCAATTAAAGTAAGAATTCGAGGATGCTAATATTCCCATGGAAGTTTATAAAACCACACTTAAATCTGACTATTTGCATATTTTTGAGCTAACGGATCAAAGTCTAGTGTCCAATGCTGAAGGTGTAGGATGCCTAGTTTCAAAACAACTACTTCACGGCTCCAAACTGAATTTTTTTCATCGAGTGAATGAAGGATCACATGGTAGAAACCATGTTTGAGAGAAATAAGTCTTTGGTTGCTTTGAAGACCCTAAACTGATGAAAGTTTCCTTTTTAAATAAACTAATTTCCATGGAAATTCTCCTTTAGAGAGAATGATTTGGGCGATTAATGTGTGTTGGAAAATAGAGAGTTGTTGTTCATATAAATGCTTTTTAATTTTAATGGCGATATATCCTCCTTTGTTTGATGTAATAATATCATCAACGTCTAGAATTGGAGGAGTTTTGTTAGTGACAACCATAATATACGTTGGTTTTTCTATATATTTCTAAGGGGTAGCAGAACATGTCCCTATGGCTTGGGTAATCCATGTCAAGGAGAGGAGCCAAGGCTACCAGAATGCAGCACCTAATAGCGTTTGTCAATCCAGACGTATCTGGAATACCAATAACAATAATAATACTAGTAGTAGTAGTATTAGTAGTAGCAACAACGTATTTAATCAAAGATAATGAAAATATAATTAGATTTATCAAAAAATTTATCATAAAATACAAGTTATGTTAGAAGTCCATTTTAAATAATGAATGTAATGAAACTATTGCATCAAAAACTTAAAATATAGAAAAAGTATTATAAATTGACAAAAAAATATGTGATATTTTTATAAATTAGTTAAATTTTGATTATTAATTGATAATTATTTTTATTCAAAAAGGTGAAAAAAGTATCATTTTATTAAATTATATATATAGTTTATATTTTAAATATTTGTATTAATATTAATAAAATTATGATATATAGACACATACACACTTGTAGAATCACACATCATTATATATATATTTTGTCAGTTTTGAATAATTTTTGTTTATTTTACATTTCTGATATAAAAATTTAGAATACTTTTCATTTATTTTACGTTTTTGATATGATAACAAAAAGGGTTTGGTCCCTATGAAAAAAATAACAAAATCCAAGATTCTATTATAAATTCAATTGGAATCACTTGCACAATTTTCTAGAATTTCAAAAGAAAAAATAAAGTAAAAGAAAGAAAGAAAGAAAGAAAGAAAGAAATTCAAGAAAATGAAAAGGTTGATGGGAGAAAAAAAGAGAGAAAGTCAACAGTTTTGTTTTTACTTGACTAAAACAAGCCAACATATTCTGTTTTACTAAATACACTAGAAGTTGATTCATATTTTATTTTTACTTGACTAAAACAAGCCATTGAAATGCATTTTAATTCAATTGAAAAAGGAAAGTTGTTCACCTACTGGATACATATGGTTGTCGAAGTCATTATCAAAGTTGAAATTTATAGCTAATGCATTTTAATGATGAGCATCACACTAATCTTTCTTCCAATTTGAAACTCAATGAACAACAAGAAATATTTTCCTACATAACTGTAAAAGCTAGAGACAAAGATTGCTATAAGTGAGTTCAAAGTTCAAACCATTCAATTCTAAAACTCTAGAAATTAAAATTTTAAATTTGTGAGAGTAATTCATAAGGTTGCATAACTCAAAGGAAGCCCACCTTCTATGCATGATCTTAGAAGAAAATTTACCTTAGTAACTTAAAAAGGAGCCTCAAGTGACTCATCCCAGACATCAATGCTTCCATTTGAGACATCCTCAACATCTTCTTCTATTGAAAGCCTGATGTATTCCTTATGTGCAAAGCGATCCCACTCTGTCATATTTGGTAAAGGATGTCCTCAAATAGTACTACTTCCTGATACATGCACTCTATATGGTGCTACTGCTCCAAAAAGAATTCCATTTCATTACAAGACAACACACCATTTCCATCAAAATCTATGCACTTGAACCTATAAAGACATCTTGCCAAGATAAACTATGTGCTGCTGATACAATAAAAAACAAGCAGGATAGCTTAAGAAGCAGTACAAAGGTGTTAGGCCACACATTCATCTTTAGGGATAGAACCATGTCTCATAAGAAATACATTGGCCAACAGGAAGGTATTCAAATATTTCTATTGAGTGCATAGATTTGTACAAACAAATTTAAAATTAGCTTACAATTAAATGTAATCTACACATTAACAATTACTTTACAATATTGATTACAAAATTGAAAAAAAATGCAATCAAATTTAATAAAAAAAATTCAAAGAGTTTACAAAATTGAGATGCCAATGTTGAAAAATAAACAAAAAATCTAAATTAACAATCACAAATCATCAAATGCACAACACAAATTCCTTTTCTACTTCTACTTCTTCTTATTCTTTAATAATATAAAACAATATCAAATAACATGTAAGGTAGAATTAAAGCAAAATAATTTGTTCCAACACTACCCATAGATGCCTAGGTGCTATAATTGCTAGTGCATGAAAACCAACTTACTTTGCCATCTTCCGTCTTTGAAAGGCTGTCTGGGGAAGAAGTAGGAGGAGGAGGTGGTTGGGCATGAGGAGAAGGTGATTTTGCCTTAATTGAGAGGGAAGGGGGAGTCTTATGGAGAGAGAGGGCAGCATTACGATGGTGGTGGGAGATAAGGGTAGGAGGCAAGAGACGATTTCAACTGAGGAAGAACTGTTTGGACAAAGGGAAATTGGGCATGTAGTGTAAGATGCAGTCGAACAAATAAAGTTATGCAGGGTGACACACATGTAACTAAAAAAAGATTGAGATATTTTTGTTATTTTGATTATGTTTTGGAGCATTTATGAAAAAATACCCAATATAAATTTGATAGTGATATAGCGGCCCATTTAACGACAAAAAATAAGTTGGGGGCAATTTCAAAATTGACTTTTAATGTTAATTAATATTTATTTTTAAAATATAAATTTTTTGAAATTTTAATTTTAATTTTCTTTAAAATTTAAAACATAAGGTGCACTGGATGAATCCGCCATACAATAATTTAAACATATGTAGTCCGTAAATTATTTTTTATTTTTTAATAATTTAATTAAAAAAAGTTCAGACATACAAATGTAAATGTTGCACCTCACAATGTCACTGTTGATGTTGTGAGGTGCGACATGAAACTTTATAAAATATGAATTATAATTTATGTCATTGTTGTTGGGTAATTTGAATAGATAGTCACTAAAATTTATTTGCGATTTTAATTTGGTTATAAAACTTCAATTTGTGACTTTTTGATCACCAAACTTTGATTTTTATTTCAAACATAGTCTCTGTCTAAGATTTTAAACCTTAAAGTTATATAATATTATCATTTTAGTCTAAAAGATTATTTACTTGCAAATAAGTCCATAGGTTCTAAAAATAATAAATAATATAAAAATATATTTTTATTTTCTTCATGCCTTCCATTTTAAAAAGTCTTGTCCATTATTTTTGTTTATTTGACTGGTAAAATACTAACTGTTTGCGAATTTTAAGGCAAAAATTATTTAACGCAACATAAATAAGGTTAATATTCACCAAGAATATAATAATCAACATATTTTGACTTTGTTGAATACAATAAATTAAAATATTTGAAACAAACTGTACAATAAATTAAAATTTAATAAGTTTTTTTGTGCGAAACATTGTATTTTTAGAAATTGTGTTGAACACGAAGAAAGAAAGTAAGAATTAAATGGACTATTGTAACTAGAATATTTAACATTTATCACCGTATTTTATAAAAAATTAAATATTTATAATTTTTTATAAGTTTAGTTCATAATTTGAAATTTAAATGACTATTTATTAATAAAAAAAATCATTATATATGTCATATTAAATTTTAAAAAAATGCTCAATTGTTATAATCTTGATGGATTATTGGAATTTGAACTCTCTCATCGACTTCCCATTTATCTAGCAATTATTTTAATCTAAACCAAACAAATGATCTAAAAAATATAATAATAATATTAATAATACACAACTTTTTATTGTATTCAACATAGTCATAGTATTGATTATGATATTTCTTGGTGAATACTAGCCTCTTCATGTCTTGCGTCGAATAATTCTTATTTTAAACTCTTAAACTATTAGTATTAGACCAGTCAAATAAACACAAATAATGAACAAGACTCTTTATAATGGAAGGCATGGAGAATATATATATATTATTTATTATCTTTAGAACCTATGGACTTATTTGTAAGGAAATAATCTTTTGGACTAAAATGGTAATATTATATAACTTTAAGGCTTAAAATCTTAGATAAATACTATGTTTGAAACAAAAATTAAAGTTTAGTGATCGAAAGTCACAAATTGAAGTTTTGTAACCAAATTGAAATCACGAATAAAATTTAGTGACCATTTGAATAATTTACCCCATTGTTGTTTGAGAAAAAAAAAAGATTTATGTCATTGTTATCTGCAACATGAACATTATGTTGTTTGCTTCCTTTTTATTTTTTGTTACCCCTATTATATAAGAGGTAGTGATGTCGCGAGGCGCGACATCGAACTTTATCTATATGCGCGACTTCGAACTTTATCTATATAAAATATGAGGGTTTAGTGCACCGTTGGTACTAGAACTTTGGCTAATGTTTCACTTTGGTACTAAATTTTTAATTTTTTTCTTTTCAGTCCTAAAAATTTTATTTTTATTTTAAGTTAAATTATATTGAATATATCTGATTAAACTTAACATACATGACAACAAGAATAAATATATTTCTAGTATATTCACAATGTAAACATCCTATTAAAAAGCCTAATTACCTTGTGGGATCCATAAAATAAATTTTGCTAAAATTTTATTTTATATGGCCTACAAGAAAAATTTGTTTTATAAGACCAATATGATAATTAAATTGTTTAATTGGATGCTTACAAGGTAAATATACAAAAAAAAATGTTTATTTTGGTTGTCACATATGTTAAATTTGATCAGATATATTCAAGATACTTCAACTTGAAACAAAAATAGAATTTTTGGGACTAAAAAGAAAAAAATTAAAATTTTGATACCAAAGTGAAACATGATTCAAAATTATAGTACCAACAATGCAATAAACCCTAAATATATGGATAATAATTTATGTCTTTGTCTGCAAAATGAACATTATGTTGTGAGTAGTGATTAATTAGTCAACTGCTGTCTTTTCATTTTATGTTATCTCTATTATATAGGGGCCAAAATATAATTTTATTATTATTTTTTATGGTTACTCGTTATACACTACACTTATCATTACCCATAAAATATTTATGGTACATATTGTAATTTTTACTATCAATATAATACAATAGAAGATAAAAAATTATTGGTGTACCAAGGTTGTTTGTTTACCTCCAACTTCTGAGTGATTTATGTACAAATACTTTTGTCTACTTCTAATAAGTAGTATAAACAATTCTAAATAAAAAGAATAATTGTTTTTTTCTCATTTTATTATTAATTTGTGAGAGATAAAACTATTTAAAAATTCCCCAAGTGATGAAAAAAACTTCTCCAGAAGAATAATTGTTTATTTATCAATTGTTTAACCCATACAGGGATAAGTACAGATTATGATCTATGTGATTTTTTCAACTGTGTTTTTTGACATTTAAACACCCTATGTTTCATTTTTTTTCCATACTCCAATATCCTTCTAACTAATATCATTATTAATTTTTTTTAACAAGAAAAAATTGATATAATATGAAATATCAATGGTAAATTTATGAGTTATTACATAGTCACACTATGAACTATCGTCATTTTTTTTTCAATCTATTCTATTTTGAAAATTATAGTGAATTGATATATGACATTTTTGATTTGTTGCAAACCTATTCACGGTCAAAATAGCATGTGCCTATATTGGCATGACATGCTGACATATAATATATGTATTTGCTAATGTGGAAATTAAAAGAAAAAATAAGTAACTTTCTATCCTTTACTTTCATTTTTTTGTGGCAAATCTATCCTTATTTTTATTTCTTTTAGTTCAATAATAGTTCTTACATTGAATTTCATTATAGTCACTTAGATTTTATTTATTATTTTAATAAGTTGGGATCACTACAAGAAAAACTCTATTTTGTAACAAATATTTGTAACAAATTACTTATGTTACTATGTTGTAATGAAATAATAAATTAGTAACAAAAATTTTGCAATAGTAGAAGATCCGTAACAAAAATAGAAATTGTAACGGATTTGTAATTTGTAACAAAAAATTTTTTTGTTACTAAATCTAATACAAAAAGAGGCGGCAAATCTGCACCAAATATTTTTAACAAAATTGTAATGGATAAAGCTGTTACAAATTTTGCAACAGATATAATCTGATAAAGAAATTTGCCATGAATTATAAATGTATTTTATAAATATAAAATAAAAAATTAATTTTAAAATATTAAATAAAGGAGAATAATGCACATGATCACAATAAAAAAGATCATATAGATCTCTAAATATAATTTTAAAATTGGATCAAATTAAAATAAATGTGAAGTTTATAGAATAAAAGTAGTGTAATTTTCTTTATTATTTTTAAGGTGAAAAAGTAATTTTTTTGCTATTGTCTTTCAAATATTATAATTTATAAATAAATTGGCACAATACATACGTAACCCCTTATAGTTGTAGCGAAAATCCTAACTCCTTCCAGTGTTTAAAGTCTACTTTATAGACACATCAACTTATAATATTTTTTTCTTTTAAACATCTACATGTTTCTTTATATTTCTTGTAATTTTTGTTAATTATCATTTCTATCCTTTCACTTTTTTAATATTTTACTATTATTTTCAGTCACATTTTTTATTAATTTATTTACACTTTTTAATTATTTGAAAATTAAAATAATAAGTCTATTTTTAGTTTTTTAATTTTCACATATTTGAATTAAAACTAAAATTTTTAGTTACATGTATAGACTTGAATAATGAATATCAAAAAATAAAATAAAATTTATATCTTTATGTATCATGTTTATTGATTATTTAGTTGAATATTAAAATTTTTAATTTAAATTATAAAATGTGTAACATTTTATGAATATAATGTCATCTCTAAATATTATTTATTTTATTTTATTATTTATATTTATAATTTAAAAAAGTATTAATAAATTAAAATTATTAGATTATGAATAATTTAATATGAGATATAAACAACAAAAATTTTAAATTGATAATTAAATAACCAACTAAAAATGATTATGAAAATATAAATTTTATTTTAATTTTAAATTATGTTATTAAAACTACATATAAATAAAATATTTATAAATTAAAATTAAAATAAGTGAGTTGAATGAACATGTGGTTGTGAGCATGTTAATGGGGATGTGTGTAGTCTGTAAGACGATCTATAAGGATGTCTTGATGAATCTTGGTGAGCGTGAAATGAGGTGGAATTTCATATCTTTATCCATTAATGAATTTGATGTTATACTTGGAATGGATGGATTAAGTCGTTATCGAGCAAAAGTGAATTGTTATATGAAGATAGATAGAATTTGAAAAAGAAATAGTGAAAAGATAAAGTTCATAGGAGAAAGTATGAAAATACCTGTTAGGATTATTTTGGTAATGACGGCTATGAAATATTTGAGAAAAGGGTATGAAGTGTATTTATCTTCTGTTGTAGAGGAAAGGAAGGAGGGTGTAACATTAAAAGAATTACCAATAGTGAATGAATTTAAGGATGTATTTTTGGAGGATCAACTAGGATTTCCACCAAAGAGAAATAGAATTTGAAATAGAACTTGAACTTGGAACTGTGCCTATATCACAATCGCCGTATAGGATGGCTCTAGTTGACTTGAAGGAGTTAAAGGTGCAAGTGGAAGAATTGTTGGAAAAATGATTTATCCGGTCTAGTTTCTATCCTTGGGATGCACCTGTATTGTTTGTTAAGAAAAAGGATGGATCACTCCGATTGTGCATAGATGATAAATAGTTGAATAAGGTTACGATATGGAACAAGTACCCACTGCCAGGAATAGAGGACTTATTTGATCAATTACACAGAGCAACAATATTCTCAAAGATTAATCTAAGGTCTGGCTATCGCCAATTGAGAATTAATAAGTCAAATATTCCTAAGACTACTTTTAGGACTAGGTATGGATATTATGAATTCTTAGAGATGCCATTTGGTCTAACAAATGCTCTAGTAGCATTTATGAATTTGATAAACTAGGTATTTAGGCCATATCTAGACAATTTTTTCATTGTGTTTATTGATGATATTCTCATGTATTCTAAGTCAAAAGAAGAGCACAAAGGACATTTAAGGATAATATGGAAGTCTTAAGAACTAAGAAATTATTGTTAGTGCAAAACTACAAGCGCACGACATCACCAAGTAGTATAAAAAATATCATTCTCATGAAGACTCATTTTAATCACTTATTAACCTAATTTTTAATTGTCTAAGGCTTGCGAATAAAGAATTTTTGGAATGAATAGCAAATAAATAAACCTATAAAATAAAAAAAAATTAAATCTAAAGAATAAACAATCAAAAATAAAAACTTGTGATGAATTAAATCACCTCATAATCATTAAGCCACTTGAATTTACTACTCAATTAGCTATGCATATCCCGAGTTTTCCTAAAGAATCGATCAATCTTTCTCAAGTATTAATTAATTTAAATTCACAATTATCAATCAATCTTTCTCAAGTATCAATTAATTTAAATTCATAATTATCAATCAAGGAAATAAAGACCCAATTCTCATTGTAATCCAAACACCTAGATATCAAAATCATGAATTATGAAGCACAACCTAATGGGAATTTAATAAACTTAATTTATCCCTAATTTTGATTTAAGTTAAACTTATGTTTATAGGTCTATTAGAATTACTATCTTTCAATGCATAATCCCAATTGAATTCATGTTATTGTTGGCCAAACAACTATAAACATTAAGATTAATAAACACAATATGCAACAACTATAACAAGTTTATTAAATTGGAAGCCTATATCATGTTTGGATCATCAATTCCTAACAAAGAAATATTTAGCCTAACATATTATAAAAATATTCAACACAACTATAAAAATATCCTATGATATTTACAAGAATAAAGAAAAGAGAAAAGAAGGCTTATTTTGGATCTTTAATCTTTAACTCTTTATCTTCCTTGTGTTTCTTCCAATTTTCTTAAGCTTTTTTGTCACTTTATCCTCTCAGAATTGCCCCCAATATGATGTATTTAAAGCCTGTGAATAGTGGTTGTGTTACCCTTCAAAACACACCAATGGCATGTCATAAAATTTAGCTCATCAAAGGGTTGCAACCACAGTAAAGCTGCAATGGCAGTAGCCCCAAAATAGCCCTTTACAGCTGTGATGGTAGCCAAGACTTGCCCTTCCTTGCACAAACCACAAGTTATGACCTTAGTTCCCCTACGACGGCAACTCAAATTTCTCACGTAAAATGTGACTTTTCATCCAAATTTCTTCATTATGAGTACTAACCAACCTAAAACACATAAAATAAAAAATAAAACCAAGAACAAACAAGATAAAACCAACTAAAACATAAAAGCTACTAAATAATAAAATGAAATGCCTAATTAAAAATGCAAATTTTTACATAAAATAATTATATGCCTAGTTTAGTAAGTGTGATTTTTAACTAAATAAGGTCATGTTTTTATGACATGTGATATCTGTAGAAGGGGTGTATGTTGATCCTAGCAAAATTACTTCAATTATGAATTAGGAACCAGTGAAAACTATGATTGAGGTTCCAAGTTTCTTAGGTTTGGTGGGCTATTATGGGAGGTTTGTATAGGATTTCTCAATTATTGCATCACCATTGACAAAATTATTGAGAAAGAATGTAAATTTTGAATGGACTTTGAAATGTCAACAAAGTTTTGACATCTTAAAGAAAAAGTTAATTACTATACCAGTTTTGTCATTGCTAGTAGAAGAAGGAAAATACACAGTGTATAGTGATGCCTCTATACAAGGGCTTGGTTGTGTATTAATGCCATATGGGAAGGTAATTTGGTTATGCATCAAGGCAATTAAGACCTCATGAGCAGAACTATCCCACTCATGACTTAAAACTAGCTACAGTAATTTTTATTCTAAAGATGTAGAGACATTATCTATATGGAGAAACTTGCCAAATTTTTATGGATCATAAGAGTTTTAAATATATCATAAGTCAAAAGGAGTTCAATTTGAGGCAAAGGTGATGGGTGGAATTACTAAAGGATTGTGATTGCACAATTGAATACCACCCTAGTAAGGTTAATGTAGTGGTGGATGCTCTTAGTTGAAAGTCGATAGGTAATCTATATTATATCCGCAAATGCCATTATGGTGGAATTAAGTAAATTAAGTGGTGGGTTAGATTTAAATGACTTTGGAGGTATTTTAGCCACTTTGAAGGTAAGGCCTATGTTAATAGAGAAAATAGTGCAAGCACAATTAATGGATAAAGAAGTAGAAAAGATACGCAAGAAAAAAAGAAATGGAAAGAAGTTAGAGTTAACTTATGATGATAAAGGAATTTTAAGATTTAAAAGAAAATTTTTTGTGCCTAATGTAGGTAAATTAAGAAACGAGATCTTAGAAGAGGCACATTATTCTACTTATGCAATGCACCCAGGTAGTACAAAGATGTATAGAAATTTAAAGGAACATTATTACTGGAAAGGCATGAAAAAGGACATAGCTGGCATTGTCTCTAAATTTTTAACTTGCTAACAAGTCAAAGTTGAATATAAGCATCCAACTAGATTGTTTCAATTATTACCAATGCTAAAATGGAAATGGGAGTATATAACTATGGATTTTATAGTTGGATTTCCAAGGATACAACAAGGAAATGATATTGTGTAGGTAAGTTGATCAATTGACTAAATCAGTGTATTTCCTACCAATTAAGGTTAGTTATAATTTAAACAAACATGTTGAATTATATATTAAGGAAGTGATAAGGTTATATGGAATACCAGTATAAATAGTATCATATCATGATTTGAGGTTTACGTCACAATTGTAGCCTATACTACAAGAAGCTTTAGGTATGAAGGTAAGGTTTAGTACCACATTTCATCCTCAGACAGACTAATAGTCAGAACGCACTGTTCAGGTACTGGAGGATATGCTAAGAGCCAATACCTTACATTTTAGAGGCAACTGGAATAAGCAAATATAGTTAATAAAATTTTCTTAAAATAACAATTACCAAAGTAGCATTGACATGGCACCTTTTGAGGCTCTATATGGATAAAAATGTAAAATATCAATTTTCCAGGACAAAGTTGGTGAAAAAAAGCTATCATGTCCAAAATTAGTCCAGTTGACTATAGATAATGTACAAGTAGTTCAAGGTAATCTAAAGGAGGCTTAAGATAGGCAAAGAAGTTATGCAAACCTGAAATGAACCGATATTGAATATAATATAGGTGACAAGGTGTTTTTAAAAATTCACCATGGAAGGGTGTAATAATATTTGGTAAGCATGGCAAATCGAGTCCAAGATAAATAGGGCCATATGAGATAATTGAACGGGTTGGACTAGTGGCTTATCGATTAGCTTTGCCACCTAATTTGGTTGTAATTCATGACGTTTTCCATGTGTCAATGTTAAAGAGGTACAGAAGTGACTCTTCTCACATACTATAATAGCAATTACTAGAATTGAAAGAAAATTTAAGTTATGAAGAGGAACCCGTAGCTATTTTAATAGAGATAAAAAAGTCTTATGAAATAAAGTCATTACTTTAGTTAAGGTTCTATGGAGAAATTACTCTCAAGAAGATGCTACATGGGAATAAGAAGAGGATATTAGACAACATTATCCATATTTGCTGCTACTAAATGTAAATAAAGACTTGTAACTACTACTGCTTTAATTTTGAGAATAATTTTTTTTGTGGGGGAGAATTGTCACATCTGTACTTAGGATTAACCTTAAATTATATATATATATATATAATAATAATAATAATAATAATAATAATAATAATAATAATAATAATAATAATAATAATAAATTAAATACATGAATAATAAATAAATATTTATATACATAAAAATAATAGTAAATTAAGGATGTGGATTAGGACTTAATTGAAAAACTTTAGAAAAGACTAGATTATATATATAAACAAACATTAAATTAAATTAATTAAACTAAAAAAAGAAGAGAGTGTAAGTGTCACTCTATTGATGGTTAGAGGTAATATTTATCTTTGGTAATTTAAAGTAATCCTTTAAAAAAAGAAGAAGAAGGAAATTGAGAGAAAGGGACAAAGGAGTTCTAGCAAAGGTAAGTGGAATTTTCCTTATCTTTATATAGATTGATCTTTTAATTTTTTATTTAATTAATATTTTTTTTGTTGGTGAATGAAACTCAAGCTTATACTTGTTTCTAAAAATTTATTTCCTTGGAACTCTTTGTTTAGTTGAATTTTGATTCTTGCAAAATTCTATAATTTAATGTTCCAGAATTACTTGCTGAAGTCAATTGTTTAAGTATGATTTGTGTAGAAGTTATGTAAATAATGGTTTATACTTGGTGAGAATCCATCTAAGAATAAAAAGATTTACCATCGAAGATTCAAAAATTATGTGCTCTTATGAATAGTAAAATTACGAAAGCGATATTTGAAGATATGTAACTCTAAATGAGAAGAAATTTATGTCTATAGGAACCTAAAGGTGGCTCCTAAAATTTTGTTAGAAATATGAAAAACTCAATTATGCAATTTTAATGGTCTTTTAGAGCCACACATTTTAGTGTGCATACTTTGTAGATAGCTTGACCGTACTCAATTAGTATTGATGTTACTCCTTCTATACACATCAAATTGGTGTAAACCACTCTTAACACACACAAATTTAAATCTAGAAAATTTTATTTAAGAATATAAACCACATAATTTTTTATGAATTTTTTATTGTACAATAAGAATTTTGTTAAGTTGATAATTTGTTGAGTAGGCATAGTAAAATTCAAAGACCATAACTTTAGTTATATAACTCCAAATGAGGTGAATTTTGATCCTATAGAAACTTAGAAATGTCCTCTATAAATTCTATAGAAGTAAAAAATAGAAATTTTTTCTTTTTTAATGGTCTTCTAGAGCAATACATTGCATTTTCCAACATTAAGAACAACCTAACTAATGAGTAAATTTTGATATAACTTCTCTTATACACATCCAATTTGAGTAAAATCAATTGCAAATTACTTTAAACACACAAAACTAATAATCTAGAGAAATTTACTTGTAAATATATAATGTGTAATACTTGATAAATTTTTAAATGCATATACATAAACACTTACACTCATAGGAGTGCTATATTAATAAGTAAACTTAAATATATACACATATATGTACACTCAAAAAGGAACTTACATAATAATGAGCCATATAAGAACAATTGATAAAAAAATTTATAAAGTAAATGATGTGAAAATATGTATATTTAAGCATGACACAAAAGTTTGGAAGGTTATAGTAAAACTATGCTAGGGTACGACTAAGTTCAGTGAGAAGTCAGACTGTATCCGGGACATAGCAAATAATGTGATTTAAAGGAATTATTCATACTCTCAATATGATGAGATATTAATTGACCAAAATTGAGATTTATGTTAGCCAAATTATGATAACTGTCATATGGATAGCGCTTGAGATTCAATATGCTGTTATGGCAAATCTAAGTAGTGTTATTTGTATGCATACAATTATTTTAAAACTTCTATGTGCCAAATTGTACATGTCATACCTCAAATTTGATTGTCCCTAAAAAGGTCCAATAATGAAATGAACCTCCAAGATGCCTAGAGTCTGCTCGTTTGTAACACCTCTGAAGTGTGCAACCTTAAAAAAAACTAACTGACCCTACCAGTGTATGAAATCGATCATCGAGCCATTCAGTTATGCTTTGACCTTATGAAATACAAATTATTAGAATAATGAGAAGCTTATTTTGAGAATTCCTTCGTCAGAACACTTAGCTTATTAAGCCCATGTTCATTTCATTAGACTAGGACCCAACTTTGTGAAAAAATGAAAATTGATTTTCATAAAATGGACTTAGAAACACATCCAGAAGGCTCCAAAACCTTCAAAAGTAGTCCCAGAATGGTCCAACACAACCCGAGGATTAGTTCGTGTTGCGTAGAAGTGTATGTAAAGCCATAAACACCCCTAGGTGTCACGTGCTAAAATTGAGGCTGAATTTGGCAAAATGAACTTCAAAAATGCATCCAAAAGGCCTAAAAACCCTAGGAACCAATCTCAGAAAAGCCCATGTAAGCCCCGGTTGGAGCATCTAACAAGTGATAGAGAGTATGAGCATGCACATGCATGCGCGGCCATGCACCATGCGCGTGACCACGTACTCAACTCATGACCACATGCACTTTGTGTGGCTATGCACTCCATCCTAGGGACGTGTATATGAGACACATTTTTCATTATAAATAGACACCTCCACACCCTATTTTGGGGGAGGGAGCAAGTGGAAACACACACACTCAAAAATTTATCTGATCAAAGGCACTGAAAACCCCTTTCTAGATAGTTTCTGCTCTCTTATAACTTTTTTTAGGTGATTAGATCTCTTTTCCACTAAACCAAGCCTCATCTTTGTCAAATCACGCTTCAAAGCTATACAAACTAGCATTATTCTATTATTAATTTGAGCCTCTCGATAAGAAAAGCTTAATAATCACTCAAAGCTAAAGCTTTAAAACCCATACAAGCTCAGTTGAATCTAAGGACCACATAATCATTTTTTCATGTTTATTTTATTGCATTACATTTTATTTTATTATTGCTAGCATTTGGGAATATTGTTATGTTTGTGTGATAAGACTGACAATTTTTCATGCTATATGAATAATCTATGTTTTATTATGCTCATTTCATATCATCATTTTGCATCCTCTAGTTTTGAAACATGAAATCACATCATAAATATCAATAATGTGAAAAGTTCATATCCCAGAATATAATCATCATATTTTTGGTCCAGTGATGACATCATGCATCCCCTATATTATCATCATATATTATTATAGCATAAATAATCACTGCGAACATGCATGATCATTTACATTTTGTTTACTCTTTCAAGTGATCGAGTGTCCATTGCTTATCCCATTTTTCATGTGATTGAGTAAGTTGTGTGAATGGTCATATTTACCTTGCAGATTCATCATATCTAAATTAAATTTACTTTTCCACAATATTTTTTCCTTTTCTTTTTATTTTATTAGGAAAGTGATGTAATAGTAATATCTTCAGCTTTATTATCTTCTACTATTTGATGAATTGTGTGAATGCTATACAAACTGTCATTGTCAAAACTAGGGTGTTGCAGTAGCTATACATCAAACATCGTATAATAAGAAATAGTAAAAAAAGTATATGCGATCCCCTGAACCCAAAAATCTCTATTGAAGGTAATACTCATTGAGTGACCCAATGTTGTACCTTTATTTTCTCAATTTTCTAAAAATTGGGTGGCGACTCCATAAAATCAAAAAAGCATATTGTTCCTCCTAAGACCAATCATATGTTCCTATTTGGTAAAGTTTCAATATCCCTCAGAAACAAAATGAAAAGACCCTTACAAAACCAATTCGCCTTGAAATCAAAAATAAGAAATAGGTCACTCATAGTGGCGATTCCATTAGGGACTTCTAAGTCAGAGAGATCAACTAAAAAATGACTATTTCTCATTATACAATACTTAATCAGCCCCTCACCACTGCATTTGCACTATACATCACATGTGCACCATTGGTCCCTAAAAGCCTCGATAATACTAAATGACAATGCCACCATAATTCCACTCAAGTCACGGGGCAACAAAGAAAAGGTATTATCACCTTTAGTCTTTACTCAAGTATTCATCGGACTCATCTGACCAGAGTTTGTAGCTCAAGTCCTAAAGGGGGCGATCGAGTTATCAAAAGAATTCTAGAATCACTTACTGAAGTCTATAACCCTAGTTATATAGGGGCATCTCGCTAAAGGAACCCTTGGCCTTTCACCCTGACTCAGCTCATATAGATAAACTAGTAGTAACATCCACTAGGATTCCACCAAGTTGTGCATTCTATCCCTATCCTAACATTGTTCATCTAACATGATATTCATAAAATGACATGACTCTCATAGTGTCTATCATTGAATGACATCGTAGTGTCTATTTTCATACAAAATTAATGCTCAGGTGATTCTTATATACTTTGTGTGAGCCTGAAGCGTGGGGAATGATAAGAATCATGTACCTTAGTTTTAATACTCTGTATAAACTAACAAATATTGACATCCCTCAATGATGGAACCTATGAGATATCATCCATTTATCCTTATAAGATCAAATGAATAGGTTAGGAATCCAACTAGATTATGGACCTTTATGTTTGCAAAATCAAACTATAAACTATTGAATGACACTTTCATGACTCCCGATAAACATATCGAACATCGATATGGGGGCAAGAACTCAGGCTCCTTCTTATTGACCTTCATCCTATGCATAAAGACACATGTAGACTCTGGACATCATTTGAAGCCCGATAATTGACCTTTACATCGACATCATGTGGTTACCTCAAGCATATTTTAGTATCGTTCTTTAGTTTACCCTTTGGTTTTGATCAACATAAATTGAACCAGTCTAGTTCCAATTATGGAACCATAGTCCCCTGATGACTAAAGGATCAAAACCTACCTAGGAAAGGGAGTAAATAACCTCATAGAGAAATAAGGTTAGAAGTGAGAGCTTGCTTGTGATTGGTTTATTCATTGTATAGGAAAAACTAACTAGCTTTAATCATGTATACATAACATACATGTAAATAAGCACATACTAACCAATATTTCTTAGAGAAAAAGTCATCTTTCATCATAGGATTTTGCATCCACTCCATGCATACATGCTCACCCTTTTTTTTGTAGGCACACATCATGCATCATTCATTTAGTTAACCTTGATAAAGGATCAGGAATACAACATGAGTGATCGAGAAGCTGAATTTTCTTATCAAAGTAATGGAAAACTAAGAGCTAGGATCCAAGACCTATTTAAAGATGGAGCCATGGTAAAAAATCCCCAAACCCAAACCAGCATCACTAGACATTTCCTTCATAACCTTGATAAGGCTGACTGGAAGAGCTTGCAACCATATAGAACGCTATGCAAACATTCCAACATGTGTACCTCGACCGTGAAGTCTTGAATGCTGCTGGGTCATTCTAGGACCCTCCAGAGCACGTATTCCAATTCAACACCATAGAACTATGCCCATTATATAAGGAATTCAGTGCCATAGTAGGGAAACCCCCACCAAGATTGAAGAAGAAGTCTTCACTAACCAAGATATCAAATACCTAGGACTTAGAGTTGCTTTTCTTAATCTAACCTTACAAAAGCTTGAGGAACTAGTCATTAACAAACAACTAATTCCTATACAAGTATTAGTTACTTGCACCACTAAGAAGACTGGTACCTTAATTTGGGCATGCCTCCTTGCATGTTACCTCTTTATACAATATTTCACCCTCTTAAATGATGGGTTAGGAGATTATAGGATACTTCAGGTCATTGAAGGAATAGAATGTGAAATGACTCCTTTTCCACTGATTTTAGTAGAGACCATTCAAGGTTTTGATGACCTCAAAAATAGGAAAAGTTTGAACTTCATTGGGAGCCCTTTATTACTTTAAATATGGTGGCTTGACAAACCTACAGGTAACTGGATAAGATACCAACCTAGGAATCACCTGGAGAGACATTACAAGAATGTTCATGGATGCTTAGCCCATATCACAGCCTAAGAAAAAGTCGAATGCATGAAGGATATGCCGGAATACCAAGTGAGATGGATGTGTCCATGGTGGAAGCTAGAACATATGACTCTCTACATATATATCAACTGCATGCCAATCTTAGGATTCAAGTCATGCACCCAGTACTATCCAACACTAGTGAAGAGATAGTTCGGTGAGAAACAACATATAACTTCTAAGCTTGTAGATTTCTCTAGTGGTAGGATACAATAAAGGTTTGTGAATCACTTTAGAATGATATGGGGAAAGAGAATCATCCACCATTTTACTTCTAGTAGTGGGGACAATGTTACTAATAAGACATACAAACATTGGGTGATCCAAAGATAGAACCATCTATTAAGAAATTGATTTAAAGAAAGTTTAACTTCCTTAATTTTTAAAATTTTTCTTTGATGATGTAATAAACTCTAAAGTTAATGCAATGAAATCAAATTTTGCCTCCTTGTTTGATATCTTTCCTGATGGTAGTGTGCATTGCATTGATAAAAACATTAGCATATTTGACATTCATTCCATGTGCATTGAATTATTTAACATTGGCACAAAATTTGAACCACACATTCTGCATATTTCAAAAGATGTTACCTCTGAAGAGAGGAGAGAAATTGAAAAAATATTAATAAAATATTTAAAAGCATTTGCTTGGACATATGTTGATATGCCTGGTATTGACAGACACATTGCTTAACACTTCATTCCTACCAGAGATGGATGCAAACTAGTAAAGTAAAAACTGAGAAGACTCAGACTAGAATGGTCCCAACTAGTGAAAGAAGACATCGAGAAGCAGATCAAGGCAAAATTCCTAGAGGTAGTATACTATTAAAAATGGTTAGCAAATGTGGTGCGAGTACTGAAGAAAGATGGAAGGGTTAGAATCTGTGTCGACTACAGAGATCTAAACAAGGCCTACCTGAAAGATAATTTTTGAGTACCTCATATAGATATACAAGTTAACAGCACTGCCACATGTGTAATGTACTCCTTCATGGATGATTCTCTAGGTACAATAAGATCCTAATGACTATTATCGACAAAGCAAAGATAGCTTTCATAATGAAATAGGGTACTTATTACTATAGAGTAATGCCCTTCAGACTGGAGAATGAAGGAGCAAATTACTAGAGAATGGCAACTGTAATGTTCCATGACATGATACAAAAAGAAGTAGAGATATATGTCGATGACATGATGATCAAGTTAAAAACCAGGGAAGAATACCTATTAGACCTCGAAAAATTCATAAAAAGAGTCAAAAAGTACAATCTTAAGATCAATATGAAGAAATGCATATTCAGGGTCACTTCAGGAAAGATGTTAGGGTATGATGTTAGTCAGAATAGGATTGAAATGGATCTAGAAAAAGAAAAAGCAATAAGAGAGATGCCAGTGCCAAGAATAGAGAAAGAAATCAAAAGGTTTCTAGGGAAACTAGAATTCATCAGCAATTTCATTGCCAAGTTGACAGTAGTGTGTGAATTGATCTTCAAGCTACTAAAAAAGACAAGCTTTTTGAATGGAATGAACAATATTAGCTAACATTCAATAAGATAAGGAACTACCTAGCCAACCCATTGGTTCTAAGACCACCTAAACTAGGGATACCTTTAACCTTGTATCTAGCCATTAAATGAAATACAATTGGTGAAATGTTAGCCTAAAAGGGAGAAAAAAAGCAGAACACACAGTATATACTACTTAAGAAAGAAGATGTTATAGTATGAGGATAAGTACACCCAAGTCGAACATATATGCTTGGCAATGGTATAGGCAATGATGAAACTCAGACATTACTTTTAGTCTTATAAAATTCAAGCTTTGTCAAAAATGGACCTAATAAAGTACCTCTACAAAGCTCCCTCTCTAATGGGAAAGCTTGCCAAGTGGCTTATGCTACTAATAGAATTCGATGTGCAATATCTAACTAAAAAGCAGTAAAAGGAAGAGCAGTGGCTAAATTTCTAACTCTCAACCCCATTCTAGACTCAAAAGAAATCCAACTAGACTTCCTAGACAACCTCAGTTATTGTCAGTCAGAATAGGATTGAAATAGATCTAGACAAAGCAAAAGCGATCAGAGAGATGCCAGTGCCAAGAATAGAGAAAGAAATCAAAAGGTTTTTAGGGAAACTATAATTCATCAGCAAATTCATTACCAAGTTAACAGTAGTGTGTGAATCGATCTTCAAGCTACTCAGAAAAGATCAGTCATTTGAAAGGAATGAATAATATTAACTAGCATTCAACAAGATAAGGAACTACCTAGCCAACCCACCGGTTCTAAGACCACTTAAACTAGGGATACCTTTAACCCTGTATCTAGCCATTAAAGGAAATGCAATTAGTGCAATGTTAGCCCAAAGGGGAGAAATAAAAGCAGAACATGCAGTATACTATTTAAGAAAGAAGATGCTGTCGTATGAGGAGAAGTACACCCAAGTCGAACAGATATGCCTGGCAATGGTATAGGCAATGATGAAACTCAGACATTACTTTTAGTCCTATAAAATTCAAGTTTTGTAAAAAATGGACCCAATAAAGTACCTCTACAAAGCTCCCTCTCTAATGGGAAAACATGCCAAGTGGCTCGTGCTGCTAATAGAATTCAATGTGCAGTATCTAACTAAGAAGGTAGTAAAAGGAAGAGCAGTGGCTAAATTTATAGCTCTCAACCCCATTCCAAAATTCAGAAGAAATCCAACTAGACTTCCTAGACAACCTCAGTTCAACCATCAAAATCCAAGGATGGTGCATGTACTTTAATGGAGCGGTCAATTAGTTCAGCGCATGAGTCAGTGTTATATTACAATCCCAAAAAGGTGAAGTAGTACCAATGGCCAAAAAGCACAAATTTAGAGTCATAAATAATGAAGCAGAATACGAGGCATGCGTACTCAGAATAGAAGCACTAATATCCTTAGATGTTACAAAAATTAAAATCTTCAGAGATTCTATGCTAGTAATCAACCATGCTATGGAAGAGTAGGAATTGAAAGAGCAACACTTAAAGCCTTACCTGGATCACTTAAGGCTACTTACCATGTCCTTCTAAAAATGAAGATTCACTTATCTCCCCATGAATCATAATCAGATGGCAGATGCACTTACTTCCCTACCACCAGTATGGGAAGGACCATCTAAAATGCCTATGAAGCCTTTAATCCTACTCAAATCGGGATAACCTTGTCATAAGGACTGCAGAATAGCGAAGATAGAAATAGTTAAAAAACCCTAGCTCTATGACATCCAGAGATATCTGAAGGAATGAGCCTATCCTGATCAAGCAGATGAAAGAGATAAAATAGTCATTTAATTATTAGCTTTAAAATTCACATCAAAACAGGGTGTGCTATACAAAAGAACCTCTAATGATTTACAACTTCAATGTATAGATGAAACTAAGCTGTAAAAGTAATTGAATAAGTACACTATAGTGTTTATGGTTTGCATATGAATGAAGCAATCCTAGCTAAGAAACTAATCAGACATAGGTTCTTATGGATAACGATGATGGAAGACTGTATCACATTTATAAAAGAATTTCAGTAGTGTCAAATCCATGGGAATGTCAAGCACCTTCCCCCAATAGAATTGCACTATATCTCCTCTCCATGGCCCTTCTCAGCATGGGGACTAGACATAATTAGGGAAATCCACTAGAAAGCCTTAAATGGACATAAGTTCATCGTAGCGGCAATGGATTACTTTAGAAAGTGGGTTGAAGTAGAATCATTCATGAGGATAGGAGCTAAGCAAGTGGCCAAGTTCATTAAAAGAAATATGTTTTGTTAATATAGGATCCCCCATCTCATCATGTCTAACAACAGTGTCCGATTCTAAGGGGAAGTTAGAGAGCTACTAAGGAGTTATAAGGTGGTACATCACAAATCTTCTCTTTACTAACCATAAGCAAATGGGGTCGTTGAAGCTCTAAATAAGAACATTAAAAATATTTTGTAAAAAATGACTCAGACTTACCAAGATTGGACTAATAGATTGCCATATGCCTTATGGGGGTACCGAACAACAGTTAGGCCTTCAACCAAAGCAACTCCTTCCTTACTAGTATATGGATCAGAAGTAGTGCTTCTGGTTGAAAAAAAATCAAGTTTCTTCAGGTAGCGATTGAATTTGAACTACCATAAGTACAATGGGCTCAATAGAGGCATGATAATCTCACCCTTTTGGACAATCAAAGGCTTAAGGCTCTAGACCACACACAGTTGTATCAGGCTCAGCTAGCCAAAACCTTTAATAAGAAAGTGAAACATAAGAGTGTGAAAACAGGAGACTGGGTGTTAAAGCAAATGAGGCAAAACATTCCATACTCGAGAAGGAAATTTAGATCAAACTGGGAAGGCCCATACTTAGCCAAACATATCTTATCGAAAGGAGCAGTCAAGCTAATGGATTATGAAGGCAATAAATTCTCTGAACCTATTAATATAGACCGCTTGAAAAAGTACTATGTCTAAGGCACACAAAAAATCCTACTGAGTTGAAAACTAAAAAATGGTAGATTAGGCAAAAGTTAGGGACTTCCTGCTAGGTTGAAAACCCTACATAGGCAACCTAGGCAAAAGTTAGGTAAAGAGAGAAAATACTTAACTAGAAAACCTGAGAAGGCTAGTTAAGGACAAGGGTAACCTCAAGTTTAAAACTTGTATGAATGCACCCATGCTTTTCTTAAATGACTTCAATAAAATGAGAATGATTACTAATTTATGCAAAATGTCTTTTGAAAAAGTAACACATTTTATCATCATGAATTGCATCAAGCATGCTTTGCATTTTCTTTCATTACATGACCATAGTTTTTAACTCTCTCTTCAAGATCAACCACTATTGTCAAAGCTTAAAAAAAAGCCAAGCTAGCTATGAAGAGCTCTGAGAGGAGACACCCTAGGAAAAAAAAGGGAAGAAAAAGAAAACCCAGCTAAGTGCGAAGACCTCCAAAAGGAGACGCCTTAGGCAAAAAAAGGGAAAAATAAAAGACACAAGTAAGAGCAATGGCAAACATCATTAATGATACACATCAAGAAGCATATACATTCATAATCATATAAGTATCATACAACACAAACAGGACAAATGCCTAAATACAACACCCAGAGTCTATAACTTTGGGAAGATGATACAACAAAGCAAACCATAAGCCAAAAGTCCTACACCTATCACCTAAAACAACTACATCGGTCGTGGCTGCCATAAAAAGCAAGCACCAATCCTGCTCACGCATCTCCCTCATTTAATATGCGCTCATCATCGTTCATCATAAAGGATGATATCCATGACTCTAGCTTACTAATACGATCACGATAAGCCATGCACTCCTGCTCCTATTCATGACTAGCATGATGGTATTCAACCTGCATGACATACTTCATATCATACACACATAAATAAAACATGTGCATAAAATAAATAAGTATAATAAAGAAGACATACCCTCTGAGTGGTCCCAAACTTGAAAAAGCACTGATGCGCACTCCCTACAATGGTATACTAGTACTGACCAGAGGAGATAGGAATCTACAAAAGCAAGCAAATAAGTCAATCACCACTTATAAAATAAATGAAACAAAGGAAAAATAAGTGAAATAAAACATGAACATGGGTAACGTAAGGAGGAGCAACACCCAATTGATGAAAGCTAGGGCAAAGCAAATCAAAATGCACTACTCTACCAAAGATATCCATCCCAAGCAAAGTCAAGGATGGCTAAATCGTTAAGTCCCTATGAATAGTACTATAAGAAGCCACACTGCTAGCATAGGCAGTCACCTTAATACATAACGTGCCCTCATTCTCCTTAAAATGGGACCTAGATCTCTTTCAATGAGATCCTTATCACTGTAGATAAGCTCTCAAAACTCATGTCAATTACAATTTATTAGTAACAAATTTTGTTATATGCTTGTACAAAATAGGAATAAAAGCCTACTGAATCAGAGGAAGTAACTCTTCATGATTCACGTGATGGCCCGGTCCTTGAATATAAAGGATGAGATGCATCTGCTTGAGGAGGTGGAGGTGGAGGAAAAGTTCCACTAGCCACAATGTCAATCAATGGAGGGATCAACACCAATATAAGGCAAGCCCACACTCTCTAAGAGACTCTCAGAGGAGCATCCAATTATGGCAACAGCAAGCTCATCACCACTAAGCTCATGGCCCTAGAACATATCACCAGGGGGAGGAACAGGGACTCTCCTCATAAACGGACCATCCCACCAACGATGGACTTACTCACCCAAATACCACACTCTACTAGTACGGCTGGAGATCAACACTCATCTCTCCATCAACTGTCATGTAGTCACTATCTATGTTGTCCAATGTGACCTCGCCACCCATAAGTGAAGTAAAATATGCTTAAAAGGAAAGAATAAACAAAGAATCTCTAAAAGAGAAAGAACTAACACAGTAGGAGTTAAATATACCTAATCAGAGGAAAACTTGCCCATATAGTCCTGAGCCACTGTGCAATCCTCAATCAAATCAATAGTCTTCTTAATCCAGCAAGAATAATGAGGAAATCCATCCTCCAGGAAATGCTTAATGGTCAGACGACTCGTAAGCCCAAATCTGTCTGAATCAGGAAGTCAAAAATAACAAACTAAAGATAAAGAGCAAAAAGAATAGACATGAGAACTCCTACTCATATCCAACATGAACAAGCATCCATAGATCCATAAGCACCTCGACATGCTACATCAAGGCTCGAGTACATATGGGCAAAAGTGGTAATACCCTAGTAATACCTTGACAAGCCATCCAAATCCCTCAAAACAGGCAACAATCATAGACTATCTATATCTGAAGGGTTCAAGAAGATGACAACACTTAATAAGTATAATAAAAGCAGCAAGCCAACTACTTTGCTGAAATAAGACTGTCATCGTACATCATCCATATAAAAGTACACTAATGAGGACTACATATGTCTAAAGACACCGTGTGCAGCCTCACCATTTTTAAAAACTCAACACCTCCCAAAAGAAGAAAATAGGGAAGAATCATTGAAAGGATACCCTACTCAAAATCATTAAAATAACATCTGCAATACAATAAGTAATAACATCATCATCACCATATTATCACCGACCAAGAATAAAAGAGAAAGACACATTACATCAATCATAATAATCATAACAATTTGTGTGCCTAACACAGGAGGAGGTAATAGTGGCATGATTTTGTTCACTTGACACCTGAAGAGGTTATAGTGCTAGTATCTGTTTATTCGCTTGACACTAGAGGAGGTTATAGTGGCATGATTTTGTTCACTTGACACCTGAAGAGGTTATAGTGCTAGTATTTGTTTATTCGCTTGACACTAAAGGAGGCTATAGTGGCATGATTTTATTCACTGACACCCGAAGAGCTTATAGTGGTAGTATTTATTTTTTCACTTGACACTTGAACTGGTTATATAGTGGCAGTATCAATCTGTTCTCCTAACACTTGAAGAGGTTATGGTAATAGTATTTATCTTTTTACCTGACACTAGAAGAGGCTATAGTGGCATGATTTTGTTTGCTTAACACCTGAAAAGGTTATAGTGGCAGTATTTATCTTTTCGCATGATACCTAAAGAGGTTATAGTAGCAACATTTATCTTTTTGCCTGACACCTGAAGAGGTTATAGTGGCAGTATCAGCCTATTCACCTGACACCTAAAGATGTTATATTGGTAGTATTTATCTTTTTACTTGACACATAAAGAGGTTATTATGGTAGTATCAGTCTATTTGCCTGATACCTAAAAAGGTTAGTGGTAGTATGTATTTATTTGCCTGACACCTGAAGAGGTTATAATGGTAGTATTTGTCTATTCGCTTAAAACTTGAAGAGCTTATAGTGGCAATATTTATCTTTTTTCTTGACATCAGAGGTGGTTATAGTGGCATGATTTTATTCACTTAACACTTGAAGAGGTTATAGTGGCAACATTTATCTTTTCGCCTAACACTAGAGGAGGTTATAAATAATTTTGTTTGCTTAACACCTAAAGAGGTTATAGTGGTAGTATTTATCTTTTCACCTAACACCTGAAGAGGTTATAGTGGTAGTATTTATCTTTTCGTCTGACACTTGAAGAGATTATAGTGGTAGTATTTGTCTTTATGCATAACACCTAAAGAGGTTATAGTGGTAGTATCAATTTGTTTGCCTGATACCTAAAAAGGTTATAGTGTTAGTATTTATCCATTTTCCTAACACCTCAAGAGGTCATACTGGTAGTATTTTTCTATTTGCCTAACACTTGAAGAGGTTATAATGGTAGTATTTGTCTTTTTGCCTGACACATGAAGAGGTTATTATGGCAGTAACAGTTTGTTTGTCTGATACCTGAAGAGGTTATAGTGGTAGTATTTATCTATTCACCTAACACTTGAAGAGGTTATAGTGGTAATATTTGTCTATTCGCCTGACACCTGAAGAGGTTATAGTGGTAGTATCAGTTTGTTTGCTTGACACCTAAAGAGGTTATAGTGGCAGTATTTATCTTTTTGCCTAACATCAGAGGAGGTTATAGTGGCATGATTTTGTTCACTTGACACCCGAAGAGGTTATAGTGGCAGTATTTATCTTTTCATTTAACACTAGAGGAGGTTATAGTGGCATGATTTTGTTCACTTAACACCCGAAGAGGTTATAATGGCAATATTTATCTTTTCACCTGACACCCAAAGAGGTTATAGTGGCAGTATTTATGTTTTCACCTGACATCTGAAGAGGTTATAGTGGCAGTATTTATCTTTTTGCTTGACACCTGAAGAGTTTATAGTGGCAGTATTTGTCTTTTCACCTGACACTTGAAGAGGTTATAGTGCTAGTATTAGTCTGTTTGCCTAATACCTAAAGAGGTTATAATAGTAATATTTATTTGTTTGCCTAACACCTGAAGAAGTTCTAATGGTAGTATTTGTCTATTTGCCTAACACCTGAAGAGGTTATAGTGGCAGTATCAGTCTGTTCGCCTAGCACCTGAAGAGGTTATAGTGGTAGTATTTATTTATTTGCCTAACACCTAAAGAGGTTATAGTGGTAGTATCTGTCTATTCACCTTACACCTAAAATGGTTATAGTGGCAGTATCCCAACAATTGAATCATAATAACATAACACTAAAGTAAGTACCACCTCATAAAATTATTTTTTGCAGCTTTGCATTTATTTCTCTTGTATTAACACTAGCGCTAGGTGGCTATACAACACACATGAAGCAGGGGGCAATGGTAAAATTTGACTTTCCCCAAAAAGGTCCAATGATAAAATGAACCTCTGAGATGACTAGAGTCTGCTCATTCGTAATAACTCTAAAGTGTGTAACCTTAGAAAAACTAACTGACCCCACCAATGTGCAAAAATCGATCACTGAGCCATTAAGTTGTGCTCCAACCTTATGAAATATGAATTATCAGAATAATGAGAAGCTTATTTCAGGAATTCCTTCCTCAAAACACTCAGTTTATTGGGCCAGTGTTCATTTCGTTAGATTGGGACCTAACTTTGTGAAAAAATAAAAATTGATTTTAACAAAAGAAACTTTGGAAACACATCTAGAAGGCTCTAAAACCTTTGGAAGTGGTCCTGGAATGGTCCAACACAACCCGAGGTTTAGCACGTGTTGCTTAGAAGTGTGCATAAAGTTATAAACACCCCTAGGTGTCACGTGCTAAAATTAAGGCTGAATTTGACAAAATGAACTTTGGAAACACATTCAGAAAGCTTAAAAACCATGGGAACCAACATCAAAAAAGCCCACGTAAATCCCAGTTAGAGCACGAAACACATGAAAGAGCATGTGAGCATGAGCATGCACACGTGACCATAAGCCAAAGCATTGCTATGCTCTTAGTGCATGGCCAAGCGCACAGCGCATGACCACACACACTTCACATTTCCACACGCTCTCTCCTAGGGACGCCTGCATGACCATGCCTATACCCCCCTATTCCACATAATTTTCACTATAAATAGACACCTCCACACCCCATTTTAGGGGCCACGGGGGGGGGGGGGGAAGCAAGTGGAAACACATGCACACTCAAAAATCTGTCCAATCGAAGGCATTAGAAACCCCTTTCCAAATAGTTTTTACTCTCCCACTACTTTTTTTTAGGTGATTAGATCTCTTTTCCATCAAACAAAGCCTCATCTTTATCGAAACATGCTTTAAAGGTATACAAACTAGCATAATTTTATTGCCATTTTGAACCTCTTAACAAGGAAAGCTTGATAATCCCTTGAAGCTAAAGCTTCAAAACCCACATAAGTTAATCAAATATGAGGACCACACAATCATTTTGGTTATTTTATCACATTGCATTTTATTTTATTATCACCGACATTTAGGAATATTGTTGTGCTTATGTGATGAGATTGGCAATTTTGCATGCTATATAAATAATCTATGCTTTATTATGCTCATTTCATATCATCATTCTGCATCCTCTAATTTTGAAACATGAAATCACATCGTAAATATCAATAATGTGAAAAATTCATATCCCGAAATAGAACCATTATGTTTTCAGTCCAGTGATGACATCATGCATCCCCTATATTATCATTATATATTATCATAACATAAATAATCACTGCAAATATGCATGATCATCTACATTTTGCTTACTCTTTTAAGTGATCGAGTGTCCATTACTTATCCTATTGTTCATATGATCGAGCAAGCTATGTGAATGGTTATATTTACCTTTCAAATTCATCATATCTAAATTAGATTTACTTTTTCACAATCTTTTTTTTTCCTTTTATATGTCTTTATTAAGAAAGAGATGTAATAGTAATATCTTCAGCTTTATTATCTTCTACTGTCTGATGAATTATGTGAAGGCTATATAAACTATTATTATCGAAACTAGGGTGTTGCAGTAGCTATTCATCGAACATGGTATAATGAGAAATAGTAGAAAAAGTAGATGTGATCCCCCAAACTCGTAAATCTTTGATGGGGGCAATACTTTTTGAGTGACTCAATGTTGTACCTTTCTTTTTTTTATTTTCTAAAAATCAGGTGGCAACTCTAAAAAATAAAAAAAGTGTCTCGTTCCTCCTAAGACCAATCATTAGTCCCTATTCGATAAAGTTTCCATGTCCAGCAAAAACAAAATGAAAAGACCCTTACGAAACCAATTTGCCTCGAAACTGAAAATAATAAACAAGTCACCCATAAGACCCACCACATTAATAACAACCTATGATTATGTGTATGTGTGCTCTTGTTGTCACACATGTACCATAGTTTTAAGTACATTTGCATTCATTATGTATTGTATTTACATATATATTGATTAAATTTAAGTTTAAGCTAGTATTTCAGGTTAAGCCATGACTTATAGTCGATTAAAGAGTGAGAGTTTTTAAATTTTAGTGAGACTTAAAATAAATAAGATATTGAGAATAATAAGGATATGAGGTTAAATTGAAGTAAAGGATAAGAAATTTAATTTTAGCAAAAGATAAGGACTCAAATTGAAACAATAATTGGCCTAAATTGAAACATTTGGAAGTTTGAAGTTGTATAGGTAATAAAATCATTTCATTAAGTCTCTAAATGGATATTTTATATGTTTATTTATCCAAATTGGGGCTACATCTGGTCCAATTCATGGCTTAGATGTACCCCATAAAAAAAAGAAGATCACTTAGAAAAAAAAGAGGGGAGAACTAGAAAACTACTTGATTCTTCTAGGGAGCTTATCTTTTTCAAGCTGAATCAAGAGGTATAAAGAAAATTCAAGCCATTAATCATCTTCCCTAAAGCTTTAGTGATTAAATTGGTAAGTAATTTTAAGTGTTTTTGTTGATTTAATTTAGAGTTCTTAAGTTGCAGATTTCAGGTTCCTAAAGTCTAGCCGATTAGTCTCTGTAAGTTGATCATTTCTTAATATAGAGAGCTCCAAATTAAGTGTTATTTGATGATATGGAACTTTTCAAGAATTATCTAAAATTTTTAATCTTTGAGCTTGATTTGATTCAGTCTCTACATTAGGGTAATAAGAGAAAAAAAGTTATTGCTCAGTCTGTCAGTTTCTTTGAGCTGGTTATAATTTGTTATATATAAATATATTTGTATCCAATTAGTGTGAAATTTTTATGGAATTTTATAAATATATAGATCTAAGACTGATTAAAATTTTAGCTCAAAATTCCATTTGTATAAGTCCCAAAAAATTTTCAAAGTCAGCTCTAAAATCAATTATTTTGATTATGTGAACCAGGTTTACAAAGTTTTATGAGTTAAAACTAGTCTAGATACTTTTAGAATATCTTGATCTAGGGAACTTGAATTTGAGTTTAGTTTAATTTTAATAAAAATTGAAAGTGTTCTCTAAAACTTTATAGTTTTGATGAAGCTCTAATTATGTTTTAATTGTAGTTTAACAAACCTATACTTTTTATTACTCAAACTGTCTATGTAATTGAGCTACTTACAATGCAGCCTTTATAATTTTATTTGTGGCTATCAAATGGAAATGAAATTTTTAATTAAATGTACTAGACATAAAGACATAGGTGTGATTAAAATATGAGGTTAAAATTCATTTTCTACAGGTTAGAGAAATTTTTATAATTTAGGCATGAAAACAACTATTTTAGAGTCAATGAAGCTAATTTGTTGAATTGAGCTTAATTGCATTTTATGCATAACATTTGGTAGTTGGATGGTTAAAGTAACATTGGGATTATTACATTGATGATTTATAAGTGAAACTACATTTGTTAGGTGCTGGAAAAGGCAAGGGAAGTGCAAGTGCAAGTTAAGCAAATTTAATGAACCACATTTATGTGTTTATAAGTTATTTTAATAAGTAAATGTTCAAGACCTTTAAATATTTTTATAATAGCATTAAATTGATAATTTAAATGTTATTTTATGAACTTGAATTGATGTTTTATAATGGTTTCAATTCAGCCTTGTTGATACTTGAATTATATTGCACAATAAACAACAGGGCACTTGATTGTAGGATGGTGAAGAAGAAGGGTCATTCCGTGCTAATGTAGTTGAAGGGTTAGCCTTCAAGTGTGACTAGAGAGTGAGTTTTTGATGGCCTGTATGTTATGGTTAAGTTATAATACTTATTATAAGGATGGTTATTACATGTGAAATGTTGTATTGATATTTAAAAAGGCATGTGTTTTACTTGGCTATGCTTTACACAAGTTTGAAAGTGAGAAAGGATTAGATGTTTTAAGTGGATTCTAATATGATTTCAAATACACTATTATTATCATTTGAGAAGTTAAATGTGTATGGTTTAACCAAAATTTTTTTTTCTGCTTGATATATTTATTCATTGAGTATTTTTGTACTTATGTTACTCTGTTTTATAAACGTTCTCAAATAGCAAGGCTTGATAGTTAGTGGATAGAGTTAAGTGAGTGTGAATACAAGTTTCATAATAAGGTTGGCCAATATCCTCATTAGAGAAGTGTTGTTCATTAGTTTCTTAATCTTTTTATAGAAGTATTGTAAAAGGGTATATTTTTTAGGTTTAAATAATGGTGGTTAAGTTATATGTAAAATAGCTGTTTGGAAATGTATTTTATATTATTTTAATGATGTTTTCATTATTGTGTTTTTAGTTTACAAGGATTATTATCAATCTATATGTATTTTTACTATTTATAAATATAATTTTACTCTTTATAAGTACATATTTTTACTATTTATAAATATAAATTTTAGTATTCATAAATACGTATTTTACTATTCATAAATACATATTATTTTAAAAAGTTATTATTCTTTAAATGTAACATATGGACAAGATTAAACTTTTAAAAGAGTTTAATTTAAATCCTTTTTCAATTATAATGATATTTATAATATATTTAGACTAAATTAAATAGTTTATTAATGGTTGGTTTTAAATGTCCATCTCGAGTTATGTGAGACGAGGTGTGATAATTTTAGTATCAGGGCATGGTTTAGAATCCCTTGAGATTAAAATATGAATGCATGTGCATGTTAATAATTAGGCCTAAGTGCTTATATTTTGAATAGGATAAGTACTAAGGGTCTGATTGAAGATTCTGTTGACTTAAGTGAGCTTGAGTCTGAGTTTGTACATAAGGTTGAACATACAAATGCACCACCACTACCAGCTCAAGAATTACCACCAATAATGCATATAATTTACTTGAACATATGCATCTTAAATCATTCCATTTGACTATGTGTATTTTACATACTTTCATTTGTTGTGTATTTGCCAATGTGCATTTCAATGGTATATATGAGTATGTATAATATAGGATGTATTTAGGGTATTATAAAATTAAATGTTTAGTCAATAAATAAATATGTAAGGAATTAAATCTAGTTGACTTATTTACATGGATTAATTTGAACTTTTGGGTTGATAGTTGATTAAAATATAATAATAATAATAATAAAATATATGATAGTGTATATTTATGAGATTGTCTCTGTGTTGTATAAAACTAAAAAAAAAATAAAAGTTCTACTTCTTCTTAACCATAAACCATAGTTCTCTTGCCAAATTAAAAAATAAAATAAAATAAAAGTCCTTTCTTTTTCTCTCAAACTCCTAAACTTAAATCTTGATGATTTTAGCTCTTCATTTGGTAAATTAATTATTTTCTTTGTAAGTTATATTTGAATTATTTGGTGATGGTGTGAAAATGATTGTATATCTTTTGAATTTTGTTTTAGAGTTAAACTTTTTACACCCATATTTTTATGGCCATAGAAGAAGAATTAAAAGAAATAAAAAACATGAAACTTGTAGATTTATGTCTTATCTATATTCTTATAAAGTTGTATTATGAGATTTGATGTGTGTGATAAAAAAATTCCTCTTTGATTGGTACTGGTTTAGATTGTATTTAATGTGAGTAGTCTTATTTTGCCTAATAAATATGAGAACCTTGGAGGCTGAATTAGGCAAATTATTAAACATAAGTTTTGTTCCTTTATATATTATCTAAAACCCTATAATGCATTTTGATTAAATAATGTGTGTGGAAAGATAACTTGTCCTTAGGAATGGGGCTGGTTCTGTTTACTACATTTGTAGGTAGTCCTATCTTTCCTAGATAATATAAGGGCCTTAGAGGCTAAATTAAATGAAGTATAAAACATAGAAGTTGTTAATTTATATGTTAATGAAGTTCTTAAAATAGGGTTTTGCAATTGGACTTGTATAACTTAAGAAAGTCTAAACTGAAAGTGACCTACTCTAGCTATTTTTGTGCAGAACACATGTATGGATTTAAAAATTCACCATTAATTGTACAAAGTTTATATTGTGTTTATTTTTGGATATGTATAGTCATGTGTGTCTAGTTTTGTAAAAAAAATCAAGTAATTTGGAATTGTGTGGTAAAAGTTATTCACTCTCAAGTCAAGCAAGGCCAAGCTATCCAACAAGAAAGAAATATGCATAAATGTTGGGCTTACATATATAGAGCATATCCTAATTACATACTAAGCATAAAAACTCATTGTAGGTATGTTCTTGATCAAATATATGTCATTCTTTAGGATCTCAAAGCATTGGTGAAGCTTAAGAAGGTGATACAAGTTGTCCAAAAAGTGATTGACAACTAAAAGGTAAGTATAAGTATCAATAAATTATTGGGTGAACTTGTATGATTGATATGGGTGTGAACATATGATGGATGGTTTATAGTTTAATTGAAAATGTGTATTCTATAAGATTTTAAGGTGAATTACTTTTTGGTTTTGGCTACCACCACTTTCCATTTTTATTAAAAAGGTATATGAAGCTTATTTGGCTAATGTGGTAGATGTATCTAAAGTTGGTTTAGGAGTAATGGGTGTTCCAATAGTGAAGGAATTTTGCAAATGTATTTTTAGAAGTTAATTGCCCTATATTGAATGGTACCCTTATATCAGACCTTAAGTTTAATTGATTCTAAGGCATTTATAGGATGAGAATGAAAGAATGCTTCAAATATTGGTTATCTTAGAGAATTTGGTAATAAGGATATAAGATAAGGATATGAGATCTTAATATGATTATGGTTTAAAATTTGGGATTGATAATCAGTCTATAAAGTAATGATCATGTTAGAGATGGAATTTGTATTTAATAGAGTTGAATTTGATTTATTATATCTTGCATACATGGATGATTTGTAGTGAAGGTTAAAGTGCTAGTAGTAATAACTTATAGAAATATAGTTTATGAAATTAAAAAATATTTAGAAATAGAATAATTTTAAGAAATTGATGATTTAAGGATTTGAAATCAAAATATGCTTACAGTTGATAAATTTTGTGGACGATAATGGAAATATAAGAACTTTTGGCTTATAGTGAGTTGAATTTTTATTTAATAAAGCACCATGTTAATTTATTTCATTTAAGGATAGAGTTAAGCTACAATAAAGAATATTGTTAAACTAGAAGTAGTTCATCCAAATATTTTTTATGGGAATTATATATAGGTCTATATATTAAGAGAGTGTGTATTTCATCAAGAGAAAAATGGATGTATGAAAGGTGGATAGGAAATGAATTACAATAGGAAGCTTGAACTTATCACATAGTGTAATCAAATGCCAATAAGATGATGAACAAAGATGAGTTAATGTTACTTGTTGGTACCAAATAGTAAAAAGGACTGTTATATAGTAGTAAGTATAAAATTAATAAATTATATGAGATATATGCATAATAGAATGGTAGTTACATAGACAACCATGTTGAATAGGAAATAAAATTTGAGATTTAAATATATAGTTGGAGTTATTTAGCTTAAGAAAACTAAATGTATAGTCTTAGAAGGCTGAATGGATGATTTAACTGATTGATCTTATGGAATGATAACATAGTTTTAAAGGGTGTTAGTCATCCTAAAGGAGGAATTATTGTTAAAAAAAATAAAAAAATTATTATGAAAGAAGTATATAAGAAAATTGATGTGTAGACAATGGGGTTTAGCATGCGCCTAAGATCTTAGTAACCGTGACATTGTTTGAGCTCAGGGCTCTAGAGAACACACTAACCACTATCACAAAGACATGACATGGAGATGAGGAGTGGCCACACAGGGTAATAAATGGGACAAATCAAAAAATGGTGGTACTCGGTTATCTAAAAGAAAGCCAATACCACAATTAGGAGATTTTAGGTACAGAATACTAATTTCTTTTAGTCTTGTGTTCTTTTAGAATTACTTTATGAATTACTACTTTATCCACTATTTACCTGCAATTTCATATAAACCCTAAAAAAACAATCAACTCTAAGTAAACTAGTCATGAAATATACAAGTAAACAATGCATTCATCACAATCCCTAGGTTAGTCTAATCTATATTGATTTTAATTAAATGAGCTAAATCTATATATTATAATTTACAAGTGAGTCTAAAGACTAATGGGCCTAATTCTTAATTAATTTTAATTAAGTAAACCTTAATCTATTTATTTTAATTATAAAAATGGGCCTAAATCTACAAATTATGAAGTATTTAATTTAGTGGGCCTAATTATACATGTTTTAATTCTAAAGTGATATTAAATCTATCAATTATGGAAAAACTTAAATTAAATGGGATAAGTCTAAATTAAATTAAATTAGGTGGGCCTCTATCTAATTAACTAAATGGGCCTAAGTATCCCTACCCTAAATCTAATTAATTATAGGCCAAAAGATGTATTTTATTAATTAAACCTAAGAAAACCTAAATTTAAATTAATTAAAGCCTAATATGGACCTAGCCCCCAAAACACATAAACATAAGCAAACAAGCCCAAAAAACATTAAAAAAACAAATAAAAGATCAAACTATTAATTAAATCTATTCTAAAACCCTAATTGAATTAAAGTAACCATGAACAAAAAATAAAACAATCAATCAAGCAAACTAATTTTACCAGCTTAAATCTATTTCAATTTTAATTAGACAACCTAATAATTTCTATAACCATTAATTTTATTTAATTACCAAATGAAAACCCTAATTTTACTAACCAATTACTTAAAATAAAACACACAAGCACACATACCAAATTTCATTATTTCCACTATTGGGGTTATTACAAAAAACTATTGAAAATAATAAAAAGAAAATTAATACAACCCAAAAATAAATAAAAATAAAATAATTATAAACAAACTAAAAAAAAAACTCTAGAGAGATTGTTTAGCTACAAGGTTCCATCCATGGCATTCCATGAACCTTCATGGATTTTATTCTTTGAGCAAACTATTTAAGTGATCCTCTCCATAATCACCAACACAAAAATAAACAATCAATGGTTAATGAATAAAAAAATAAAAATTTAAGTAAAACTAGAATTCAATAGGAATGAAAATAATAAATAATAAATAATAGAGAAGGAGAAGATGATTATGGTTGCATTGTGGTTGGCTCCTCAAACTAGTAAAATCACCGTTTACTTATTAAAATAGATCTTCAAAAACTTGTTATTCTTTTCTCCAAAAAAAAAAGGGACTCTTACTCTTTACTTCTAGGACAAAATAACCAAGAATATTTTTGTAAGTATAGAAAAAGAGAGTTTCAAATAAAAAGAGAGAGGTCCTGAGAATTGAGTCCCATGCTCTAAGAGCCTAAGCTCTCCTTTTATAAGAAGAAAACAAAAACCATAAGTTTTACATACTTAAAGTTCTAATTTTAAAAAGACTTTATTTCTTGAAGATTTCCAATTTTAAAAGGAATTTATTTCCTGAAGAAATAGATAAATCCCAAAATAAATTTAAGAAATTTTTTTTAACCAATCAAAACTAGGAAAAAATATTTTTATTTTCTATAAAAAATGCAAAAAAAAATGAAAAACACATAATTATTACCAGAATTTCATAATTCCTATCGTAATTCTATAATTCTGATTTTTTTAACTTTTAATTATAAAAAGACCCCTGAAAGAAATTAAAATTTTTAATTAGGTCTGAAAAGGTATTACAATTAAGTCCTTAAAAAACTAATGACACTATTTTTGAAAACATATTCAAACTTTTGAGGTTTCAAACTTCAAGTGTTGCAGACCTACTTATAACATTTTCATCATTGGAGTCCTTTGTCGCATCCATATTTTATTATCCTAAAATTAGTTGCTACAATTGCCCCCCTTTATCATTGTTTGCTTGAAAAATTATGGCAAACGAAATAAACACACGATTTATTTTGAACAAAGTTCGGGCACTTACTGTTCTCCTTGAGGTTTATGCTTGTAAGCGATCGTCAGTTCATGATAAATGCTTGTGTTGCCGTACAACACTGGGCATAATCCCAAAACATCTGAGGAATCACTATAATTAAATGTATAATATTGATTTGGATGGATACATCACACTCAGTCGTATAATGTTGACTACACTCGGTCGTATAGTCCAAATTGGAAGGAGGCATTGTACTTTATCATACAATGTCAACTACACTCAGACGTATAGTCTGAATGGAATGATACATTGTACTCAGTCATACAATGCCGACTACACTTGGTCGTATAGTCTGATGGAATGATACATTATACTCGGTCATACAATGTCAACTATACTCGGTCGTATAGTTTGAATTGAAATGACACATTGCACTCAGTCGTACAATGCTGACTACTCTCAGTCATATAGTCTATTTTGAAATGATATATTGCACTCGGTCATAGAATGTTGACTACACTCGACCGTATAGTCTATTTTGAAATGATACATTGCACTCGGTTGTATAATGTCGACTACACTCAGTCATATAGCCTGATTTGGAATCGCACATTGCATTTGGTCGTACAATGTCGACTACACTCAGCCATATAATATCGACTACACTCGGTCATACAATGTCAACTACACTCAGTTGTATAGTCTGAATGGAATGATACATTGTACTCGGTTGTACAATGTCGACTACACTATCATATAATTTGATTTAAAATGACATATTGCATTTGATCGTATAATGTCAACTAAACTCAGACGTATAGTTTGAATTGAAAGATACATTGTACTTGGTTGTACAATGTCGACTAAACTTAGTCATATAGTCTAATTTGGAATGGCATATTGCACTAGGTTGTATAATGTCCACTACACTCGATCATATAGTCTATTTTGAAATGATACATTGCTCTCGATCATATAATTTCAACTACACTTGGTCGTATAGTTTGAGTTGAAATGACATATTATACTTGATCATATAATGTCAACTACACTCGGTTGTATAGTCTGAATGGAAATACACTATATTCGATCGTGTAGCATTGATCACTTTTATGCTTTGCCTTTTGTCGATTCATTTTTCATTTCCCTTATCCCTTTTATCACTTACCAATTATGCTGCAATCCATATTTGCTTGCGATTAGTTATAACCGTTTCATTGCTCACTAATGATGTTGTAATCCATAATTGCTCATGATTAGTTATAACCCTTTCATTGCTCATTGATGATGCCGCAGTCCATAACTACTCACAATTAGCTATAACCCTTTCATTGCTCATTGATGCTACTACAATACATTATTGCTTGCAATTATCTATAACCCTTACATTGCTCGCCTTTGATGCTATAGTCCATAACTGCCGACAAATTGACTGTAATCCTTTCAATGCTCACCTTTGATGCTATAGTCCATAACTGTTCACTAATTTTAATTAACTACAACCCTCTCATTGCTCATTATTGATGCTACAACCCATTATTGCCTCTAAATTGACTGTAATCCTTTCATTGCTCGCCTTTGATAATGCTACAATCCATAACTGCTCACAATTTTTATCTTTGGTTGTTTGAGTCGAATGCATTGAATTCTTTATGCTAACTGACTTTGAATTTTACTGTGTTAACTAACTCTATAACTTGGATGCACTTCCTTTTGGATTTGCAATTCCTACAAAATTATTGAAGTTAGTTTCAATCATGATGAATGTACAAAAGTACATTAGAATGTTGAAAATTTATGAGAAAATTCATCACTTTTTCATGAGATAGCATGCACTTAGTGAATCTCAATATTTTTTACTTTCATGACTATCATTTATTTACGAATTTTCAAAGGTCAAAGGCATCGTTAACCATCTTATGTTGAGAGTGTATCTTTTACCAAATGAAGAGCTTACTTCCACACCTTAATTTTGGGGAGAATTTGCTAAATAAAACTTATGAATATTGAGAATAAAAAGATCAAATTCTGAGTATTAAAAAAATCTTTGAGTTATTTTTTTGCTTTCCTTCCTTATCTGAGTATTCCCCTGCCTTTCTCATATTACTCAGTGTGGATATCATTGGAAAGGTCCTTTGGATACTCATACTCATATAGAGCATTAGAGTAAATAGAGCAATTTTTAGCATGGTCCTCTTTTAGTATTCCCTCACCTTTCTTATATTACTTAATGTGGATACCGCTAGAGGTTTTATGTTGATACTCTTATTCATTTTTTAGCATTGGAGTAAATTATGCTTATTATTTTTTTGATTCCCCTTATAGTATTCCCCCGCTTTTCTCATATTACTCAGCATGGATACCGTCAATGGATTTTGTACTCGTACTCATTTCTCAGCATTGGAGTAGATTATATGCATATTTATTATTCAAAAGACTAAAAAGATACTTTGAAATTCAAGTCATTTATACTACAAGTCCACATATTTTATTTTTACGTATTATTCCCCTTATTTGGGTGCAAAGTAAGCATAGATTATTAGAGTTTATAAACTCTCAGCACAAAACTATTAATTACTCATCTGAATTCTATGAGACTAATAAAAGAAAACCACTATGATCAAAAGTCATAAGATAGGTGTAAGCACCCAATGTCAAGATGATGTGTTATGGATGCGATAATGGACTCCAATGATGAAAATGTCATCAATAGGTCTTCAGTACTTGAACTTTGAAATTTCAAATGTCTTATTGTATTTTTCAAAGAAAGGATTTAATGTTTTGAAGGATTAAATTGCAACATTTTTTAAGGACCGAATTACAAAGCTTAAATTCTTTTAGGGACCTTTTTTTGTAATTAAATGTTAAAAAAATATTACATATTGGAATTAAAGATTTTTTATCAAAAATCTACAATTTCGATCGGAATTGCACTATTCCGATCGAGTCTCGCACTATTCTTTTCAATTTTCAACTTTTTAATATATTTCCTGAATTTTGATTGGTTAAAAATTTTCTAAAATTTATTTTCAAGATTTTCAAGAAATAAAGTTCTTTTAAAATTGGAATTCTAAAGTACGTAGGATTAGGTTTTTTTTGGCTCTTTTCCTATGTAAGGATGGTTTAGGCTCTTAAAAAAGGGGGCTCTCTCTTTGTGACCATCTTGCTTTTGACTTAAAAAGTTCTCTCCATATTTTTTCTTTAAGGCATTATGTACAATATTTTTCTTTAGATTTTCTTTGTTTCTGGGCCAAAAGCAATAGACTTTTAAAGAGGAGGACATTAAGTTTTGAAGATCTATTAAAAGTAACGGTGATTGATAATACTCTGAGGAGCTAATCAATACTGCATCCATTCAATTATCCCTTCTTATACTCTTTTCTTTTATTTTTATTTAATTATTTAGTTTGATTTTAATTTTATTTAATTTTTTTATTTTATTTAAACTCTAATCATTATTTATTTTGTGTGTGATTATGGAGGAAAACACATGATGATCATACTTGGAGAATCAAATCCATAAGAGGTCCATGGAATGCCATGGATAAGACCTTATAGAGATATAGTTTCTAAGATTTTTTTATTATTTTTTATTACTTTATTTTATTTATGTTTTTGGGGTGTATTAATTATTTTTATTATTATTTTCTATAGATTATTGTAATAGCTCCAATAGTGGGAATAATAGAATTATATGTGTGATTGCATGTTTTTGTTGATGGTTAGTAAAATTAGGGTTTCAATTGGGTAATTGAATAAAATCAATGGTGGAAGTATATTAATTTAGGTTGCATGTTAATGAAAATTAGGGTTTTTTAGAAGCAATTAATTTAATTAGTTGTTTGATCTTTTTATTTAATTATTTTGGCATGTTTTATTTGCTTTGTTTTTTGGGCTTGTTTATTTGTTTTTATTTGTTTTGGGCCCTAGGCCCACATTAGGCTTTAACCCATTTAGATTTAGGTTTTTTAGGTTTAATTAATTAAAATGCATTCTAGGCCCATAATTAATTTGATTTAGGGTAGAGATAACTTAGGCCCATTTAGTAAATTAGACATAAGCCCACTTAATTTAATTTAATTAATTTAGACTTAGCCCACTTAATTTAAATATTTTTCATAATTTGTAAATTTAAGATCATTTTATTATTAAACTATGTAGAATTAGGCCCACTAATTTAAAAACCACCACAATTTGTAGATCTAGGCCCATTTTTAGAATTAAAATAAATAGACTTAGGTTTATTTAATTAAAATTAAAAGGAATTAGTCTTTAGCTCACTTCTAAATTAAAAGTTGTAGATTTAACCCATTTAATTAGAATCAATGTATATTAGACTAATTTTGGGATTATATGTTTGAATGAATGCATTATTTACTTGTATTTTCATGACTAGTTTGCCTTAGAGTTAATTGCTAGAATAAGGGTTTATATGAAATTGCATGTAAATAGAGGATAATATAGTAATTTATAAAGTAATTCTAAAAGAACACGAGATTGAAAGAAGTTGGTATTTCGTACCCATAATCTCTTGGTTGTGGTGCTAGCTTTCTTTTAGGGAATCGAGTACCACCTTTTCAATAATCCCCAGTTATTACCTTGGGTGGTGACTCCTCATCTCCACGCCATGTCTTTGTGACAGTGGTTAGTGTGTTCTTTAGAGCCCTGATCTCAAATAATGTCGCGGTTGCTAAAATCTTAGATGTAGGCTGAACCTCGCCGTCTACAGTGGCAACTCCACTAGCTATAAGAGATACCAATTCTACTTGTGTTCTTTAGAATTATTTTATTCTTACCAATTCTACTTGTGTTCTTTAGAATTATTTTATTCTTACATTCATTCTGCATGTCCCTATTAACTGATGGCACTGGCTTATGATTCCATGAGTCCACTAGCTTCATGGAGTTGTCAATTGGCTAACCATCACTCTTAGCCTTAACTCAGTTCAAGAGAGATTATCGAGCTCATCTTACCAGAGTCTGTAACCTAAGTCCTTAAGGGGGGGTAGTCTTCTCTTGAGTTTGCACAGGATGTTAGGCCCCTCTGACCTTGGCCTATAACTCATGTTCGAAAGGAGGGCATCTTGCTAAGGGAACCTTGACCTTTTTACTGGACTCTAACCACATATAATGGCTTAGTTATTTCCCCTAGGATCTACCCAAATTGCGTGTGAATGTTACCATGAGGTATTTTTATCTATAAAGGCCCAAGCCCATCAGGACTAATAAAGAATGGGCTAATCTTTTATACCTAGAAATATTATTTCTATGTTTTACTACTTTAAGAGATTTAGCATGCGCGTCAATTCTTGATATCCCTTGTTCATTTTAAGGCTAAGACCAAAAATCCTAGGAAAAGAGACTCGAGATTAAATATGTGTGTCAGAGGAATAAGATTGGAAGGATGTACGTATACCTAATTTAACTTGTTACTTACTACTTATTGCATAGCACGTGCATCATGCATACATGCATCTCATGCATCATATTACCATTTTATCTTTCAGCCATCATAGATTCATTCGGGTCTTCCTGTGTTTGGAGTCGAAAGGGTGGTAGACTAATGAGAACTGATTTAAGTCCATAATCAATCGCTAAAGAAATCCTTATTAGGCTGGAAAGGAGTCCCATCAATCCACTCTACCTATAAGCTGCAAAACCAAAACAAGCCGAAGAGATGGAACAATAAAGAGGACACTGGACCCTAGAGGACATCAAAGGATCATTGATGGATGACGTGAGAGCAATGATGCAAGGTGAGTTAAGACAAGCTTTGGCTGGATTGATGCCACCACTTGCTGCTGTTGCACCTCCTGTTGTGGCCAATCCACTTGTTGCGACCAATCCACCTATTGCGGGTGCATCACCTGCTAACAATGACAATGTTGTGGAAATGAAACTCGAGGATGTTGAGAGTTATATGGTTGAAAAGGCAAAAAGGGAATCACTTAAGCAAGTTCAAGAGCTGGAATCCAAACAAATGAAAGCACTGACTCAGAAGATGTCTAAGATGGAGGAGTTGATGAGAGGACAGGGAATTGGATACTCATTTGACTTCGATGATATGATGCAATTCGAGGAGGAAAAATTTCCTGACAAATTCAAGATGCCACATCTATAGAAGTTTGATGGTACTAGGGACCCGAGGATTCACCTTAGTCAATACACAACTACCATGAGCACCACTAAGGCTCCTTTTTATGTGGTTACCAAGTTGTTTGTACTATCCTTGGAGGGTATGGCTGTCAATTGGTATCATGGGTTAGAGAAGTTTATTCGTACAGACTGGAGAGAGCTATGCACTGCTTTTCTAAAGAAATATGACTATAACACTAGGCTCGAGGTGTCTATCAGGGATTTAGAACTGACCAAGCAGAAGCCCAATGAGTCATTCTCAAATTTTCTAACCAGGTTCATAAATAAGGTAGGACTAATGAAGAACAAGTTGGTTAAGAAGGATCAAGTTAGGATGATAGTCTAAAATGTACTACCTAATCTAGTTGAGAGGCTGAAGATGATGAACCCCAAGACATTTGTAGATCTTTACAATGATTGGTTGCAAGCTGAAGAGATAAAAAATGAGAAGAAGAAGGTCACTATGAACACTGGAGTAAGAAATTACCTAACTAGGGGCATGCAGTAAGGAAATACTAGCCGGGTTATAGGAGTTCATGCTATCTAACAACCCAGGAGATTCTCAAACTTTAACCAACCCTTATCCAATGTCCTAGACTATCTCATCCAAAAAGGCCTCCTTAGACCTTTAACCCCTACTAGACCACCAAACCCAAATCTCCTTAGCTTTGACCCAAACAGTGATTGCAAGTTTCATCAAGTCGTTGGTCATCCAACTAATTCTTGCATGCACCTTAAACATGAAATCCAAAACCTCATAGATTTTAGGAAAGTCACAGACCTTGAGAAATCAAATCCAAACCCAAAAAATTGAAATAATCCTTTCCTAAATTGCTGAAACATGCCACCTCCAACAACTATGATGATCAACTCAGGAGTAAGTGAGGAAGAAGTGCTACACTTTTTTAAGGATCTAAATGTTAAAGTCGATGAGAAATCTCCTAATGCCCCTAAAGAGGTGAAAAGAGTAGAAGACTTGCTGGGTCAGCCCTCATGCAAGTTTGATTACAAGGTGTTTTATTCTAAACCACCTTCTTTTGATATATCCATTTATATAATTAAGCCTACAGGATGGGGTGATGAGTTCGATGATGAAAAGCTATTAGTCAAAAAGGAGAAATGCATGGTTGAAGTATGGAAAGATGAAAAGAAGGACTAGACTACTGGGGTTATTGATATTTGGTACAATTCTAATGAGGAAGGCACTGAAGCATATAATGTATGGCTTGATACTCCTGAAGTCAATCATGTTACAAGAAGTAGGAAGGGTTATAAAGCATCAGAGAAAACTATAGAGAGAGAAGAAGCTATTGAAGGAGAAGACTCATATGAACATGATGATGACCTAATTCTTAAATAGCTCAAGAAAGGAAAAGCAAATGTAAGCATTTAGGAGCTATTGATGCACTCAAGTAGCCATAGGAAAGCTCTAGTTAAAGCTCTAGCTAAGATAAAAATCAAAACTACTGCTACCCCTGAAGTAATGGTGGCCAAGGTTATGGAGAAAAAGAATAAGGTTATTACTTTCTATGGTGAGGATTTACCTGTGGAAGGAAGGAATCATAATAAAGGCCTCTTCATTCTAGCTGAAGTGAGAGGGAAAATGACTAATTATGTGATAATTGATGATGGGCCCACAATAAATGTTTGACTACTACGGATCCTACCTAATCTAGGACTAAAGGTGGAGGATTTGGCAAAGTTAGACCTTATAATTAGGGCTTATGATGATAGCACGAGGAATATAAAGGGAACATTTGTGGCTTTTATAAAGACTGGGCCTATAGAAGTAATGGTTGAATTCACATTGCTAAACATTCTTGTCACTTATGCCTTGCTATTGGTAGGCCTTGGTATCATATTTTACGAGGAGTGCCTTTAACTGTGCATCAAAAGGTGAAGTTCCTACATGAGGGGGAAGTTGTAACTTTAGATGCGAGCATGGGTAAGACTGTGTCCATAGTTATGGACAATCAAAAGAAGGTAGTTACTCCTCTAGGTTTCCAAATAGCTATGATATTACATGGAATTGCAATAGATCCAAGGGTTATGAGCATGATTAAGAAGATGAATTATCGGCCTACACAAGGACTAGGAAAAGATTAACAAGGCATCCTAGATTTCAAAACCTAAGATGATACAAGAGGACTGGGCTATACTGGAGTTGGATTTGGCAGTAAAAGGGCAAGAAGAAGGTTTTTCAATGAGAATAACCTCCTAAGGAATGTGGGACCTTTAAAGGATAACTTCATCAAACAAAAGAAAGAGAAGTTCTATCTATGTGAAAAGGAGCCTCTCCAAGTAGCTGGTATGGATATCCCTAGGTTTGAGATCTTTAAAAAATAGATAATTGAGAGGCTAGTACAAGACAACAAGGACAAGGTGATGAAGACAGTAGCTGAAAAGATGAAGGCTGAGGACATTTAAGAGTTTCTTTGTCTGACACCTAATAAAGAACCACCACATGATTTAGCTAGCATTATTAATAATATTTTTAGTGATTCTTTTTATAAAGAAACTAATGTAATAATGTCCGATTTGTTTGAGGATGAAAACTCTATTTTTCCTATGGTTAATGATATGAATTTTGGTTAGGCTTACTTGTGTGATGTTAATTTTGATGGTCTGATGCATTTTAATAATGATCATTCATACATGTTTGACATTAATTCCATTCAATTAGATTCATTAAACATGGGCACAAATGAACAACCAAAACACATTTCTATATCATATGATTTAACTCCTGAAAAGAGAGAAAAATTTGAGATAATATTAATATAAAGAAAGGTAGTATTTGTTTGGTCCTATAAGGATATGCCATGGTTAGATAGAGAAATCGTGGAGCATCACATTCTAATATATCCAGAAGTTAAGGGAGGAATCGCTAAATAGATCCAGGCTAATTTCTTAGAAGTAGTAGAATACCCTCAATGGTTGGCAAATATAGTACTAGTTCCTAAGAAAGATGGAAAAGTCCGAATGTGCATACATTTTAGAGATATGAATAAGGCATATCCAAAAGATAACTTTCCTTTACCCCCATATTGATGTGATTGTTGATAGTGCAACATCTAGCATAATGTACTCCTTTACAAATGGATTCTCAGGTTATAATTAGATAATAATGGCAGTCATGGACAAGATCAAAACTACTTTTATCACGAAATAGGGGACATATTACTACAAGGTGATGCCCTTCAGGTTGAAGAACACATGAGCAACTTATCAAAGAGCGGCATTTACCTTATTTCATGATATGATGTATAAGGAAATGGAAGTGTATGTCAATGATATGATGGTTAGGTTAGAAATAAGAGAGGGACACTTTGAGGCTTTGGATAAGTTCCCAGTAAGAATAGAAAGATATAACCTAAGGCTTAATCTGAAGAAATCCATATTTAGGGTAACTTTTGGAAAGTTATTAGGGCACATAGTCAGCAACAGAGGAATAGAAGTCAATCCAGACAAGATCAAAGCCATCCAGGAGATGTCAGCACCAAGAACAGAGAAAGAAGTATGAGGATTTATTAGAAAACTACAGTACATCAATAGGTTTATTATGAGACTTACCATGGTCTGTGATCCAATCTTCAAGCTCTTGAGGAAGAATCAGCCAATGGAATGGAATGAAGAATGTCAAAAAGCATTTGATAGGATCAAGGAATACCTTACTAACCTGTCTATGTTAAGACTACCGAGGCAAGGTAAACCCTTAGTCTTATATTTAGCTTTAGAAGAAAAAGCAATAGGGGCAATGATGGAGCAAAAAGGACCAGAACGAGTGGAGTATGCAATGTATTATCTCAATAAAAAGTTCCTGCCATATAAAGAAAAGTACAATCTAGTAAAGAAGACATGTTTGATAATGATCTGGGCTACAAAGAAACTAAGGCATTATTTCCAGTCTTACAAAGTACAAGCTGTGTTAAAGATATGTCCTTTGAGGTACTTGTTTAAAGCATCAGCTTTCGATGGTTGGTACTTTTGACTGAGTTTGATATAGAATGCGTCACTACAAAGGTCATCAAAGGAAGAGCAGTAGCAAAATTTCTAACCCAGAATGCAGTCAAAGGAAATGAGCAATGGACTCTAGAGTTTCCAGATTATAACTTAGCAGTAATAGAACACCATGAACGAAAGCTTTTTTTTTATGGATCTATGAATAATAAAAGAGTAGGGCTGCAGACGGCGGGGTTTAGCGCGCATCCAAGATTTTAGCAATTGCATCACTATTTGAGCTCAGGGCTCTAAAGAACACACTAACCACTATCACAAAGACATGGCGTGGAGATGAGGAGTCACCACCCAAGGTAATAACTAGGACAAATTGAAAAGGTGGTACTCGATTCCCTAAAAGAAAGCCAACACCACAACCAGGAGATTCTAGATACGGAATACCAACTTCTTTCAGTCTTGTATTCATTTAGAATTACTTTATGAATTATTATCTTATTCTCTATTTACATGCAATTTCATATAAACCCAAAACAATAAACTCCAAGGCAAACTAGTCATGAAATATACAAGTAAATAATGCATTCAATAAATCACATATTCCCTAAGTTAGTCTAATATACATGAATTTTAAATAAATGAGTTAAAGTCTACATGTTTTAAATTATAAGTGAACTTAAAGACCTAATTCCTTTTGATTTTAATTAAATGAACCTAAGTTTACTAATTTTAATAAAAATGGGCCTAATTCTACATGTTATGAAGGTATTTAAATTAATGAGCTTAATTCTACATGTTTTAATTAAATAATGATCTTAAATCTACAAAGTATGAAAAAGGGCTTAAATTAAGTGAGCTAAGTCTAAATTAATTAAATTAAATTAAGTGGGCCTATGTCTAATTAACTAAATGGGCTTAAAGGTATTTCTAACCTAAAATCTAATTAATTATAGACCTAAAAATATATTTTAATTAATTAAACCTAATTAATTATTAAATAATATGGGCTAAAAATAAACAAATCAAAATCTGAAATGGGCTTAAGGTCCAAAACACAGAAAAATAATAAATAAGCTCAAAAACAAATAAAAAAATAATTAAATAAGATCAAATAAATAACTAATTTAATCCTTAATAAAACCCTAATTTTTATTAACATGCAACCTAAATTAATCTACTTCCTCCATTGATTTTAAATGATTACTAAATTGAAACTTAATTTTACTAACCAATTTAAAAAATCATGCAACCACACACATAATTTTATTACTATTCCCACTATTGGGGCTATTACATTAATTCATAAAATAATTAATAAAAAAATAAAAATAAAGACAATAAAAATAAAAAATAAAACCCTAGAAACTAAGTCTCTATGGGGCTTTATCCATAATCTTCTGTGGATTTCCAATGAAATTCATCTCCCTCATATGATCACCGTGCATTTTTCTCCATAATCACCATAAAAAAAATAAAATAATAATTAATGAATAAATTATGATAAAATAAATAGAATAATGAAAAATAAATACATAAAAGAAGAGTAGAAGAATATGATATGCTTATGGATGATCAGGGTGCTCCTCAAATTTGTGATTCACCATTCTTGATAAGTCTTCAAATCTTTTCTTCAAAAAAATTCTTCAAGAGTCTTGAATTAATTGATGAATTAAAAGTAATTTTTTTTTATAAAATCAATTTTCTTTCTCTCCTCTCCTTCTAGCTCCCCTTTTATAATGGAACTAGGAAGTCTAACCCTAATCCTAATATGATTCTCATTCCTAAAGTGTATTTAGGAATTTTGAACCAAATAGGATTAAATTAATTATGAAGTTTAAACCAATTTAGGATTGAATTAATTAGGAAATTTAAACCACCTAAAGCACTAAATTAGAATAATCAAAAATAGGAAAATGGTAGAGTTCAATTCTGACCGGGATTGTGCAATTTCGATCGGAATTATGGAATTCTGACGCGTAAATTTTTTTTTAACATCTAATTACAAAATGGCCCCCGAAAAAATTTAAATTTTGCAATTAGGTCCTAAAAAGAACTTTACGATTTAGTCCCCAAAAACATTAAATTCTTCCTTTAAAAGCCCTTAGAATTTTTTAAAGATTAAGCATCAAAGAAATTTTCATCGTTGGAGTCCTTTGCTGCATCCATAACATGTCATCCCGAAATTGGATGTCTACAAGGGCTAGGAGTATTTCTTATCACACTAGGAGGAGAAACCATCCCAATGGCTAAGAAATTAGACTTCAGACTTATAAATAATATGGCTAAGTATGAGGCATGTATCTATGGCATGGAAGTAGTGCTAGTAGTTGGAGCTAAAGACCTACTAGTTTATGGAGATTCCATGTTAGTCAGTAGTCAGGCTAATGAGGAGTGGGAAGTGAAAGAATAAAGGTTGAAACCTTACATCTACTATTTAAAGAAGTTAATGAGAAATTTCATTGAATGTCTCTTCGTACATTTACCAAGAGATGAGAATTAAATGGCAGATGCCTTAGAAACATTTTTTTCAGTGTGGGATAAACCAACAGGATCAATTATAAAGCCTTTAGTAATAATGAAAATGAAAGCTCCGTGTTATGGTAAGGAATAAGTCATGAGTATCTAGATATGGCCAAAAGAAATGCCATGATTTTATGACACCCAGAGATTTATTGAGAAAAGGAAATACCCAGAGGAAGCAACTTCTAAAGAAAGATAGGCTATTTATGTTCTTGCACACAATTATGCAAGTCATGACAAGATTATATAAAAGGATGCTAAATGGAATACAACTGAGATGTCTCAAGAAGGATGAAGCAGAATAGGCAATGAGAGAGATTCTTGCAGGGGTTTATGGATCTCATATGAATGAGATGATTCTGGCAAAGAAAATGATTCGATAAGGGTATTGTTAGATGAGCATAGAAAGGGACTGTATTCGAGTAATGAGAGAATGTCATCAATGTCAAGTACATGAGAACCTTAATCATCTTCCCCTATAGTGCTAAACAATTTAACATCTCCGTGGCCCTTCACAACTTGGGGAATAGATATAATAGGGGAAATAAAACCAACTACTTCAAACAAGCATAAGTATATAGTAGTTGTAATTGACTACTTCTCTAGACGGATAGAAGCATAGTCCTTTGGTACCTTAAAGGCTAGACATATGGCAAGGTTTATTGAGAAGAATCTTATTTATAGATATAGGATCCCACACCATGTTGTGACAAACAATGGCATTTTGTTCCAAGCAGAAATGGCTGAATTATTATAGAGATACAAGATTGAGCATCATAAGTCCTTGCCTTATCGACCTCAGGCCAATGGCGCAGTTGAACCAGCTAATAAGAATATAAAGAAGATCCTCTCCAAAATGGTGAAAATGCATAAAGATTGGTTTGAATATCTCCCTTTTGCCTTATAGGGATACAAAACTATAACACAAACTACTATGAGAAAAACTCCATTCTCATTAGTATATGGTTATGAAGTGGTTTTGCCCATAGAGACGAAAATTAAATCCTTAAGGATTGTTATGGAAGCAAAAATCCCTGAGAGTGAATGGATACAAAAGAGATTCAATCACCTCGTATCTCTAGATGAGAAAAGGATGGATGCTTTATTTCACACTCAGATTTATCATAAGATAATAGCAAGAGCTTTCAACAAAAGGGTTAAGTCAAGAAAGATAAAAGCTAGAGATATGGTTTTAAAGCAAGCAAGGGCGATGGTATTTGATTAGAGAGGAAAATTCATACCAAATTGGGAAGGAGCATATTTATTCAAGACAGCCCTACCCAAAGGAGCTGCAAAGATATTATATCTAGAGGGGAATAAGTTCATTGAGCCAATCAACATAGATCACCTCAAGAAATACTACCTTAAAAAAAATTTCGCTGGCTAGAAAACTTGAAAAGGCTAGCCAAGCAAAAGTTAGGACATTCCCATTGTTCAGAAAACCCACAAAGGGCTAGCAGGCAAAAATTAGGGAATAAAATAAAATAGATGATCTCATTAATCAAAAAACTCATAAAGGGCTGATCATGCAAACATCAGGGAAATAAAAGTGAGGGAAAAATGTTTAGTTAGAAAATTTGAAAGGACTAGCTAATAACAAGAGTTATATTATATGATGCAACAAATGTACTCATTTTTTCCCTAATTAATGAAATAAATTGAGATGATATTTCTGTCAAATATTGCATATTCTATCCTTATTACAAAGCATAATGACTTCAAGGAAAAATAAAACATAAGAAACCAGACTTATGAGATCACTACTTTTATTTTTTTTCTTTTCTGACTCATCTAATAATACTTGAGTCCTTTTATAGTTAGTAAATTCTGGTGGTTCTATAGATTGCATGACAACCCAAGCTTTGTAGTCGTCATCAGTAGTCATGTCAGCATTTAGGTGCATATTTTACTCTAAAGCTCTATAAGGCCACAAGTTCTTCACTTTGTCAAGAAAGTCTTATCTTAAAGGGAAGCCTTCAAAGTTGGTTGTAACAGCCACAATGAATTGGGGGTGACCATACTAGTAGCAAAGGCATAAGGGAGAAAGGAAGGTCAAAAGGTGCAATCTAGGAACAGGGATGCAGTGGTCATACAGGTTGATGGACATGAATTTCAATCTCCACCAAGGATAAATCCAAGTAATTTAAGTATCAGCAAGGCCTTTCATCCAATCAATCCATTGATTTATAGTGTGCTTGTCCCTTATCTTCAAAAGATAAGACTATAAATGATGAGGTTGATAAACCAAAGCATTGGGGGGAGCATTAAACAGACTTAACTTCTCTTGTAACTCAATCTAAAAAAAAGGAATGCTCAGTTGAAAACCTGAAAGGGCATCTTAGACAAAAAAAGGTTATATACCTGAAGGAGAAGCAAACTGCCTGAGAGTTAGTTCTGAACCTTAAAATTATCTAACCCAATGATAGTTTCACCAAGTATGACAAGTACAAGATTAGATCTAGTTTATACTTGTTCTAAGATACTGATAATCCTTACATCAGCATCTCCATGAGAAGTCACTAGCAAAAACTGAGCATACAAGCAGAAGGTGACAGTTCTGATCCAAGCGGCACTATTCTTGTCTCTAGTCCCACAAGTAGTAACTAGAGGAGAAAGACTAATAGTCCCATCATTATGTGCATGCATGCATATGACATTTGGGGGCATATTAAAAAATGCTATTAGTCTATTGGGAAATTCCATTGTAAGATTAGGGAGAGCAATTGTAGCAGCTAAATCTAATGAACATCCAAAAATAGTAGCAAATTCCTCAATTAATGGACATAACTCTTATCCATTAAATCTAAATACATGATCTTTAGCATCCTAGAATGTAGCAGCAGCTTGTAAGAAATTATTGTCTATTTTTAGGTATTGAAAGGACTTCAAGGATTTGGCATGGAAAGGTAGCACTCTATTCCAATCATCTCCATTCATGGTCTTAAGAAATTTATTCATCAAAATAAGAGTAGCTTGTGTCATAATGAAAAGAAATAAAAAGAAGGATGCAGGATAGTCTCATCTGCGACTCTTAAATAGCCTTAAAAGATGATACCAATAGGATTAGGATTTTTTCAGTGATGTATGCAGAAGATAGATAGGATTAGAATTTGTCTCAGTCATTTTTAGACCAAACTCATGTCGGAATAGGAAAATATGTGAAACCATAGTCAAAATTTCGATCAAAAATTCAAATTTTCGATCAAAATTTTAGAAATCCAATTAGAAATATAGAATTCCAATCAAAATTCTAGATTTCTGATAAAAAATCTAGGATGCCAGTAGATTTTACAACATTTTCAATAAAAAAAGGAGAATTTTTAGGGTTTGGTCCAAAGTAAAAGTTCGAGATTCATTTATAAAAGGAAACAATTTTGAAGCATCCAAAGTACAATCATGCTAACACAAGTCCAAAAGAAAATCAGTCATCATGAACTCCAGTATCTGGCCAAGGGCTCCATCATCTAGCTAGATCATCACTCTAATTTAGGGGCATAGAAGTCCCAACATCATTAACACCAAGACCAGTAAGCTGTCATTGAAGCCTCTCGTTCTCACGCTCCAGATTCCCAGCATAACTCTATTGCATTTAGAATAGTAAAAATCATGCATATCATACATAGTATGCATAAATTTGCATATTTGGTGTAAATACTAACCCTCCAAGTATCTGTAATCTGCATAGTAAACAATCTCTAGGAAGAGGTGAGTCCATACAGATACTCTACTTGTGTCTTAAGGACTTGTAAAATGAAGTTTACTAATTTAGCAATAAGTGCTGGTTTGTGCAGGGTTGGAAATGCAAATCAATCTCACATGTGAAGCATCAAGAGGAGAGAAACTAGGAATCTTAGTTACATTAAAGTACATATGCCACTCAATAGGAGTCTACACCATGGGAGCCCAATAATACATAGACCTATCAAATAAGGGAACATCACTTAAAATAGTACTCGAGGATGCATCACCATGAGCAACCTCATTGTGATGAGTAGGCTCAACATCTTGCTCAGTCTTCTCAGTGTCATCCTCAATCTCCTCCATAGCAACATCAGGGACTTCTTCAATCTATGGAAAAAGCAATATTTAATGATGAAAGAGCTAAAGTCAAGTAATGACAAAAAGCATACCTCAGCTGGGTCTATAGGAACCTACTCTAAGAGATTCTGCCGAATATACTCCTGATAATGATGAGAATGCTCAAGCAAAGTTAAAGCGTCATATCCCTCAAGAGCTGCTCTGAGCTCGAGACTAGTCATGTTGCTACTCTGCAACATCGAGGATGGAATATAAGAAGGAAAATGCCTCTTGGAAGGTCCCATATGCCAATGATAAACACGCTCACCAAGAGGCATATGCCAGCCAATCTAGGGATATGCCAGCCAATCTATCTGGCAGTCATAACTAGGGAGCAGAACTCTCACAGTCTCAAGCCTCATAGTTGCTATCATTAAATCATATCATTGAATGTCTTCAGTAACAGCCAGCCAATCTAATTTAACCTAAAAACTTATTTATTTTAATTTCATTAAACTTTTACAATTAATGAAATACTAAAGATCAAATTGTCTTACCAAGTCCCACTCTAAGGAGTTTAGCTTATCCCAATAAGTCTGCAAGTCATGCTTAATGCTAGCAAGACAAGAGGAACCCCACCTTTGCATCAGGGGAAGACTCCTGTCAAAACTAATGTCACTAAAACCTTGAATCACTCTAATCTTAATGCCCTAGATCTGAAAGAGAGGAGATGAAAGAAACAATGAAGGAAATGTGAAAATAAGCAAAGTAAAAAAAGATAGGAGACATACGTGCAAGACATGCTAGAAAATACACATCATCATAGCGCTTCTGCAAACAGTATCCAATCTGTAGTAGAGATAAACAAGCATTGCATATCCCCAATCTAAAGTAGCAACCCTAACAAGATCCTGAAGGGGACTAAAAAGGGCGATGCTAACCTTATGACCAATCTCACAAAAGAGAGTAGTGCCAAGCAATATCAATAAGAAGCATCTTGCCTTCTGAAGAATCTGGTGAGGTGTAATGGTAGGTAATCTCCTAAAACCCTAAACAAGAGAAGAAAAAAGCACATTCTTTTGATTCTTCCATGTCGGAATAAACCCAAGCAAGTCGTGAACATAGGGACTCCTAGCATCCTCCAAAAGAGTGTAGTAATGGATATCAAAGGGAACTGGGGAACCTCTGAATGCAATCGCAGTAATAGTTGAGAAGCTCATCAGGGAAATAATCAGCTAACCCACTTATGTGTGATAAGTATGAGTAGTGTCCATCCACCTCTCAATAAGAGCAAAAAGTAAGTAGTGGCATGACCTACCTCGAGCAGTTGGTAAAGCAACAATGAAGCATCGAAGGCCAAATGTCCAGATATGTTGTACTACCTATCCAAACAAGTCATTGAATAATTCTCGAGCCAAGTGAAAGCAACCCAAGAATTTTAATAGTTTCTGAAAATTCAAAAAATGACAAGATTACTTTTTCCTTTCCTAAAATCTCTAATTTTTGTCATTTTTATCATTTATAAAAAAAATAAAAATAAAAAAATAAAAAAATTAGCAAAAATCCATAATTCTGATTGAATTTTTAAATTTTCGATTGGAAATTTGAGAAATCCAATTGGAAATCTGAGAAATTCGATTGGAAATCTGAGAATTTTGATATGGAATTTAGAATCCCGATGGGAAATTTAGTAAATTTGAACATATTTTGTTAGTCCTATAACATATTATACAAATTTTGGTTTAGAATTGTCAATTTTTCATAAATCACTTGTTTAGAAAATATTCTATAATTGCATGCATGAACATATTAATTTTACCATACTAAAATAAATATGTCTATTACATAATTGAAGTCAGAGGTAGGAAATTTACCTCATCTCCAGCTTGAGAGCATCTATGAAAGTGTAAATGAATTAAAGGAAGCACATATTCACCTTCATGAAGTCCCAAATCACTTTGAGGAAAATGCAGATGTGAAGTGATGGGATCTGATTTCTAGAATTGCTCCCATATAGTATGCGTTATGGGTGAGCCACAGGATCATATGGATTCAAAATCAGACATCAGATGAAAGAATAATTGAAGAGAAAAAAATTGAAAATCAAGAGAAAATGAATCGGCAAAAGAGGAAAAATGTTTATATTAAAGTGGTAAATATCCACTTTAGTCCTTTATCTTTAGGTTTGCATTTAAGTCCATTCTTTTTCTTTCAATTTAGTCCTAAATTGCAATGTCTCCTAATCAACATCATATGACCAAGTATTATGTATTTTCAATTCAGACTAAATGTCTGAGTGTAGTCGGCATTGTACGATCGAATACAATGTATTTTCAAGTTAGACTATATGATAGAGTATAGTTAGCATTGTATGACTAAGTGAAATGTATTCTTCCAATCAAGATTATACAACCGAGTATAATTGGCATCATATGACTGAGTGTGATGAATTTTCAATTCAGACTATACGTCTAAGTGTAGTCAACATTATATGAACAAGTACAATATATTTTCAAATTAAACTATACGACCAAGTATAGTCAGCATTGTACAACCGAGTGCAATGTATTCTTCTAATCATATTATATGATAGCCTATAATCAGCATCACATGATCAAGTGTGATGTATCTTTTCATTATGACTATAAGACCGAGTGTAGTCGACATTGTATGACCGAGTACAATGTATTCTTCTAATCAAACTATATGACCAAGTGTAGTTGGCATTGTACGATTGAGTATGATGTTTCTTTTCAATCAAACAATATGATAGAGTATAGTTGGCATTGTACGATTGAGGACAATGTATTCTTCCATTTAGACTATATGACCTAGTGTAGTTAGCATTGTATGACCGGGTACAATGTATTCTTCCAATCAGACTATATGATCGAGTGTAGTTAGCATTGTACGACCGAGTACAATGCATTCTTCCAATAAGACCATATGACCAAGTGTAGCTGGCATTGTATGACTGAGTACAATGTATTCTTTTAAATTAGACTATATGACCGAGTATAGTCGGTATTGTACGATCAAGTACAATGTATTCTTCTAATCAAGATTATACGATCGAGTATAATAGGCATCACACAACAGAGTGTGATGTATTTTCAATTCAAACTATACATCCGAGTATAGTTAGCATTGTATGACCAAGTGCAATGTATTCTTCCAATTAGATTATATGACTGAGTATAATCAGCATCACACGACCGAGTGTGATGTACCTTTTCATTCAAACTATACGATTGTGTAGTCGGCATTGTATGAACAAGTACAATGTATTCTTTGAATCAGACTATACGACCGAGTGTAGTCAGTATTGTATGACTGAGTACGATGCTTCTTTTCAATCAGACTATACAATCAAGTATAGTTAGCATTGTATGACCGAGTACAATGCATTCTTCTAATCAAACTATACGACTGAGTGTAGTTGGCATTGTATGACTAAGTACAGTGCATTCTTTTAATCAAACTATACGACTGAGTGTAGTCAGCATTGTACGACTGAGTACAATGTATTCTTTTAAATTAGACTATACGACTGAGTGTAGTCAGCATTGTATGACCAAGTGTAATGTATTCTTCTAATCAAGATTATACAATTAAGTATAATCGACATCATACGACCGAGTGTGATGTATTTTCAATTTAGACTATACATCAGAGTGTAGTCGACATTGTACGACCAAGTATAATATATTTTTAAATCAAATTATATTACCAAGTATAGTCAGCATTGTACGACTAAGTGCAATGTATTCTTTCAATTAGATTATACAATTGAGTATAATCAACATCACACGACTGAGTATGATGTATCTTTTCATTCAGACTATACCATCGAGTGTAGTCAGCATTGTAAAACCGAGTACATTATATTCTTCCAATCAAGATTATATGACTGAGTATAATCAGCATCATACAACCGAGTATGATTTCTTTTCAATATAGACTATACATCCAAGTATAGTCAGCATTGTACGACCAAGTATAATGTTTTTTCAATCAACATCATATAACCAATTGTGATGTAACTTTTCAAATCAGATTATACGTTTGAGTATAGTTAATATCTTATGACCGAGTATGATATATCCTTATAAAGAAATGCTATACATTTGAGTATAAAAATTCATAAGCAAACGCTCCGTGGAACATAAGTAAGTATCCTAACTTTTAATTAAGAAATTGAGTGCTAGTTTACTTTGCCACAATTTTTTAAACAAACAATGACAAAGGGGGGCAACTATAAGCACCTAATTTCGGGATGATGTGTTATGGATACGATAAAGGACTCCAATTATGAAAATGTCATGAATAGGTCTTCAATACTTGAACTTTGAAACTTTAAAGGTTTGATTGTATTTTCAAAGAAAGGATTTAAAGTTTTGAAGGATTAAATTGCAACATTTTTTAAGGACATAATTGCAAAACTTAAATTCTTTTAGGGACCTTTTTTGTAATTAAACGTAAAAAAATATTACAGATCGGAACTAAAGATTTTCGATTAGAAATCTACAATTTTGATCAAAATTGTAGAATTGCAATTGAAAATCTATAATTCCAATCGGGTCCTGCACTATTCTTTTCAATTTTCAATTTTTTTAATATATTTCTTGAATTTTGATTGGTTAAAAATTTTCTAAAATTTATTTTCAAGATTTTTTAGGAAATAAAGTTCTTTTAAAAATGGAATTCTTAAGTACATAGGATTAGGGGTTTTTTTTTTTTTTGGCTCTTTTCCTATATAAGGATGGTTTAGGCTCTTAAAAAAGGGGGCTCTCTCTTTACGACCATCTCTCTTTTGGCTTAAAAAGTTCTCTCTATATTTTTCTTTGAGGCATTACGTATAATATTTTTCTTTAGATTTTCTTTGTTTTTAGGGCAAAAGCAATAGACTTTTGAAGAAGAGGACATCAAGTTTTAAAGATCCATTAAAAGCAACGATGATTGATAATACTCTGAGGAGCTAATCAATACTACATTCATTCAATCATCCCTTCTTTTACTCTTTTCTTTTATTTTTATTTGATTATTTAGTTTGATTTTAATTTTATTTTATTTTTATTTTTATTTGAACTCTAATCATTTTTTTTTGTTTATGCTGGTGATTATGGAGGAAAACACATTATGATCATACTTGGAAAATCAAATCCATAAGAGGTCCATGGAATGCCATGGATAAGACCTTGTAGAGATATAATTTCTAGGTTTTTTTATTATTTATTATTTTTATTACTTTATTTTATTTATGTTTTTGGGGTGTATGAATTATTTTTATTATTATTTTCTATAGATTATTGTAATAGCCCCAATAGTGGGAATAATGGAATTATATGTATGACTACATGTTTTTATTGATTAATTGGTTAATAAAATTAGGGTTTCGATTAGTTAATTGATTAAAATCAATGGTGGAAGTAGATTAATTTAGGTTTCATGTTAATGAAAATTAGGGTTTTTTAGAAGGAATTAATTTAATTAGTTGTTTGATCTTTTTATTTCATTATTTTGTCATGTTTTATTTATTTTTATGTGTTTTAGGCCCTAGGCTCACATTAGGCTTTAACCCATTTAGATTTAGGTTTTTAGGTTTAATTAATTAAAATGCATTTTAGGCCCATAATTAATTGGATTTAGGGTAGAGATAACTTAGGCCCATTTAGTACATTAGACATAGGCCCACTTAATTTTAGTATTTTTAATAATTTGTAGATTTAAGATCATTTTATTAGTAAAATATGTAGAATTAGGCCCACTAATTTAGAAACCTCTAAAATTTGTAGATTTAGGCCCATTTTTAGAATTAAAATAAATAGACTTAGGTTCATTTAATTAAAATTAAAAGGAATTAGTCTTTAGCTTACTTATAAATTAAAACATGTAGATTTAGCTCATTTAATTAGAATTAACGTATATTACACTAACTTAAGGATTATATATTTAAATGCATTATTTACTTGTATTTTCATGACTGGTTTGCCTTGGAGTTAATTGCTAGAATAAGGGTTTATATGAAATTGTATGTAAATAGAGGATACAGTAATTTATAAAGTAATTCTAAAAGAACACGAGACTAAAAGAAGTTGGTATTCCATACCCATAATCTCCTAGTTGTGGTGCTAGCTTTCTTTTAGGGAATCGAGTACCACCTTTTCAATTTGCCCCAGTTATTATCCTGGGTGCTGAATCCTCATCTCCACACCATGTCTTTGTGATAATGGTTAGTGTGTTCTCTAGGGCCATGAGCTCAAATAGTGTCACGGTTGCTAAAATCTTGGATGCATGCTAAACCCCACCGTCTACAATAGGCTTTTCGCATATGATCTCATGAAGTGAATGAATTTACTTTCAATTTATGAATTTTATGATTGAGATGGTACTTTATTATAGAATCTAAGGAAATAGAGTTATGTTACTTCCCTTTTTCTTATCTTGATGAGTGTTTGGTATTTGCTATCTAGCTCATTCTTATTGATGTATCAATTCCTTTCCTTTTCTTTATTCTCTTTTGTTTTTCCTTACCTAACATACCATAAGTTTGTATAGTCTATTTGTAAGTGAAGAGATTTTGTCAGAATGTAGTGTTATTCTTTTTTGCATTCTTCCCTTTAGATTTATCTCTGATCGTATAGTCATGATACTCTACCATTCAAGTTATGGCATTAGGCTGCATTTATATTTTTGTCATTCCATTAATGCTATAGTAGAGGGCTTTATTCCTCTTCTTGATATCTCCTACAAAAAAGGTTCAGGACTTAAAGATCTTATTTCTTGATCAAATAATTTTTTAAAGTGCATTCATTTTAAGTTTTGAGTTCATTCTTCCCTTTTTATAAGGCCGATAAATGTATTGTTGATATGATGGACCTTCTCATCACCATATTCCATACCCTACACTAGTCTAACTGTTGTGGAGAGATATTCTAGATGATGCTCCAAATGAGACTATGGAGATGGATATTGAATCTGAGGAGCTTGAATGTCCTATCTATCCTCCTAAGGTCACCAAGATAATGCTTTCACAAGTGTCACTATCAGTGATATTCCCTTATTGAATGGGCCCTTAATTTATTGGGCTCCTAAGGTCTAAAGTCCCATTAAGTATCAGGTTCACCTTGATAGTGTTACCCTTTTCCTTTAGATGTGAACATTCTAACTACTTTTTTGCACTTTTACAACACTAATTTTAAATGTTAATAGCGAAGTATTTACATAATCTAGCCTAAGCTTAAAGACTTTATTATGAAAAATAAGTATTTTATAACAAATATTTGTAGGTGTATGCATGTTATGTATGACATCCATGATCCTAATGGGTCTCCTATTTGGAATAGAGCTATGTTTATAGCTTGGAATGTGAGAATGAGGTGCCTCATCAATAGCCTGTAGGCTTAAGTAATAAATACTTTAATGTTGGTACTTCTGATGTTGGAGCTTCAGACCAAGCTAGCAAGTGGAGTCTATGACTTGACATTGGAGCTTATGATTGACCGATGCATTGTTAAACTTCTCTTTTTGCTATTGCTTTTGTTATATGATAAATGATGTATTTGTATACTTCTTTTTGCTCCAAGATCTCTTATACTGGCTCTTATACTTCGGTGTTCCTTCTTCACTCTTTGAATGCAAACTTATTATTCTATAATTTGCCCTCAGAATTACATTTTGCCTCTATTTTCAAACTATTCTCATGGTCTTTTCTTCATATGTGTAAGAGACCTATTTCATTCACTACTATTGTTGATCCTTTGTTTTACTAACCCTTTGTAATCTCATGCATTAAAGATATAGGGGAGTGGACGAATTGACTGAAGTGAGTTCTTAATGATGAAATCAATTAGACTTGCTCTTTGAACTTTTTAACTAAATATGAGGCTTAATGTTGATGCAGTGATTGATGATAGTTACAAAGCAAGAGTGGCAATGTAAGTTACTAAGCCACTTAAATTTCCTAAGTACAAGGGGACACTAGACTTACAAACAAAATCATAAAAGGGTGACAAAAAGAAAACATAAATAAAATAGTGATCTCATAGCTCTGATTATGTATTATCTTTCCATTCAGATACTTATGCAGTATAATAAAGATGAATATGCAATATTTGAACAAAAATTTCAAATTCAATTTTACTCATTCATTATGGCTAAAATGAGAACATTCATTACATCATATGATATAACTCATGTTATCAGCTAGGCTTGAATTTTTTCTCTCTAATTTTTACCTTACTGTTCTTTTTTTGTTTTCTCTCTCCTTATTTTTTATTTTTTCTTTTTCATTCTTTGTATTTTTTTCCTTAAATTTCCTATCTTTAGAAGTTACATCATGTGATATATGTATGCTCTTTGAATTTGCATTTGTGCCCATGCTGAATGAATCTAACTGAATTGAATTTATGTCAAACATGCAGATGCGATCACTATCATAATGCACCATACCATTAGGATGATAATACATAAGTAAGCACGATCAAAATTCACATCATCGATCATAAAAAAACAAGTTCTAAAGAAACTAAAATTTTATTTAAAGAAGATAAAAAAAATTATTTCCTATTCTAGATGCTAGGGATGTTGAGTCTCATAGCAGTTGTCCTTTAGGCGACTAACATAACAACTATTCTTGCATCTTCTTACCAATTGTCTCCATGACTTCATCTTTTTGTTCCTTAAATGTGCATTTTTCCTTGCTATATTATAGCTTCTTATCATTAAACTCATCACCCCATCTTGTAGGCACAATCAACTAGAAGGGTATGTTAAAAGAAGGTGTTTTAGTGTAAAACACCTTATAGTCGAACTTGCCTGAAGGCTGACCCAATAATTTTTCTGCTCCTTCCTCATCTTTAGGGGCATTAGGAGATTTCTCTTTGGTTTTAAGGTCTAGGTCCTCATAGGAGTTAAGCACTTCTTCCTCACTAACTCTTGAGTTTATCATCACGATGGTTGGGGGTGGTATGTTTTGGTAAATTGGGAAAGGGTTATTTTTGGTGTTTGGGTTTGGATTGGATTTTTCAAGGTCCATGATTTTTCCAGAGTCTATGAGGTTTTGAATTTCATGTTTAAGGTGCATGTAAGAGTCAGTGAAATGGCTAGCAACTTAGTGAAATTTACAGTAACTGTTTGGGTCAAATCTAGGGAGATTTGGGTTTGGTGGTCTAGAGGGGGTTAAAAGTTTAAGGAGGCCTTTTTGGATCAATTAGTCCAAGACTTTGGATAAGGGCTGGTTGAAATTTAAGAATTTCCTAGGTTGTTGAATAGCATAGACTCCTACAACCCGACTAGCATTTCCTTATTGTATGCCCCCAATTGGGTAATTTCTTACTTCGGTGCTTCTAGTGATCTTCTTCTTCTCACTTTCAATTTCTTCAGCTTACAACCCATCATTATAAAGGTCTACAAATTTCATAAGGTTCATCATTTTCAACCTCTCATACATATTAGGTGACATATTTTGGACTATCATCCTAACTTGATCCTTTTCAGCTAGCTTATTGTAATATCCCGTGTTTTTTTTAAAATATTTTTACACTGTACCGGGATATGCAGTGTCAATAATTCTATATATTATATGATATTTTTACGAGTTAATATGTATTTAAAACCTATTTTAATTACTGTGTATTATTTTCAATGTTTTACGTAAAATTTTCCCGGGACTTGTATTTTCGGGGAAATTTTCACGTAAACAATGTAATATTAATTATTTTAAATATATTTTCAGACTTGCATGTACTCATACGTATTTTTAAATACTAAATAAAGCCTACGTGTGTGTATATTTATTTAATTAGGATTTAATATATATAACCCTAATATTTTATTATTTATTTATTTATTTATTGTTATTTAATTATTTTATTTATTATTAAATTATTTTATTATTATTTTATTAATATTTAATTATTTTATTTTCTTTTTCTTTTTCTTTTTTCTTTTTTCTTTTCTTTTTCTTTTCTTTTTCTTTCTTTTCTTTTCTTTCTTTTTCTTTTTCTTCTTCTTCTTCTTTCCTTCTCTCCCGCGCCCAACGCCCGACCACCATCCCTTACCGTCTGCAACTCCGGCCACCTACCGTCGGTGTGCCTCCCAGCTTGCCACCGCCGTTCCCAGCCGTCCTCCGTCGCCTCCAGCTCCTTTCCCCGACGCCGACAGCTTCATTCTTTCTCTTTTGGCCGAAATTTTCCCTTCGCCATTTCTCCCTCCTCCGGCCACCGTTTTCGACACCGCTGGTCTCTTTCTTCTCCTTGAGGTCCGGTGAGTGTGATTCTAGCTTTGGTTTGAGCTAAAATGGTCTAGAATTGCTTAGGTTTCGATTTTGTCAATTTCAGCCTATTAGGGTTTTTGATTTTTTTGAGCTTCGAATTGATTGATTCAAGAAAACTTCCTTCACAAATGTTGATACTACTAGCTTAATCTACATGTATGAATTTTTTTATAATTTTTGGAGATTGTTTGGATTTTTGGGTATTTTTGAATATTTTAATATTATTTTCTAATTTTCGGAAATTAATTATTTAAATTATGAAATTGGAGTTTATGGTTGAATTAGGTGTTGAAATGAATTATAGGAATTTATTTGGAATTTTTATGAATTTCTAAGTATTTATTTTGAATTATTGAAGTTTATGTGATTTTAAGAAATTAGGGTTAAATGTGTTTTTATTTGAATTTAATTGGTTAATTGAGTTTAATTATTGATATTATTGATAAATATGTTGAAAAAATTAATTTTAGATAATTTTATGATTTTTGGTGAATTTTTGAAGTAATTTAAGTATATTTATATATATAGGGGTATTTTGGTAATTTTACCCTAAATTGTCTAAAAATGTAATTTAATTGGTTTTATTAGTTATTTAAGGTATAAAAATGATTTCTACAAAATATTTGGTATTTTTAACTAATTAAAACTATTTTTCGTGAATTATTTTCAATTATATATATAATATACGGTTTTTCTAATAAAATGAGTTTTAATCGGTTTTTACAGTGTTTCAAGGTTAATTATGTAATTTCTACCTATGAGATGTATTATTATGTTGTGAGGATATTTTTGGTATATCTGGAATATGTTCTGTGTTTGTGGACCCCGGTCGGTGGACTGTAGTTTGGAGTCCGACCGTGGGATTTTGATTATGTTGAGCCTATTTTTCGAAGTGTATTTCTTTGCAGGGTCGGCTCTACTCTTTTGAGTAGAGAGATGTTTGTTTTACAGGGGAGGTTCTGTCGGATTTTTGGTAGAATTCTTGTAAAACGTGATATCCAGTCGAACCCTAATTTCCGATTCTGTGTTAAATACTCTAGATTGAATTCTAGGATTTCTGTTAGGGTTTATTCTGATGTCGATTATTTATTGCTTGTTTAGTTGCACCGAGACCGAGGGCTAGTGGACCAGGCCCGTCGGACCTGTCTCGTGGAGCGCATTAGGTGAGTTACTATTTTATATATATATGCTTAGGATGCATGATTTAGAAATGCATGTTTTATGTTGATTAAATATGCATAAATAATTTGATTATTTCTTAAGTTTACATTAAGTATATTTTTGGTTTATTTTTGGTATATATTAAATTATATACATGTTTTGTAAATAAAATATACTTAAAATGTTTTTAAATATATTTCCAGCTTAATTTATAATTTGATTGAATGCATTTGACGTATATATACTCGAAATATACCTGGTTTACTTTTGGTATATTTCTGGTATATATATATGGACTACATTGTTATTTTATTTACATTCATGCATCATTTATTTTTGTGAATGAATGTTTTATATTATTTATTAATGAAGGATATCGATAGAACGTACTACCTAGTGGGCAGCACTAGGACCGAGTACGTACCGGTACGCCTATAGCTTTAGGCTGTAATACTAACTTATTGGTGGATATTGATTTAATGTGATTATGGATATGTGAGATGTGGTTTGGAGGTGTGATTGCTGGAGCTCGGTTGACCAAGTGTCTCGGGGCCAATCACACTGGCAGTCAGACTGCTGGAGCTCGGTTGACTTAGTGTCTCGGGGCCAGTCTACTGTCCCAATGGATTAAGTGGATATATTTGGAATAAGTGAGCCTGTATGGCCAGAGTGTTGTTTAACACTATTTCTGAGGTTGCGATATTCTAGGGTTCTATGTGATCCTTCATAAAAGATGATTTTCAGATAAAATATATAAAATGATTTTTATTGCATCTATGTGTAATTGCCTGTATATATACATATTATATATATTGTTGACTGTATGCATTATCACTTAGTGTGTATGTATATATATCATAGTAATTCACTCAGTGAGGTCTGACTCCCCTCCGTTGATTATTTTTCAGGAGAGTCAACATCCTCAGACCTCAGTAGCAGGTCGATACGTCGGATTTCTTCCGCCCCGGCTTCTTTATGTAAATTGTCTACTTGAGTCTTATTTATTCTATCTAGACACTGCAGTAGTTGTGAATTAAAGTATTGGATTTCATGTATTTTATTTTAAAGAGATGTATTATATTGAAACTGGATTTGTATTAAAAAGATTATATATCTATGGGATAAGATTTGATTTAAATCCAGTTGATGTGGATAATATTATGATATTATGATTTTTTTTATTTTCGCTGCATATTATATGATTATTGTTGTTATGACATGATTATTTTATTTTTAGGCTTGCTACGGGTTCCGGATTCGAAAGAATTCCCGTTCCCTAGCGCCGGTCATGGCCCCTGTTTTGGGTCGTGACAAAGTTGGTATCAGAGCGGAGTTCTGTGTCAGGGCTTAGTTATGTGAGTTGTGGCCCTAGTTTTAAAGTTATGATTTCTGTTGGACTACTGCAGTGTATTAGGTTCGAGTATGTCTTGATGAGTATTCCTTGCTGTAGTTTTCAACGTTATTCCTCCATTGTCTATTTTGTCTGAATCTTTCCGTTTGTCTTTTCAGAATGAGGAGGCGAGCGCGTGTTGCTCCGCCGATCGTTGAGGTCGAGGATGATGAGTCTTTTCAGGATGAGGTTTTACCTCCTGAGCAGCCAGTTAGACGTAGAGGTCGTGGCAGAGGTAGACCTCGAGGAGCGGCAGGTCGCTGTAGGCAGAGAGAGTTACAGGACGAGGAGCCTGTTGAGCCTGAGTTTGATGTTCCTGTTCCTCCAATTGTTCAGCCTACCTATCAGCAGGGTATGTCTGACCCTGAGGCAGCTTTGTTCTATGCCCGAGTTGGCAGGATTGCTTTTGATGGTACTTCCGATCCGTTAGATTTTCTGCATGCGATTGAGACTAGGACTCAGACTGCTCATATCGAGTACCAATGGATCATGATCGTTGAGTTGTCTGTCGAGGGATCAGCCTTAGATTGGTTTATTCAGATGATCCAGCCTTATATGATGACGATGACCTGGGCTCAATTTCGAGAGCGATTCATGAGGAGATTTTGTCCAGAGCCTCTTCGTTTGAGCTATCATCTTCGATTGACCAGTATTTCTCGTGGAGATCGATCTGTAGAGGAGTATACCCGAGAGTTTCTTCGGTTGGGTAGATATGCTGAGGATCTGATGCGAGATCAGTATTTCACAGTCACTGCATACGTTACTGGTTTGGGTTCAGCTTTTGCTGGTATGCCTACAGCAGGTCTTACTCTGGAGTTTGTGATTGAGCTAGCTAAGGAGATTGAGCTGAGGTTAGTAAGGCAGGGAGCGATGCCTGATTATTACCAGTTGGGAGTTCAGTCGAGTGGATTGCAGGCTACTCCATATTCGAGTTTTCATGTTGGTTCGAGTAGTCAGCAGTGAGGTTCGACTCAGCAGAGTCAGAGACAGCAGCAGCGAGTGCATCGGAGCAGTAGACATGGCCATGGAGGTCAGCATAGATCGTTCAGATTTGGGTCAGGTGCTTCGAGCAGCAGCAGTGGTCGTAGTTCTGGATCAGCGGCCAGTGTTTGTCAGACTTGTGGTAGAGTCCATCAGGGATCGTGTTATCTGACACCGTTGACATGTTTCAGATGCGGGCAGATAGGACATTTTGCCAGATCGTGTCCTTATTCCGGGTATCAGCAGTAGCAGATTCCGCGATTCCCACAGCAGTCGATTGCTAGTGCAGCACCCGTGCCATTTCAGTTACCACCAGCCCAGCATCAGAGTTCCACTCAGTTTGTTCCACAGCAGAGTCATGGTAGAGGTACTAGAGGAGGTGCTAAAGGTGTTGGCCAGGCTTCTACCAGTCAGCAGGGAGGTCGAGGTCAGGCCAGAGTCTTCCATCTGACTCAGCAGGATGCTCAGGCATCTAATGCAGTCGTGGTAGGTATTGTTTCTGTTTGTTACCTGGATGCTTGGGTTTTGTTTGATCCGGGTGCCACGCATTCATTTGTTTCTCCCATTTTTGCTTCTAAATCTTGTTGGCAAGCTTCGAGGATGGCTTTTCCTTTGTCTGTTGCCACTCCTCTGAGCGATTCTTTGGACGCCGATATTGTTCTTTCTGGTTGTCCAGTTCTCGTGGGAGATAGAGAATTACTCGCTGATTTGATTTTATTGGATGTGATGGAGTTTGATGTTATTTTGGGAATGGATTGGTTATCTCAGCACTATGCCGTGGTAGATTGCAGGAATAAGGAGGTGACTTTCAGAATTCCTGGTGAAGTAGAATTTAAGTTTGTTGGTGATAGGAGTTCAGCACCTCAGAATCTTATTTCTGCTATTTCAGCTAAGAAATTGTTGAGGAAACGTTGTCAGGGGTTTTTGGCATTGGTTAGGGATACGTCAGTGGAGAAGTTATCACTCATAGATGTTCCGGTTGCTTGTGAGTTTCCTGATGTTTTTCCCGAGGAGTTGCTAGGTTTACCACCTCACAGAGAGATTGAGTTCTGTATAGATGTGGTCCCAGGTACTACTCCTATATCTATGCCACCTTATCGTATGGCTCCTGCAGAGTTGAAAGAGTTGAAGGAGCAGTTGCAAGAGTTGTTGGATAAGGGTTTTATCAGACCTAGTGTTTCTCCTTGGGGTGCACCAGTCCTGTTTGTGAAGAAGAAGCATGGTACCCTGAGACTGTGCATTGACTACAGAGAGCTTAATAAGGTGACAGTGAAGAACAAGTACCCTCTCCCGAGGATAGATGATTTGTTTGATCAGCTACAGGGTGCACAGTTCTTTTCTAAGGTTGACTTGAGGTCGGGTTATCTTCAGTTGCGGATTAGTGAATCCGATATTCCTAAGACAGCGTTCCGCACTCGATATGGCCATTATGAGTTTCTGGTGATGTCTTTTGGTTTGACTAATGCACCAGCAGCTTTTATGGACCTGATGAACAAAGTATTCAGACCGTATGTGGATCAGTTTGTAGTAGTCTTCATTGATGATATACTGGTATATTCGAGGAGTATGGAAGAGCACGTATATCACTTGAGGATTGTACTACAAACACTGAGAGATCATCAACTTTATGCTAAATTCTCAAAGTGTGATTTCTGGATAGAGAGTGTTTCTTTTCTTGGACACATAGTGTCTAAAGAAGGTATTCAAGTTGATCCACAGAAGGTCGAGGCAGTATCTGAGTGGCCTAGACCTACTTCTGTTACAGAGATTCGAAGTTTTCTGGGTTTAGCCGGGTATTATAGGCGGTTTGTGCAGGATTTTTCCAGAATAGCAGCCCCTATGACTCACTTGACTCAGAAAAATGTTAGATTTGAGTGGTCAGAAGCTTGTGAGAATAGTTTTCAGTTATTGAAGGAGAAGTTGACCACAGCGCCAGTATTAGCTTTTCCTAATAGTGTGGATAAGTTCACAGTTTACTGTGATGCCTCTAGAATTGGTCTTGGTTGTGTGTTGATGCAGAATGGAAGGGTGATAGCCTATGCTTCGAGGTAGTTGAAGAAGCATGAGCAGAACTATCCTACACATGATCTTGAGATGGCTGCAGTGATCTTTGCTTTGAAGATTTGGAGACATTTTTTGTACGGGGTGACTTGTGAGATATTTACTGATCACAAGAGCCTTAAGTACATTTTTCAGCAACGAGATCTGAATCTGAGGCAGAGGAGATCGTTGGAACTGTTGAAGGACTATGATTGCGAGATTCTTTACCATCCGGGTAAAGCTAATGTGGTAGCAGATGCCTTGAGTAGGAAGTCCTCAGGTAGTCTTGCTCACATCAGTGTTGAGAGGAGACCATTGATCCAAGAATTGCATCTGACGGTGGATCAAGGTCTGATGATAAGGATCAGTAGATCAGGTGGACTGCTAGCTCAGTTTAAAGTATGATCTGTACTGAGGGATAGGATTAAAGCAGCTCAGAGCTGAGATCCTATTCTGGAAGAGCTTGCAGAGAATGTCAGAGCAAGGAAGTTCACTGATTTCACACTTGATGATGATGGTGTGTTGTGGATCAGTGGTAGATTGTGTGTTCCTGATGTGGATGACTTGAGAGAGGAGATTTTAGAGGAAGCACATTCTACAGCTTACAGCGTTCATCCAGGTGTTACTAAGATGTACCACAGTATCAGAGATCTATACTGGTGGGATGGATTGAAGAAGGATGTAGCCGATTATGTTGCTAAGTGATTGACGTGTCAGTAAGTGAAAACCGAACATCAGAAGCCTTCTGGGAAGCTTCAGCCTCTTCCTATTCCCGAGTGGAAGTGGGAAAGGATAGCTATGGATTTTATGGTCGGTTTACCTCGTTCGAAGGATGGATACGATTCCATCTGGGTGATCGTAGACAGGTTAACGAAGTCTGCACATTTCTTGCCTATGAAAGCCACATATTCAGTTGCTAGATTGGCGAAGTTGTACGTGAAGCATATTGTGTGCCTTCATGGAGTACCTGTGTCCATTATGTCAGATAGAGGTTCGGTGTTTACTTCTCGTTTTTGGCAAAAGTTGCAAGAAGCGATGGGCACTAGGTTGGATTTCAGTACTGCTTTTCATCCTCAGACAGATGGTCAGTCTGAGAGGACGATCCAGACACTGGAAGATATGTTGAGGATGTGTGTCTTGGATTTAGGAGGTAGCTGGGATGATCATTTGTCACTCATTGAGTTTGTATATAATAACAGCTACCATAGCAGTATTGGTATGGCACCGTATGAGGCGTTATATGGAAGGAAGTGTAGATCCCCGTTGAGTTGGGATGAGATTGGTGAGAGAGCTTTGACTAGACCAGAGATGGTTCAGAATGCTGCAGAGAAAGTCACCGTGATCAAGCGCAGATTAGAGACCACAGTTAGCAGACAGAAGAGTTATGCGGATCCTAGGCGCAGAGATGTGGAGTTTCAGGTTGGAGATTTCATTTTTCTGAAAGTATCTCCGATGAAGGGTGTGATAAGATTTGGCAGGAAGGGTAAGTTAGCACCGAGATACATTGGACCGTTTGAGATTCTGGAGAGAGTTAGCACTGTTGCATATCGGTTGGTTTTGCCTCCGAGTATGTCACAGGTGCATCCAGTATTTCATATCTCGATGTTGAGGAAGTATATCTCAGATCCTTCACACGTGTGGCAGCCCGATAGTGTAGAAGTGAGTGAAGATTTGACGTTTGTGGAAGAACCTGTGGCGATCGTTGATTATCAAGTTCGACAGTTGAGATCGAAGCAGATTCCGATGGTCAAGGTTCTGTGGCGTAGCGACAGAGTTGAAGAGCATACGTGGGAGACTGAAGCTGAGATGCGAGCTTCTTACCCGTATCTCTTTCCTTCTTGATCTTTTCTTTTTAGAATTCGGGGACGAATTCTTGTAAGGGGGGGAGACTGTAATATCCCGTGTTTTTTTTTAAATATTTTTACACTGTACCGGGATATGCAGTGTCAATAATTCTGTATATTATATGATATTTTTACGAGTTAATATGTATTTAAAACCTATTTTAATTACTGTGTATTATTTTCAGTGTTTTACGTAAAATTTTCCCGGGACTTGTATTTTCGGGGAAATTTTCACGTAAACAATGTAATATTAATTATTTTAAATATATTTTCGGACTTGCATGTACTCATACGTATTTTTAAATACTAAATAAAGCCTACGTGTGTGTATATTTATTTAATTAGGGTTTAATATATATAACCCTAATATTTTATTATTTATTTATTTATTTATTGTTATTTAATTATTTTATTTATTATTAAATTATTTTATTATTATTTAATTATTTTATTTTATTTTTATTTTTCTTTTTTCTTTTTTCTTTTCTTTTTCTTTTCTTTTTCCTTTTCTTTTCTTTTTCTTTCTTTTTCTTTTTCTTCTTCTTCTTCTTTCCTTCTCTCCCGCGCCCGACGCCCGACCACCATCCCTCACCGTCTGCAACTCCGGCCACCTACCGTCGGTGTACCTCCCAGCTTGCCACCGCCGTTCCCAGCCGTCCTCCGCCGCCTCTAGCTCCTTTCCCCGGCGCCGGCAGCTTCATTCTTTCTCTTTTGGCCGAAATTTTCCCTTCGCCGTTTCTCCCTCCTCCGGCCACCGTTTTCGACAGCGCCGGTCTCTTTCTTCTCCTTGAGGTCCGGTGAGTGTGATTCTAGCTTTGGTTTGAGCTAAAATGGTCTAGAATTGCTTAGGTTTCGATTTTGTCAATTTCGGCCTATTAGGGTTTTTGATTTCTTTGAGCTTCGAATTGATTGATTCATGAAAACTTCCTTCACAAATGTTGATCCTAGTAGCTTAATCTACATGTATGAATTTTTGTAGAATTTTTGGAGATTTTTTGGATTTTTGGGTATTTTTGAATATTTTAATATTATTTTCTAATTTTCGGAAATTAATTATTTAAATTATGAAATTGGAGTTTATGGTTGAATTAGGTGTTGAAATGAATTATAGGAATTTATTTGGAATTTTTATGAATTTCTAAGTATTTATTTTGAATTATTGAAGTTTATGTGATTTTAAGAAATTAGGGTTAAATGTGTTTTTATTTGAATTTAATTGGTTAATTGAGTTTAATTATTGATATTATTGATAAATATGTTGAGAAAATTAATTTTGGATAATTTTATGATTTTTGGTGAATTTTTGAAGTAATTTAAGTATATTTATATATATAGGGGTATTTTGGTAATTTTACCCTAAATTGTCTAAAAATGTAATTTAATTGGTTTTATTAGTTATTTAAGGTATAAAAATGATTTCTACAAAATATTTGGTATTCTTAACTAATTAAAACTATTTTTCGTGAATTATTTTCAATTATATATATAATATACGGTTTTTCTAATAAAATGAGTTTTAATCGGTTTTTACAGTGTTTCAAGGTTAATTATGCAATTTCTACCTATGAGATGTATTATTATGTTGTGAGGATATTTTTGGTATATCTGGAATATGTTCTGTGTTTGTGGACCCCGGTCGGTGGACTGTAGTTTGGAGTCCGACCGTGGGATTTTGATTATGTTGAGCCTATTTTTTTAAGTGTATTTCTTTGCAGGGTCGGCTATACTCTTTTGAGTAGAGAGATGTCCGTTTTACAGGGGAGGTTCTGTCGGATTTTTGGTAGAATTCTCGTAAAATGTGATATCCAGTCGAACCCTAATTTCCGATTCTGTGTTAAATACTCTAGATTGAATTCTAGGATTTCTGTTAGGGTTTATTCTGATGTCGATTATTTATTGCTTGTTTAGTTGCGCCGAGACCGAGGGCTAGTGGACCAGGCCCGTCGGACCTGTCTCGTGGAGCGCATTAGGTGAGTTACTATTTTATATATATATATATGCTTAGGATGCATGATTTAGAAATGCATGTTTTATGTTGATTAAATATGCATAAATAATTTGATTATTTCTTAAGTTTACATTAAGTATATTTTTGGTTTATTTTTGGTATATATTAAATTATATACATGTTTTGTAAATAAAATATACTTAAAATGTTTTTAAATATATTTCCAGCTTAATTTATAATTTGATTGAATGCATTTGACGTATATATACTCGAAATATACCTGGTTTACTTTTGGTATATTTCTGGTATATATATATGGACTACATTGTTATTTTATTTACATTCATGCATCATTTATTTTTGTGAATGAATGTTTTATATTATTTATTAATGAAGGATATCGATAGAACGTACTACCTAGTGGGCAGCACTAGGACCGAGTACGTACCGGTACGCCTATAGCTTTAGGCTGTAATACTAACTTATTGGTGGATATTGATTTAATGTGATTATGGATATGTGAGATGTGGTTTGGAGGTGTGATTGCTGGAGCTCGGTTGACCAAGTGTCTCGGGGCCAATCACACTGGCAGTCAGACTGCTGGAGCTCGGTTGACTTAGTGTCTCGGGGCCAGTCTATTGTCCCAATGGATTAAGTGGATATATTTGGAATAAGTGAGCCTGTATGGCCAGAGTGTTGTTTAACACTATTTTTGAGGTTGCGATATTCTAGGGTTCTATGTGATCCTTCATAAAAGATGATTTTCAGATAAAATATATAAAATGATTTTTATTGCATCTGTGTGTAATTGCCTGTATATATACATATTATATATATTGTTGACTGTATGCATTATCACTTAGTGTGTATGTATATATATCATAGTAATTCACTCAGTGAGGTCTGACTCCCCTCCGTTGATTATTTTTCAGGAGAGTCAACATCCTCAGACCTCAGTAGTGAGTCGATACGCCGGATTTCTTCCGCCCCGGCTTCTTTATGTAAATTATCTACTTGAGTCTTATTTATTCTATCTAGACACTGCAGTAGTTGTGAATTAAAGTATTGGATTTCATGTATTTTATTTTAAAGAGATGTATTATATTGAAATTGGATTTGTATTAAAAAGATTATATATCTATGGGATAAGATTTGATTTAAATCCAGTTGATGTGGATAATATTATGATATTATGATTTTTTTTTTATTTCCACTGCATATTATATGATTATTGTTGTTATGGCATGATTTATTTTATTTTTAGGCTTGCTACGGGTTCCGGATTCGAAAGAATTCCTGTTCCCTAGTGCCGGTCATGGCCCCTGTTTTGGGTCGTGACACTTATTCTTTATTAATCCTGCCTTATTCATGAACCTGGTCAGAAAATATGAGAATGATTCATTGGGCTTCTACTTGGTCAATTCTAGATCCTTGATGAACACTTTGAGCCTAGTGTTATAGTCATATTACTTTAGAAAAGTAGTACATAGTTCCTTTCAGTCCGCTTGGATAGACTTCCCCAACCTATGATACCAATTGATAGCCATACCCTCTAAGGATAGCACAAACAACTTGGTAACCACGGACTGAGGAGCCTTAGTGGTGCTCATAGTAGTTGTGTGTTGACCATTTGCATGATCAAACTCCTAATTTTGGACTTTGACAAAAAAAATTTATACTAACAATTTCAATTAAGTGTGTAGGGAATTATATACCAAACATATACCAAGCATATACACTTTTAGGTGAATAGTAACTTTTCGGGCTGTTTGAACCTCTGGGATTGAAGAAGACTTTTGACATATTTAGAGCTCTTAAATGTGAAAATGAGCTTCTTCACTTTTGAAGTAGACATCTTAAGCTTTCCAAATTGTACTTGATCATCAAAATAAAAGTTCATTTGGGTATGCAAATCTTCAGTCGAATTCAGCATATACAGCTTGCATTTCACTTTGCACAGCTCTTGGTAATTCAGAAATATCTTGAGTAACAGATGTCCAAATGAGGTGATTCAAAGTTTTATGGAAATATAAGACAATTATCTACAATCATGAAGAACATTTTATCTGAATCAATCGTCTTCAGTCCCATTCACGAGCATCTTTAGAAGTGATCACGAGCAGTCCATCAAAGGAGCATTTGGAGCACATTCTTGCCAAAAGATGGCAGTACTCCTCATGAGCTGGTGGCTCGTGACCTGATCATGAGCACACCTCTGACAGCATTCCAAAGGGAATTTTTAAAGACAACAGCTATATTTTCACCCCTCACGAGCACTGTTCACTCGTGAGGAGGTCGTGAGCAGCCCTTGAGCTGCCATAAACTCAAGAATTGATTCAAAATCAAGTCTAAATGTTGGAGACATAATTGATACATCCAACAACTACATTTTTGAGTGTTTTTATATATAAACACAACTTAGAATTCAATTGAAAGGTTAAAAAAACTTGTGCATCATTCATCATTTTCTTCAACATTCAATTGAGCTCTAAAACTTTCTTTCAATCAAAATTCTTTGTGTATAACTCTTGTGAGAGTTGGTGAGTGATTAGAATAGAAATTCTTATTCTTCTATTTTCTGGGTTTAGAAAACGGGAAGTGAGATTCTATTCTAAGGAATTGGTTTAAGTGTAGAGCCATTAAAACACTTGGGAATTTGGTTTTTGAGTGAGCCTTGAAAACTCAAGATTGTAAGGTTGTAAGAGTGAGCCATAAAACTCTTGTGTATTCTCAATCTTGGGGATAAGTTAGGTGGAGACATAGGATTATTTGAGAATCTGAACTCCTTAAATATTTGTGTTCATTATTCTTCCTTCTCTACTCTTACTCACTTCTTGCAAATAATTTCTTTAATTTCCCATTTTTGTTCGATAGTCCTATTCACCCCTCTCTAGGACTCTTTCATTTTGTATCGACTAAGGTGGATATGTAGTTATGGCATCTTGAATTTATCAGGCAACTTATCCTCCTCAAATTGCATCACATCATCAAAGTCAAATGAGTATCCAATGCCCTATCCTCTTATTAACTCCTATATCTTAGGCATCTTCTGAGTTAGTGCTTTCATTTTCTTGGATTCTAGCTCTTGAATTTTCTCAAGTGATTCACTTTTTGCTTTTTCAACCATGTAACTCTCGACATCCTCTAACTTCATTTCCATAGTAGGCATGTTCCCAGTAGCATTATCATTGTTAGCAAGTGGTGTACCCAGAACAGGTGGATTAGCCACAATGGGAGGTGTAGTAATAGTAGGTGGTGGCATCAACCCTGCCAGAGCTTGTCTTAACTCATCTTGCATCAACGCTCTCATGTCATCCATTAATGCCCCTTTAACATCCTCTAGGGTTTAGTTTCCTCCCTCTTTTTGTTCCATTTCTTCGGCTTGTTTAGGTTATGTAGCTTATAGGTAGAGTGGATTGATGGGACTCTTTTCCAGTTTGCTAAGGATCTCTTTCATAATTGATTGTGGGCTTGAATCAGTTCTCACCAGTCTGCCACCTTTCAAACTATAAACCCATGAATTGGATGAATCTATGATGGCTACAAGAAAAATTATTAGTATGATTCATGTAATGCTTGTATGCATGTATGCATGATGCACAATAATCAAGTCAAGTATATACATCCTTCTAACCTTATTCCTCCCACACACATATTCAACGGTGAGTCTCTTTTCCTAGGATTTTTTTATCTTGGTCTTCATATCAATGGGGGATACTAAGAACCAATGCACATGTCATATCTCTCAAAGCAGTAAAGCATAGAAACATTATTTCTAGGTATAAAAGCATAGCCCAATCTTTATTAGTCCTGATGGGCTTCTAAAGTATGGACTTAGGCCTTTATAGATAAAAATACCTCATGGAAACATTCACAAGAAATTTGGGTAATCCTAGGGGAAGTTACTAAGTTACTACATAAGCTGAGTTCGGTAAAAAGGTTAAGGTTCCCTTAGCAATATGCCCCTTTTAAGACTTAAGTTATAGGCCATGGTTAGAGAGGCCCGACATCCTTTGCAAACTCAAGAGAAGACTGCCCCTCCTTTATGACTTGGGTTACAAACTCTTGTCAGATGAGCCCAACAATCTCTCTTAAACCAAGTTAAGGCTAAGAATGATGGTTAGCCAATTTACAATCCTATGAAGCTAGTGGAATCATGGAACCATAAATCAATACCATTGGTTAATAGGGACATATAGAATGAATGCAAGAATAAAATAATAATTAAAAAATAATTCTAACGAACACAAGCAGAATCAGTATCTCTTATCCCTAGTGGTGTCGCCACTATAGACGACGGGGTTTAGCATACACCCAAGATCTTAGCAACTGTGACACTGTTTGAGCTTAGAGCTCCAGAAAACACACTAACCACTGTCATAAAGACATGGTGTAGAGATGAGGAGTCACCACCTAGGGTAATAACTGGGACAAATTAAAAAAGGTGGTACTCAATTCACTAAAAGAAAGCCAGTACTACAACTAGGAGATTCTAGGTACGAAATGCTAACTTCTTTCAGTCACGTGTTCTTTTAAAATTACTTTATGCATTACTACTTTATCCTCTATTTACATGATATTTCATATAAACCCTAAAAAGACAATCAACTCTAGGCAAACTAGTCATGAAATAGACAAGTAAACAATGCATTCATCATAATCCCTAGGTTAGTATAATCTACATTGATTTTATTTAAATGAGCTAAATCTATATATTTTAATTTACAAGTAAGTCTAAAGACTAATGGGCCTAATTCCTATTTAATTTTAATTAAGTGAACCTAAGTCTATTTATTTTAATTCTAAAAATGGGCCTAAATCTACAAATTATGAAGTATTTAATTTAGTGGGCCTAATTCTACATGTTTTAATTCTAAAGTGATCTTAAATCTATAAATTATGGAAAAGCTTAAATGAAATGGGCTAAGTCTAAATTAATTAAATTAAATTAGATGGGTCTATATCTAATTAGCTAAATGGGCCTTAGTACCCCTACCTTAAATTTAATTAATTATGGGCCTAAAGATGTATTTTATTAATTAAACCTAAATTTAAATTGGTTAAAGCCTAATGTGGGTCTAGGGCCCAAAACACATAAACATAAGCAAACAAGCCCAAAAAACATAAAAAGACATCAAAATAAATAAATAACAGATCAAACTATTAATTAAATCTATTCTAAAACCCTAATTTAATTAAAGTAACCATGAACAATAAATAAAACAATCAATCAAGCAAACTAATTTTACCAACTTAACTATAATTCAATTTTAATTAGACAACCTAACGATTTCTATAACCATTAATTTTAATTAATTACCAAATGAAAACCCTAATTTTATAAACCAATTTTTTAAAATAAAACACACAAGCACATACAACAAATTTCATTATTCTCACTATTGAGGTATTACAAAGAACTATTGAAAGTAATAAAAAGAAAATTAATACAACCCAAAAATAAATAAAAATAAAATAATGATAAACAAACTAAATAAAAACCCTAGAGAGATTGTTTAGCTACAAGTTCCATCCATGACATTCCATGGACCTTCATGGATTTTATTCTTTAAGCAAACTCATTAAGTAATCCCCTCCATAATCACCAACACAAAAATAAACAATTGATGGTTAGTGAATAAACAAAACAAAAAATTAAGTAAAACTAGAATTCAATAGGACAAAAATAAAAAATAAAAAAATAATAGAAAATAGAGAAGGAGAAGATGATTATGGATGCATTGTGGTTGGCTCCTCAAACTAGTAAAATCATCGTTTACTTGTTAAAATAGATATTCAAAAACTTATTATTCTTTTCTCCAAAAAAAAGGACTCTTGCTCCTTGCTTCCAAGATGAATTAACCAAGAATATTTTTGTAAGTTCAGAAAAAAAGAGTTTCAAATAAAAAGAGGGAGGTCCTAAGAATTGAGTCCCCTGCTCCATAAGCCTAAGCTCTCCTTTTATAGGGAGAAAAACAAAAACCCTAAGTTCTACGTACTTAAAGTTCCAATTTTAAAAGGACTTTATTTCTTGAAGAGTTCTAATTTTACAAGAAATTTATTTCCCGAAGAAATAGATAAATCCCAAAATAAATTTAAGAAAATTTTTTAACTAATCAAAACTAGGAAAAAAATATTTTTATTTTCTGTAAAAAATACAAAAACAGATGAAAAACACATAATTCCAACTGAAATTGCATAATTCCGATCGAAATTCTATAATTATGATTTTTTAACTTTTAATTATAAAAAGACCCCTGAAAAAAATTAAAATTTTCAATTATGTCTCAAAAGGTATTACAATTAAGTCCTTAAAAAACCAATGACACTCTTTTTGAAAATGTATTCGAACTTTGAGGTTTTGAACATCAAGTGTTGAAGACCTACTTATAACATTTTCATTATTGGAGTCCTTTGCCGTATCCATATTTTATTATCCTGAAATTGGGTGTTTGCATGATGAATTTCATAAGAAGGTAAAACTTGAGGAAAGCAAAAGAGAAATTGGTGAAATTTTTATTTAGTGGGTAACATTTGATTTATTATATTCTAAGATACATGAATGAATTGTGATGAAAGATAAAATGGTGGTATAAATGATTTATAAGAATATAAATTGTGAGAACATAAGTAAAATTTAAAGGTTGATTATTCTTGGAGATATTATGATTGAGAATTTAACGCTAGTTATGAATATATAGTTGATAGACATTAAAGACAATACTAAGTCTACTTGAAACTCCACATCTATTAGTATATGGAATTATATAAGTTTCATGGTATAGTAAAATTTTCTTTTATAATATAGGAGTTGAAACTTGATTTAAAAAAAAAAAAGAGATTGAGTTAAAATTGATATTCTAAAATGTCATTTTTGAAAGTCTATATAATATTTCAAAGGTATTCCACTTTGAAGGAAATAGAAATTTTATGGATAATATTTGATGATTTAATATTCTATCGACTGAGAATATTGATATATTATATAGTCAATATTCTTAAACATATCATTGCATGGTTTAGGGTTAAGGTTGATTTATTTTGAAGTAGGGATTAACAAAACTAGGGTTAGTTCATTAGTAAAGATCATGGTGATAACCACAGTTAGGACTTTTGCAAATGTTGTCAAACCTTATAAAGAAAAATTTTTGGAATTTATTCTTACAAATGCAGTGATAATTATCTATGTTACTTTAGGGAATCATATAGTATGTAGCATGTCTAAATATGTATAAGGACTTTATAGTTAGGGATCATAATGTATTCTGAAATAAAATGGTTTTCATAGTTAAAGTGATATAGAAGAATCAACCTATGAAAAGAAGATATGAGATGATATTATCCAACATCGATGATCCCCATTACAGGATAAGTGTAGTGAGAATGCATCAAATTTTGAGGACAAAATTCTTTTTAGGGAGGAAGAATTGTCATACCCATACCATAATTATAAGTATATTTGCATTCATTATATGTTGCATTTACATATATATTGATTAAATTTAAGTATAATCTAGTATATATAGTTAAACTAGTGTTTCAAGTTAAGTTATGACTTATACTCGATTAAAAAGCGAGAATTTTTGAATTTTATTGACACTAAAAATAAATAAAATATTGAGAATAATAAGGATATGAGGTTAAATTGAAGTAAAGGATAAGAACTTTAATGTTAACAAAAGATGAGGACTCTAATTGCAACAATAATTGGCCTAGATTAAAACATTTGGAAGTTTTAAGTTGTATAGGTAACAAAACCATTTCATTAAGTGTCTAAACGGATATTTTATATATTGATTTATCAAAAATTAGGGCTGCATCCTATCCAATTCATGGCTTAGGTGCAGCTAACAAAAAAAAAGATCACTTAGAAAAAAAAAAGGGAGAACTAGAAAACTACTTAATTATTCTAGGGAGTATAAGCACCTAAATTCAAGATGCAATTGTGCACAATTGTGACGTAAGCCCCTATAATGAAATTTATTCAAAATTTGAATTTGGTTGTTGATTTTCTAGACTTTAGGGACTAAATTGCAATATTTTTTAGGATTTGATTGCAAATAAGTCATTTTTTCATGGGTCTTTTGGTAATTAAAAGTTAAAAAAAATTATTTTTTAGGATCGGCATTAGTGTAATGTCGACCAGCATTGTGTAATGCCAATCGACATTAGACAATGTCGATCAGCATTATACAATGTCGATCGGCATTGTATAGTATCGATGCGCAATAATTCCATTTTTTGATTTTTTTCATGTATTTTTCCTTATTTTTATCGATTTTTTCAGTGTTTTGATTGGTTGAAAAATTCAAATTTTTATCTAATAAGATTTTTTTTAAAAAAGAAACGCATAAGATATTTTTTTTGAAATCAAAACAAACACTATTTGATTTGATCAGATAGGTCTATTCCTCCTTTGGAGGAAGTTCAGTACGTGCTGACTCTGCATTTAAAAGCAGAGTCTGTATGTGTGTGAAAGGAAGGTTTTTTTTTGCTGGAGGCTTGGCGGAAGGAGTTTTTACAGACGAAAAAAAAAAGCTTTGATTTCTTTTGTTCTTTTAAAAAAAACCCTAATTTTGCAATTCATTTGAGGAAGACGATACAACGATTTTTAGTTTTAGTCCATAATCAAATTAACACTGAGTCAATTTCATCGGTGAAAATCCGAATCTGAGGGGCCAAAAAAGGGCATATGCGCAACATTCATTTTTTCTTTCTTCTCTTTTGTGATTTTTATTCATTTCATTAATTGTTTTATTATTTAATTTCACTACTAATTTCATTATTTTTTTTTGTTTTGATGTGGATTGAGGAGGATATCACCTATGTTTAATTGAACAGAAGATCCATAGAATGCCATGGATGAACCTGTACTATTTTAATAATAGTTCTTAGGATTTTAATTTTTATTCTATATTTTGGTATCCTGTGTAGTTTATTTTAATTTTTGGGTGTATAATTATTTAATTTTAATTTTGTACGTAGTTTGTAATAGCCCCAGTAGTGGGAATAGTGAAAGATTTAAATTTCTGTATTTTAAAATTAATTAGTAATTAGGTTCAATTAGGTAAAAAAAATCAATTAAAATCAATGGTGGCAGTAACTTAAATTAGGGTTTGCATGTAATTAATTTAGGGTTTTTTTAGAAAATCAATGTAATGTTTGTTTGATCTATTTTTTGTGTTTTGTTTATTTTGGGCTTGTTTTTTATGTTTTTTGACCCTAAGCCCACGTTTAGGTCTAACCCACTTAATAAATAGGCTTAAAAAAGGATTTAGGTTTTTTAAATAATTAAAATCGACTTAGGCCCATTAGGTTAATTAGATTTCAGGGCCGCTTAGTTAATTAAAATTGTTTAGACTTAGCTCAGCCTATTTAATTACATTTCTTTTAAAATAAATAGATCTAGGCCCACATTTCATTTAAAATAAAACCAGATTAAAACTTAGGCCCACTAATTTAATTTCTTCTTTAAAATTGAATAGACTTAAGCCCATATCTTAGAAACACTAAAAAATAGATTTAGGCTCATTAATTAATAAAATGTAGGCCCACTTTTATTCTATTCTCACTTGTAAATAAAATGTAGATTTAGCTAACTTATTTAATAAATTTAACATAGTTTAGACTTAGGGACGACGTGATCTGTAGTGCATTTTTACTTGTAATTTTATTGACTTATTGCCTTTTTGGGTATATGGATTTTACTTAGGGTTTAATAAAATTGCATGTAATTAGAGGATAAAATAATTATTTATAAAATTATTCTAAATGAACACGAGACTAAGAGAAGTTAGTATTCCATATCCAGAATCTCCTGGTTATGGTGCTAATTTTCTTTTAGAGAATCGAGTACCACCAATCAAATTGTCCTAGCTATTACCCTAGGTGGCGACTCCTCATCTCCATGCCATGTCTTTGTGATAGTGGTTAGTGTGTTCTCTAAGGCCCTGAGCCTAAACAGTGTCGCGGTTGCTAAAATCTTGGACGCGCGCTAAACCCCATCGTCTACAGGGAGCTTATCTTTTTTAAGCTGGATCAAGAGGTATAAAGAAATTTCAAGACATTAATCATCTTCCTTAAAGCTTTATTGATTGAATTGGTAAGTAATTTTAAGTGTTTTGGTTGATATAATTTAGGGTTCTTAAGTTGCAGATTTTGAGTTCTTAAATTCTAGTTTAGCAGTCCCTATAATTCGATCGTATATTGATCTAGAAAGCTCCAAATTAAGTGTTATTTAATGGTATGGAACCTTTTAAGAATTATCTAAAATTTTGCCTCCTCAGCTCAATCTGATTCGGTATCTACGTTAGGGTAATAAGAGAAAACATTTTATTGCTTAGTTTATCAATTTCTTTGAGCTAGTTATAATTCATTATATATAACTATATTTATGGGTGTCCAATGGGTGTAAAATTTTTATAGCATATTCTAGACATATAGATCTAAGACTAATTAAAATTTCAACTCAAAATTCCTTTTCTTTAAGTCCCAGCAATTTTTCAAAGTCAACTCTGAAAGTAGCTATTTTGATTATGTGAACTATGTTTATAGAGTGCATGAGTTAAAACTAGTCTAGATACTTTTGGTATATCTTGATCTAGGAAACTTGAAATTGAGTTTATTTTGATTCTAATAAAAAGAAAGAGTTCTCTAAAACTTTATAGTTTTGATGAAGATCTAATTATGTTTTAATAGTGGTCTAATAGACCTGTACTTTTTATTGCTCAAACAGTTTGAGTAATTAAGTTGCTTGTAATGTGACCTTTGTAATATTATTTATGGTTATCCAATGGAAATCAAATTTTTATAAACCTACTAGACATAAAGACCTAGGTCTGAATAAAATTTGAGGTTAAAATTCATTTTCTATAGGTCGAAGCAATTTTTATAATTTAGGCCTGAAAATAACTTTTTTAAAGTCTATAAAGCTGATTTGTAGAATTGAGCTTAATTACATTTTATGCATATCATTTAGGGGCTACATGGTTAGAGTAGCATGTGGGATTATTACATTGATGATTTATAAGTGAAATTGTATTTGTTAGGTGCTGGAAAAGGCAAATGCAAGTGCAAGTTAAGCAAATTTGGTGAATCGAATTTATGTGTTTATAAGTTATTTGGTGAGTAGATGTTCAAGAACTTTAAATCTTTTTATATAGTAATAAATTGATAATTTAAATGTTGTTTTATGAACCTGAATTGATGTTTTAGAATGGTTTCAATTCAGCCTTATTGATACTTCAATTATATGTTTTAATTTCAAGCTTTCAATTTACAAGTTAAATATGCTATTACTATAAGCTTAATTTGGTTATATGATTTGAGATTATATTGGATACTCAATGATTTAAATGAGATTATAATCATCTTGATTTCATTCCTTTGAATTATGATGAGAAGTGGTTTGATTTTGAATACTCTATTGAATTATAAATGTGATGGAATTTTTTTGATTAATTATTTGATGAAAATGGTATTTGGTTTTGTGTATTACCACCCTATGTGAGATGTGGGAATGTGTTGAGGTGTGATATGTAAATTTAAGATTGTGATGGTTGTTATTGCGCAATAAACAATAGGGCACTTGATTGTAAGATGGTGAAGGAAGAATGGTTGTTCCATGCTAATGTAGTTGAAGGGTCAGCCTTCAAGTGTGCCTAGAGAGTGATTTTGTGATGGTTTGTATATTATGGTTAGGTTGTTATAGACGGCAAGGTTTAGCGCGCATTTAAGATTTTAGCAACCTCGACACTATTTGAACTCAGGGCTCTAAAGAACACACTAACCACTGTCACAAAGACATGGCGTGGAGATGAAGAGTCATCACCTAGGGTAATAACTGGGACAAATTGAAAAGGTGGTGCTGGATTCCCTAAAAGAAAGCTAGCACCACAACCAGGAGATTCTGGATACGGAATACCAACTTCTTTCAGTCTTATGTTCATTTAGAATTACTTTATGAATTACTATATTATCCTCTATTTACATGCAATTTCATATAAATCCACAATAATAAACTCCAAGGCAAACTAGTCATGAAATATACAAGTAAATAATGCATTCAATAGATCACATAATCCCTAAGTTAATCTAATATACATGGATTTTAATTAAATGAGTTAAATCTACATGTTTTAATATATAAGTGAACCTAAAGACCTAATTCATTTTAATTTTAATTAAATGAACCTAAGTGTATTAATTTTAATAAAAATGGGCCTAATTCTACATATTATGAAGGCATTTAAATTAGTGGGCTTAATTCTATATGTTTTAATTAAATAATGATCTTAAATCTACAAATTATGAAAAAGGCTTAAATTAAGTGAGCTAAGTCTAAATTAATTAAATTAAATTAAGTGGGCCTATGTCTAATTAACTAAATGGGCCTAAAGGTATTTTTAACCTAAAATATAATTAATTATGGACCTAAAAATATATTTTAATTAATTAAACCTAATTAATTATTAAGTAATATGGGCTAAAAGAATTACCTAAACTTAAATAAATAAATCAAGGCCTAAAGTGGGCTTAAGGCCAAAAACACACAAAAATAATAAATAAACCCAAAAATAAATAATGACATAAAAGAAACAATTAAATAAGATCAAATAAATAACTAAATTAATCCTTACTAAAATCCTAATTTTTATTAACATGCAACCTAAATTAATCTACTTCCCCATTGATTTTAAATGATTACCAAATTAAAACCTAATTTTACTAACCAATTTAATAAAAATCATGCAACCACACACATAATTTTATTACTATTCCCACTATTAGGACTATTACATTAATTCATAAAATAATTAATAAAAATAAAAAATAAAAATAGAGACAATAAAGATAAAAATAAAACCCTAGAAACTAAGTCTCTATAGGGCTTTATAGTCTTCTGTGGATTTCCAATGAAATTCATCTCCCTCATATGATCACCATATGTTTTCCTCCATAATCACCAAAAAAAATAAAATAATAATTAATGAATAAATTATGATAAAATGATAAATAAATAAACAAACAAACAAATAAATAAAAGAAGAAGAAGAATATGGTACGCTTATGGATGATCAGGGTGCTCCTTCGATTTGTGATTCACCGTTCTTAATAAGTATTCGAATCTTTTCTTCAAAAAAATCCTTAACGGGTTGTGAATTAGTTGATGAATCAAAAGTAATTTTTTATTAAGAAAAATAAAATCACAATTTTCTTTCTCTCCTCTCCTCTTTTCTACCCCTTTTTTCCTCTTCCTATGCTTTTTTCTCCCCCTCTTTTTCTTTTTCCCCCTTCCTTTCTTTTATAGTAGAACCAGGAGGCCTAACCCCAATCCTAATGTGATTCTAATTCCTAAAATGTATTCAAGAATTTTAAACCAATTAGAAATGAATTAATTAGGAAGTTTAAACCAATTTAGATTAAATTAATTAGGAACTTTAAACCAATTAAAACACTAAATTGGAAGTAATTTAGAAATAAGAAAACGGAAGAATTCAATTTCGACCGGGATTGTGTAATTCCGATCGGAATTACATAATTCCGATCGAAATTATGTAATTTCAATCGGAATTATGTAATTTCAATCGGAATTACATAATTCCAGTCAGAATTATGGAATTCTGACGCACTTTTTTTTAACATTTAATTACAAAAAGGCCCCCAAAAAAATTTAAATTTTGCAATTAGGTCCTAAAAAGAACTTTGCGATTTAGTCCCTGAAAACATTAAATCCTTCCTTTAAAAGCCCTTAGAATTTTTTAAGGATTAAGTTTTGAAGACATTTTCATCACCAGAGTCCTTTGTTACATCCATAACATATCATCCTGAAATTGGATGTCTACAATTGCCCCCCTTTGTCGTTGTTTGCTTGACAAATTGCGATAAAGCAAAATAGCACCCAATTTCTAAATTGAAAGTTAAGGTACTTACCTATACTCTTTGAGGCTTCTACTTGTGAATTTGCTATATTCGGACATACAGCATTTCAAATGATATATCATACTCAGTCGTATGATATTGATTACACTCGGTCGTATAATTTATTTTGATAAGCAACATCATACTCGATCGTATGATGCTGATTATACTCGGTCGTATAATCTGTTATGATAAGAAATATCATACTCGATCATATGATGCTGATTATACTCGATCGTATAATCGATTAAGGGTACATTGCACTCAGTCATATAGTCTGTTTTGATAAGGAACATCATACTCGGTCGTATGATGCCGATTTTACTCGATCGTATAATCGATTGAGGATACATTGCACTTGGTCGTATAGTCTGTAAGAAACATCATACTCGGACGTATGGTGCTAATTATACTTGATCGTATAATCTATGTTGATAAAGAACATCATACTTGGTCATATGATGCTAATTATACTCAGTCGTATAATCAATTGAAGATACATTAATAGTTTTAACAATTCCCTAAATCGCTAAACTATAAGCTTTACAATCTAGGACTAAATTGCAAAGAATCAAATGGACCTAAATGTAAATGAAAGTTGAAGGACCAAATAGGATATTTTCCCCTTTATATATTTCATTCCTTCTTTTTCCTATTCACATTCTCTTTTTCCCATTCTTCTTCTCTTTTTCCTTTTTCATTTTCTCTTGATTTTCAAATTTTCTCTTTTCAATTAAACTATTATTCGACATCCAATTTTGGATCCGTCTAATCTTATAGCCCACCCACAACGTAGACTACACGAGAGTAGTTCCAAACAGTCAGATCCCTTCACTTTTCATCCACATTTTCCCCAAAATGGTTTGGGGCTTCATAAAGATGAAGAGATACTTCCACTGACTCACTTGCACCTCCACAGATGTTCTCAAGCAAGAAATGAGGCAAATTTTTTATCCCTGTTTTTAATTATGCAATAAACATATTTATTTTAGTATATAAAATTAATGTTTATATGCATGCAATTTAATGAATAAAGTTTATGTAAATTATGAAAAATTGACAAATTAAAATCAAAATGTGATAAATTTCATTGGGATTTTCATCAAATGTCTGAATTTTCGGATTGAAATCTTTTATTTCAAATCGAATTTCTTAAATTTCTGACTAGAAACTAGGAAATCTAGTCAGAATTCTGAATTTCTGATCGAAAATCCAGAATTTCAATCGGAATTCTAGATTTCCAATAGGAAATCTAGACTTCCGATTTGATTTTTTTTTTAAAAGGTGATGTAATAAAAATTAGAAATTTAGGAAAGAAAATGATCCTGTTATTTTTTCTTTGTTTAGAAACCCCTGAAATTCTCAGGTTGTTTTCACTTAGCGTGAGAGTTGTTCCATGACTTGTCTGGAGAGGTAGCACAGCATGTCTGGGCATCCGACCTTCGACGCTTTGTTGCTGCTTTACCAACTGTTCAAGGTAGGTTAAATCATTATTCCCTTTTTGCCCTTATCGAGAGATGGATGGACACTACTCACACCATCCATACACGAGTGGGTGAGTTGACCATTTCCCCATTGAGTTTTTCTGCCATTACCGGGATTGCATTCGGAGGTACCCCAGTTCCTTTTAATGTCCATTACTGCGCTCTTCTGGAGGATGTTAGGAGTCATTACGTTCGTGACCTACTCGGGTTTGTTCCGGCATGGAAGAATAGGAAGAACGTGCTTCTTTCTTCTCTTGTACAGGGTTTCAGGAGACTACCTACCACTACACCCTGCTAGATTCTCCAGAAGGTGAGATGTTTCTTATTGATTTTTCTTGGCACTACCCTCTTTTGTAATACTGGTCATAAGATTAGCATCGCTCTTCTTGGTCCTCTTCAGGATCTTTCCAGGGTCTCTACTTTGGATTAGGGGTCTGCAGCACCTGCTTACCTCTATTATAAATTGGATAATATTTGTAGAGGTGCTATGACGATGTGCAGCTTCTGGCATGTCTTGCATGTATACTTCTCATCCTTTTTTTTTACTTACTTTCACCTTCCCCTCTTTATTTCCTTTATTTTCCCCTTTTCAGATTTGGGGTATTAAGACTGGAGTGATTCAAGGTTTCAATGCCATTATCTTCGACAGGAGTCTTCTTCTGATGCAGAGATGTGGTTCTTCTCGTCTTGCTAGCATTAAATATGATTTGTAGACTTATCGGGATCAGCTGAACTCCTTAGAGTGGGACCTGGTAAGAAAATTTTAACTTTTAGTATTTCATTAATTGCAAAATATTTAAATTTAAATGAATGAGTTTACAAGTTAGATCAGATTAGTTGGCTGGCGTTGAAGACATTCAACAAGATGAGTTTACGACTGCAGCTATAAGACTTAAGACTATAAGAGTTCTACTTCCCGGTTATGGCTGCCAGATGTGGTATCTTGGTGAGCGTGTTTATCATTGGCATGTGGGCCCTTCCAGGAGATGTGTCCCTTCTTCTATTCCTCTCTCGATGTTACAGAGTTGCAGCATAACTATCCCTGAGCTTAGATTTGCTCTTGAGGGATATGCTGCTTCGACAATGCTTGAGTGTTCTCGTCATTATCAAGAGTATATTCGAGAGAACCTCTTAGAGCAGGTTCCTATGGACCCATCTAAGGTACACTTTTTCTCATTACTTCACTTCAATTCTCTCATCATCATTGACATTTGATTCTCTGTATAGTTTAAAGGAGTCCCTGATGCTACTATAGAGGAGACTGAGGATGGTACTGAGGAGATTGAGCATGAGGTCAAGCCTATTCCTCAGAGTGAGACTACTCATGGTGAGGCTCCCTCGGGTATTATTCTAGGTGATGTTCCTCCATTTGATAGGTCGATGTATTATTGGGCTCCCATGGTACAGACTCCTGTTGAGCGACACATGTATTTTGATAAGCTCAGATTCCTAGCTTCTCACCTCCTGATGCTTCCCATGTAAGTCTGATTTGCTCCCTAGCCAACCCTGCACAAACCTGCACTTGTTGTTGAGTTAGTAAAATTTATTTTATAGATCCTTAGGACACAGGCGAAGTATTTGTATGGAATCGCCTCTTCCCAGAGATTATTTACTATGCATATTACAGACACTTGGAGGGTTAGTATTTACAACACATATGCAAATGTATGCATGTTATGCATGATATACATGATCCTAACTATTTCCTGATGCAATAAAATTATTTCGGGGATTTGGAGCACAAGAATGAGAGGCTCCGGAGACAGCTTTCTAGCCTTAGTTTTGATGGACACGATGTTGGGACTTCTATGCCCCCAGATCAGAGTGATGATTCAGCAAGAGAGTGGAGTCCTTGGCCAGACACTAGAGCTCAGGAGGACTGACTTTCTTTAGGAGTTGTATTAGTGTGATTTTACTCTGAGATATTTTAGGACTGTCTTTTTTTATGTACCCTAGACCTTTATTTTGGACCAAACTGTAATTTTATTTATTTTTTTTACCGATGTCTTAGATCTCTGATTGGAATTTTTAGAATTCCAATAAAAAATATAGAATTCTTATCAGAATTATGGATTTTCGATTGGAATTATGGATTTCCGATTGGAATTCTAGAATTCCAATCGAAAATCTCAGCTCCAATTATGTTTCTTTTCCTTCTCCGACGTGAATTTAGTCTAAACACAATCCTAATCCTTTCTGTATTTGATTTACAACCTATATAAGAAAAAAAAACCATAAGACCAATACACTGCATTCACTCCATCTTTCGCCTCCATCATGACATAAGCCACGCTTACTTTGGTGACGAAACTTCTCAAAACCCTTAATGGAGATTATTAGAATAAAATTTTGCCCTTTCACACCAAACCATTAAAGTCCTTTCAATATCTAAAGATAGACAATAATTTTTTACATGCTGCTGCTACTTTCTGGGATGCCAACGATCACGTATTTAGATTCAACGGACAAGAGCTGTGTCCCTTAATAGAGGAGTTTGCTGCTATTATGGGATGTTCACTAAGTTCAACTACTACCATTGCTCTCCCAGACCTTGAAATTGAGTTCCCCAACAAGTTAATAGAATTCTTTGATATGCCCCCAGATATTATCTACATGCACGCACATAACACTGAAACCATCAGTCTTCCCTTTCTGATTTCCTTTTATAGAACTAGAGACAAAACTAGTACTACTTGGATTAGAACTGTCGCATTCTGCCTATATGCTCAGTTTTTGCTAGTATCTTTTCATGGAGATGTTAATGTCAAAATTATCAATATCTTGGAGCAGGAAGAAACTGTAGCTAATCCCGTGCCTGTCATACTTGCTGAAACAATCATTGGATTAGATAATTTCAAAGTTCAAAACTGGCTCTCATGTAGTCTTCTTCTCCTTCAGGTATGTAACCTTTTTTTTTAGTAGCTTAGCCACCTTTTTAGGTTTTCAACTCAGCCTTTTTTTTTTTAGATTTGGTTACAGGAGAAATTGAGTTTGCTTGATGCCCCTCCCAATGCTTTGACTTATCAGCCTTATCATCTACAATACCATCCTTTGAAGATAAAGAATAAATATACTAGAGATCAATGGGTTGATTGGATGAAAGGCATTGCTGATACTAAGATTACTTAGATCAGTCCCTGGTGGAGATTAAAATTTATGACCATCAACTTGTATGACAACTGTGTCCCTATTCCTGAATTATACTCTTCGACCTTTCTTCCTCCTTTACGCCTCTATCGTCAGTATGGTCACCCTTAATTCATTGTTGCTGTTGTAACTGACTTCAAAGGTTTCCTCCTAAGGCAAGACTTCTTAGACAAGGTGAAGAACTTGTGGCCTCGTAGAGCTTTGGAATGCAATTTGTGCCTAGATGTTGACATGACTACTAATGAAAACTACAAGACTTGGGTTACTATACAATCTACAGAATCACCAAAACTTATTACGTACAAAAGGACTCAAATAATATCAGATGAGTCAAGAAAGAAACAAAAACATAACTAGTGGTCTCATAAGTCTGGTTTTTTATGTTTTATTTTTTTTCAAGTCTTTATGTCTTGTAATAAAGATAGAATACGCAATATTTTCATTTCATTTCATTACCCAGGGCAAAAATGAGTAAATTTGTTACATCACATGACACAACTCCTGTTATCAGCTAGTCCTTTCAGATTTTCTAACTGAACATTTTTCCTCTCATTTTCATTTGCCTAACTTTTTCCTGATCAGCCCTTTACAGGTTTTCTGAACAACGGGATTGTCCTAAATTTTTCCTAACCAGCCTTTTTTAGGTTTTCTAATTAGCAGACTCTTTTTTTTAAAAGGTAGTATTTCTTAAGGCGATCCAAATTAATTGGCTCAGTGAACTCATTCCCTTCTAGATCTGATATTTTTGCAGCTCCCCTGGGCAAGATTGTCTTGACTAAATATGGTCCTTCCTAATTTGATCTGAATTTTCCTCTTGGGTCAAACACTATTGCCCTTACATGCTTTAATACCATATCCCCTGCTTTTATCTTTCCCAACTTCACTTTTTTATTAAATGCTCTTACTATTCTCCTTTGATAAATCTAAGTGTGGAATAAAGCATTCATCCTTTTCTTATCTAGTGATACAAGGTAATCAAACCTCTTTTGCATCCATTCACTCTTAGGGATTTTTGCTTCCATAACCACCCTCAAGGATTTAATTTCTATCTTTATGGGTAGAACTGCTTCATAACCATATACTAGCGGGAAAGGAGTTTGTCCCATAGCTGTACGTGTTGTAGTTCTGTATCCCCACAAAGAAAAAGGAAGGTGTTCATACCAGTCCTTATGTGTCTTCTCCATCTTAGTGAGAATCTTTTTTATATTCTTATTAGCCGCTTCTACTGCACTGTTAGCCTGAAGTCGATAAGGTGAGGACTTATGATGCTCAATCTTGTATCTTTGTAACAACTCAGCGGTTTCTACCTGAAACTGAACTCCATTGTCTGTCATAACATGATGTGGGACCCCATACCTATAGATGAGGTTCTTCTCAATGAACTTTGCCATTTGTCTAGCTTTTAGGGTGCCAGAGGATTCTACTTCTACCCATCTTGAAAAGTAATCGATTGCAACCACTATATATTTATGCCCATTTGAAGCAGTTGGTTTTACTTCCCCTATTATATTTATTCCCCAGGCTGTAAAGGGCCATGGAGATGTTAAACTGTTTAGAATTATAGGGGGAAGGTGATTGAGGTTCCCATGTACTTGACATTGATGGCATTCTCTTACTATTTGGATGCAGTCCTTTTCCATGCTCCCCTAATAGTATCCCTATCAAATAATCTTCTTTGCCATAATTATCTCGTTCATATGTGATCCATAGACTCCTGCATGAATTTCCTCCATTACTTGCTCTGCTTCATCCTTCTTGAGACATCTCAGTTGTATTCCATTTGGCATCCTTCTATATAATATCCCATCATGACTTGCATAATGACATGAAAGAACATGAAGAGCTTATTTGTCTTTGGAAGTTGCTTCATCTGGGTATCTTCTTTCCTCGATAAATCTCTAGATGTTATAAAACCATGGCTTTTCCTCTAGCCCTATTTGAATATTCATGACATGTTCTTTGACATAACACAGAACTTGCGTTTTTATTATCACCAAAGGTTTCATCGTCGATCCCGTCGGTTTATCCCACATTGAAGAAAGTGTTGCCAAAGCATCTGCCATCTGATTCTCATCTCTTGGTAGATGTATAAAAAGACATTTAGTGAAACTCTTTATCAGCTTTCTCAAATAATGGATGTAAGGTTTTAGTCTTTCTTCCTTTACATCCCACTCTTCATTAGCTTGGCTGATAACCAACATGGAATCTCCATAAACCAATAGGTATTTTGCTCCGACTGCCAATGTTGCTTCCATACTATAGATACATGCCTTGTATTTAGCCATATTGTTGGTAACCCTGAAGTCTAATTTCTGGGCCATTGCGATGGTTTCTCCTTCTGGTGTGACAAGAATTACTCTTAACCCTGCTCCTCTATTATTCACTGCTCCATCAAAATACTGTTTCCATTCTTGGTGTTCTATTACTGCTAGGTTCTCATCTGGAAATTCTAGATTCCACTGCTTATTTTCTAAAACTGCATTCTAGGCTAGAAACTCTACTACAACTCTACCTTTGATGACCTTTGTAGTGACATACTCTATACCGAACTCCGTTAAAAGTACCAACCATCTAGACATCTTTCCAGTTAAAGCCGATGTTTAGAATAAGTATTTTAAAGGATCTATCCTTGAAACGGCTTGTACTTTATAGGACTGGAAGTAATGCCTTAACTTCTTTATAGTCCAAATCATTATCAAACATGTCTTCTCTAAAAAATTATATTTTTCCTCATATGGCAAGAACTTTTTACTGAGGTAGTATATAGAGCATTCCACCCCTTTGGGCCCTTCTTGTGCTAACATTGCTCCCATCGCCTTTTCTTCTAGAGCCAAATATAAGATTAAAGGCTTACCTTGTTTTGGTGGCCTCAATACAGGTAGGTTAATAAGGTATTCCTTAATTTTATCAAAGGCGTCTTGGCATTCTTCATTCCACTCCATAGGCTGGTTCTTCCTCAAGAGCTTAAAAATTGGGTCACAGACCATAGTAAGTCTTGCAATGAACCTGTTGATGTACTGTAGTTTTTCGATGAACCCTCATACTTCCTTTTATATTCTTGGTGCTGGCATCTCTTGGATGGCTTTGATCTTGTCTGGATTGACTTCTATTCCTCTATTACTGATTATGTGCCCTAATAACTTTCCTAAAGTTACCACAAAGATGCATTTCTTTGGATTAAGCCTTAGTTTATATTTTTCTATTCTTCTTAAGAACTTATCCAAAGCCTCAAAGTGTCCCTCTCTTGTTTTGAACTTAACCATCATGTCATCAACATAAACTTCCATTTCCTTATGCATCATATCATGAAATAAGACAATGGCTACTCTTTGATAAGTTGCTCCTGCATTCTTTAATTCAAAGGGCATAACCTTATAGCAGTACGTTCCCCATTCCATAATGAAAGTAGTCTTGATCTTGTCCATCACTACCATCATTATCTGATTATAACCTGAGAACCCATCCATAAACGAATACATTACACTAGATGTTGCACTATCCACAATCACATCAATATAAGGTAAAGGAAAATCATCCTTTGGGTATGCCTTATTCAGGTTCTTGAAGTCCACACACATTCGAACTTTTCCATCTTTCTTGGGAACTGGTACTATATTTGCCAACCATTGAGGGTACTCCAAAACTTTTAGAAAACCAGCCTGGATCTGCTTAGTGACTTCTTCCCTTATCTTTTCTGTCCACTCGGGCCTTAACCTATGAAGTTTTTGCTTAACAGGTTTAGCTTCAGGATATGTTGGAATGTGATACTCCACAATTCCCTTATCTAACCCTGGCATATCCTCATAGGACCAAGAAAATACTACCTTTCTTTTTATTAATATTCTCTCAAATTTTTCCCTCTTTTCAGGAGTTAAGTCATGTGATATAGAAATGTGTTTTGGTTATTCATTTGTGCCCATGTTTAATGAATCTAATTGAATAGAATTAATGTCAAACATGCATGAACGATCATTATTAAAATGCACAAGACCATTAGAATCAACATCACACAAGTAAGCTAAACCAGAATTTATATCATTGACCATAAAGGAAAACTATTATTAATGACACTAGCTAATTCTTGTGATGGTTCTTTGTGGGGTGGCAGACAAAGCAGTTCTTCGATGCCTTCGATTTTCATCTTTTCAGCAACTGTCTTCATCACCTTGTCCTTGTTGTCTTGCACCAGCTTTTCAACTATCTGTTCTTTAAAAATTTCAAATATGGGAACATCCATACCGGCTACTTGGATAGGCTCCTTTTCACCCTGGTAGAACTTCTCCTTTCCTTGCTTGATAAAGTTACCTTTCAAGGGTCCCACACCCCTTAGGCCATTTTCTTTGAAAAATCTTCTTCTTGTCCCTTTGTTGCTGAACTCAGCTCCAGTATAGCCCAATCCTCTTGTGTCATTCTAGGTTTTGAAATCTGGAAATTCTAGGATTCGTTGCTCATTTTTGCCTATTCCTTGCCCTGGTCGATAATTCATCTTCTTAATCATGTTCATAACCCTTGGATCCATTGCGACTCCCTCTGAAATCATGGCCACCTGGTAAGCTGGGGGAGTGATTACTGTAATATCCCGAGTTTTTAAATAGTTTTACACTGCATCGGGATATGCAGTGTTAATAAATTTTGTATATAATATTGATATTTTATGAGTTTGTTATTTAATTAAAGCTTATTTTAATTATTTTATGTTATTTTAAGTACTTTACATAAAATTTTCCGGGGACTTGCACTTTTGGGGAAATTAATACGTAAATAATTTAATATTAATTATTTTAAACAATTTTATGAACTTGCATGAACTCATATATATTTTTAAAGTGCTAAATAGAGTATATATGTGTATATATTTAAATTAAACTAGGGTTTAATTAATTGCCCTAATTTTTTTATTATTATTTATTATTTAGTTTTAATATTATTTAATTATTTTTTTAGTGTATAAATTATTTAATACATTAAATTATGTGTGTGGTGTATATTTAATATGTGTGGGAATTTATATTATTATAATATTTGGTTGGGATATATATATATATACATATATACCTATTTATTTAACAAAAAAGAAAGTTAATAAAAATTACAATTTTGCCACTCATCCCTCTCCTTCTTCCTGATCATCCCCATCCACTTTCTGGTTGCTACCACGTTGTTCCCTTTCCGTCGGTGTGCCTCCCGACGTGCCACCTTCTTCCTTAGCCTTCCTCGCCACCTGTTGCAGCTGTTTCCGGCGTCGAGAAGCTTGTTTTGGCCGAAGAAGTCGAAACACTTCTCAACATCGATCAAGCCGATTCCGGCCACCGTTTTGACACCGCCAGTCTCTATCTTCTCCTTGAGCTCCGATGAGTGTGATTCCAAGCTTTGTTTCACTTAAAATGGTCTAGATTTGCCTAGGTTTCGATTTTGCAATTTTGGCCTATTAGGGTTTTTGAATTTTTTTGAACTTCAATTGATTGATTCATGACAAATTCCTTCACAAATTTTATTCCCCCTAGATTAATCTTCATTTTTGAATTTTTGTATAATTTTTGGGAATTATTTTGATTTTTGGGTATTTTTGAATATTTTATTATTATTTTCTAATTTTCGAAAATTAATTAATTAAATTATGAAATTGTGTTGTATGATGTATATAGGTGTTGAAATGAATTATAGAAATTTATTTGGAATTTTTTTGAATTTTTATGTATTTATTTTGAATTTATTTAGTTTATGTAATTTTGGAAAAATAGGGTTAATTGTGTGTTTAATTGAAATTAATTAGTTAATTGAGTTTATTTATTGATATTATTGATATATATGTTGAGAAAATTAATTTTGTGCAATTATATTGTTTTTGGTGAATTTTTGGATTTATTTTAGTATATTTATATATAGGGGTATTTTGGTAATTTTACCCTAAATACGCTAAAAATGTAATTAAATTGGTTTTAATAGTTATTTAAGGTATAAAAATGATTTCTACAAATTATTTAGTATTTTTAACTAATTAAAACTATTTTTTGTAAATTATTTTCAATTATATATATAATATACGATTTTTCTAATAAAATGAGTTTTTATCGGTTTTTACTGTGTTTTAAGGTTAATTATGTAATTTATACTTATAAAATGTATTTTTATTATATAAGGGCATTTTTGGTATTTCTGTAGCACTCTGTGAATTATGGACCTCGGTCGGTAAACTGTAGCTTGGAGTCCGACCGAGGCGTTGTGATTGTGATTCTATGTCTATTTTTTGAAGTGTGTTTCTTTGTAGGGCTGGCTCTACTCTTTGAGTAGAGAGATGTCCGCTTTACAGGGGAGGTTCTGCCGAATTTTTGGTAGAATTCTCGTAAAACGTGATGTCCGATCGGATTTTGATTTAATTTAGTGTCTAGTAATCTAGATCGAGTCTTTAGAACTTCTGTAGATGTATTCTGATATTTTGTGGTCGTTTGCTTGTTTAGTTGTGCCGAGACCGAGGCCTAGTGGACCAGGCCCATCGGACCCATTTTAAGGAGCGCACTAATTGTGAGTTACTATTCTATATATATATGCTTTAGGGTGCATGATTTAGAAATGTATGTTTTATTTTGATTAATTATGCATAAATAATTCAATTAGTATTTAAGTTTATTTTTAGTTTATTTTGGTTTATCTTTAGTTTATTTTCGGTATATTTTAAATTATATGCATGTTTTGCTAATAAATTAGGTTTAAAATGTTTTTTAATATATTTCTAGTTTATTTTGTAATCTGTCTGGATTTCTTTGACGTATATATACTCGAAATATACCTGATTTATTTTTGGTATATTTCTAGTATATATATGGTTTATGTTGCTATTTTATTCAATTCATGCATCATTTATTTATGAATGTATGTTTTATGTTTAATAATGAAGGATATCAATAGAACGTGCTACCTAGTGGGCAGCACTAGGACCAAGTACGTATCGGTACGCTTATAGCATTTAGGCTATATTACTAACCTGTTTGAGGATATTGATTGGATATGATTATTTAATGTGTGAGATATGGATTGGGAGTGTGATTTCTAGAGCTCGATTGACCAAGTGTCTCGGGGCTAATCACACTGACAGTCAGACTGCTGGAGCTCGATTGACTTAGTGTCTCGGGGCCAGTCTACTATCCAAATGGAATAAGTGAATATATTGGAATAAGTGAGCCTGTATGGCTAAAGTGTTGTCTAACACTGTTTGAGGTTGCGATTTTTTCTAGGGTTCTATTTGATCCTTCATAACCAGTGGTTTTCAAACAACATATATAAAATGATTTTTATTGCATCTGTGTGTATTTGCTTGTATATATATACATATTATATATACTTTTGACTGTGTGCATTGTCATTTAGTATGCATGTATATATATTATAGTAATTCACTCACTAAGGTCTGACTCCCCTCTGTTGACTATTTTTCAGGAGAGTCATCTTCATCAGACCTCAGTAGCAGGCCTGTACGCCGGATTTCTTCCGCCCCGGCTTTATTATGTAAACTACTCACTTGAGTTTTATTTTATGATCTAGACACTGCAATAGTCGTAAAATTGTTAAAAGATATTGTATTAAATTTGTATGAGTTATGTATTTTAAGAATTTGAACTGGATTTATATTAAAAGAGTTTATTTATATATATGAGATGAGGATTTGATTTAATTTCATTTAGTGGAATTATTATTTTGATGTTTATGATTTTATTCCACTGCATAATATTTTACTTAATTGTATTGTTATTGTTACTATTGCATGTTTTATTTTATTTTAGGCTTACTACGGGTTTCGGATTCGAAAGAATTCCCATTCCCTAACGTTGGTCATGGCCCCTGTTTTGGGTCGTGACAATTACCTATTTCTGACTATTAATAATTGCAGACATTGTCTTGCCCATACTAGCATCTAGAGTCGCCACTTCTCCATCAAGTAGGAATTTCACCTTTTGATGCACGATCAAAGGCACTCCTCCCAAGACATGATACTAAGGTCTACCTAGAAGAAGGGCATAGGTGACATGAATATCTAAAATAGTGAATTCAACCATTGCCTTTATAGGTCCAGTCTTCACGAAAGCCACAAAGGTTCCTTCTACACTCCTTGTGCTGTCAGCATAAGCCTTTATTACAAGGTCCGATTTTGCCAAATCCTCCACCTTCATGCCTAAATTGGGTAGGATCTGTAGTGGACAAACATTAATTGCAGACCCATCATCCACCATCACATAATTAGTCCTCTTCCCTCTTACTTCAATTGGGATGAATAGTGCTTTATTATGGTTCCTTCCTTCTATAGGTAAATCCACATCCGAGAAAGTAATGACCCCGTGCTTTTTCTCGGTAATCTTGGCCACCATTGCTTCAGGAGTTACTACAGTTTCAATGTTCATCTTTGTCAAGGCCTTAACCAGGGCTCTTCTGTGACTGCTCGAATGCATCAAGAGTTCCCAAATTCTTACATTGGCCTTCGCTTTCTTGAGTTGTTCGAGAATCAAGTCATCACTCTGTTCATTCAAGTCTCCTCCTTCAACAACTTCTTCCCTTTCTATGGCTTTCTCTATTGGCTTATACCTTTTCCCGCTTCTAGTAACATGACTAACTTCAGGATTATCTACCTATACATTATACCCTTCAGTGCCTTCTTCATTTGAATTATACTAGATATCAATCATCCCTATATTCTGATCTTTCCTCCCTTCTTTCCATACCTCGACCATGCATTTTCCTTCTTGACCAATAACTTTTCATCATCGAACTCCTCACCCCATCCTATAGGCTTTATTGTATCAATAGATATGTCAAAAGAAAGTGGTTTGGAGTAAAACACCTTATAATTGAACTTGCTTGAGGGTTGTCCCAATAAGTCTTCAGCCACTTCCACACTTTTAGGAGTATTAAGAGATTTTTTAGTAGTTTTAAGGCTTAGATCCTCAAAAAAGTTTAGCACTTTTTCTTTGCTCACTCCTGAGTTGATTATCATGGTGGTTGGTGGTGGTACGTTTTGGAAATTTGGAAAAGGATTATTTCGGGTGTTTGGGTTTGGGCTTGATTTTTTAGGGTTTGTGATCTTTCTAGAGTCTATGAGGTTTTTGATTTCATGTTTAAGACGCACGCAAGAGTCAGTAGAGTGACCAATGACTTGATGAAATTTGCAATAACTGTTTTGATCAAAACCAGGGAGGTTTGGGTTTGGTGGTCTATAAGGGTTTAAAGGTCTAAGGAGGCCTTTTTAAATGAGACGGTCTAAGACTTTAGATAAGGGTTGGTTAAAATTTAAGAATCTCCTAGGTTGTTGGATGGCATGAACTCCTATGACTCGGCTGGCATTTCCTTGCTATGTGCCCCCAGTTGGGTAATTTCTCACTCCAGTGTTCCTAGTGGCCTTATTTTTCTCATTTTCAATCTCTTCAGCCTGTAACCCATTATCATTAAGGTCCATGAATGTCTTGGGGTTCATCATTTGCAACCTCTCCTTTAGGTTAAGTGACACATTTTGAACTATCATTCTAACCTGGCCTTTCTCTGCCAATTTGTTCTTCATCATTCCCGCCTTATTCATGAACCTAGTCAAAAAACCTAAAAATGATTTGTTAGGCTTTTGTTTGGTCAATTCTAGATCTCTTATAAACACCTCAAGCCTAGTGTTATAGTCATATTGCTTTAGAAAAGTAGTGCACAACTCCCTCCAATATGCTCGGATAGACTTCTCTAACCCATGATACCAGTTAATGGCCATATCTTCCAAGGACAGCATAAACAACTTAGTAACCACGGCCAAAGGAGCCTTAGTGGTACTCATAGTAGTGGTGTATTGACTGAGATGAACCCTCGGGTCCCCAGTACCATCAAACTTCTGCAATTGTAGCATTTTGAATTTGTCAAGTAGCCTGTCTTCCTCAAATTACATCATATCATCAAAGTCAAAAAGGTATCCTAGGCCTTGTCCCCTCATCAACTCTTCCATCTTAGACATCTTCTGAGTTAATGCCTTCATCTGTCTAGATTCTAGCTCTTGAACTTGCTCAAGTGATTCCTTTTTTGCCTTTTCAACCATGTAACTCTCAACATCCTCAAGTTTCATTTCTCCAACATTGTCATTGTTAATAGGTAGTGGACCCATGGCAGGTGGGTTGACTATGGCGGGTGCTGCAGCCGCAGCAGGTGGTGGTATTAATCCCGCTAGAGCTTGTCTTAACTCATCTTGCATCATTGCTCTCATATCCTCCATCAGTGTTCTTTTAACATATTCTAAGGTCCAGTTTTCTCCCTTTTGTTTTTCCATTCTTTCATTTCTTTTAGGTTGTGTAGGTAGATTAATGGGGCTCTTTTCCAATCTGCTAAGGATCTCTTTCTCTATTGATTGGGGACTTGAATCAGTTCTCACCAATCTGCCACCTTTTCAACTCTAAACACAGGAAGACCCGGACAAATCTATGATGGCTGTAAGACAAATGGTTAGTATGATGCATGAGATGCATGTATGCATGATGCACGTGCTATGCAACAAGTAGCAAGTAACAAGTTAGGTATACATACATCCTTCCAACCTTTTTCCTCCCGCACACGTATTCAATGATGAGTCTCTTTTCCTAGGTTTTTTGTCTTAGTCTTAATATCAACAGGGGATATCAGGGACCGACGCGTATGCCAAATCTCTCAAAGAAAAATAGAAGTATAGAAACAACATTTCTAGGTGTAAAAGATTAGCCTAATCTTTATTAACCTAAACAGGTTTCAAAAGTATGGGCTTGGGCCTTTATAGATAAAAATACCTCATGGCAACATTCACAAGCAATTTGGGTAGATCCTAAGGGAAATAACTAAGCCATTATATGTGGTTAGAGTCCGGTAACAAGGTCAAGGTTCCCTTAGCAATATGCCCTCCTTTATGGACTTTAAGTTATAGGCCAAGGTCAGAGGGGCCCAGCATCCTTTGCAAACTCGAGAGAAGACTACCCCCCTTAAGGACTTGGGTTATAGGCTCTGGTCAAATGAGCCCGATAATCTCTCTTGGACCGAGTTAAGGCTAAAAGTGATGGTCAGCCAATCTATAACCCTATGAAGCTAGTTGAATCATGGAGTCATAAACCAACACAATCGGTTTAGTAGGGACATGTAGAATGAATGCAAGAATAAAATAATAATTAATAAAATAATTCTAAAGAACACAAGTAGAATCAGTATCTCTTATCCCTAGTGGAGTCACCACTATAGACAGCGAGCTTTAGCATGCATCCAAGATTTTAGCAACCGAGACACTGTTTGAGCTTAGGGCTCTAGAGAACACACAAACCACTATCATAAAGACATGGCGTGGAGATGAGGAGTCACCACCCAGGGTAATAACTGGGACAAATTGAAAAGGTGGTACTCGATTCCCTAAAAGAAAGCTAGCACCATAACTAGGAGATTCTTGATACGGAATGCCAACTTCTTTCAGTCTTATGTTCATTTAGAATTACTTTATCAATTACTATATTATCCTCTATTTACACGCAATTTCATATAAACCCAAAATAATAAACTCCAAGGCAAACTAGTCATGAAATATACAAGTAAATAATGCATTCAATAGATCATATAATCCCTAAGTTAATCTAATATACATGGATTTTAATTAAATGAGTTAAATCTACATTTTTTAATATATAAGTGAACCTAAAGACCTAATTCCTTTTAATTTTAATTAAATGAACCTAAGTCTATTAATTTTAATAAAAATGGGCCTAATTCTACATATTATGAAGGCATTTAAATTAGTGGGCTTAATTTTACATGTTTTAATTAAATAATGATCTAAAATCTACAAATTATGAAAAAGGCTTAAATTAAGTGAGTTAAGTTTAAATTAATTAAATTAAATTAAGTAGGCCTATGTCTAATTAACTAAATGGGCCTAAAGGTATTTCTAACTTAAAATATAATTAATTATGGACTTAAAAATATATTTTAATTAATTAAACCTAATTAATTATTAAGTAATATGGGCTAAAAGAATTACCTAAACTTAAATAAATAAATCAAGGCCTAAAGTGGGCTTAAGGCTCAAAACACACAAAAATAATAAATAAACCCAAAAACAAATAATAACATAAAAGAAACAATTAAATAAGATCCAATAAATAACTAAATTAATCCTTACTAAAGTCCTAATTTTTATTAACATGCAACCTAAATTAATCTACTTCCCCATTGATTGTAAATGATTACCAAATTGAAACCTAATTTTACTAACCAATTTAATAAAAATCATGCAACCACACACATAATTTTATTACTATTCCCACTATTGGGGCTATTACATTAATTCATAAAATAATTAATAAAAATAAAAAATAAAAATAGAGACAATAAAGATAAAAATAAAACCCTAGAAACTAAGTCTCTACGGGGCTTTATAGTCTTCTGTGGATTTCCAATGAAATTCATCTCCCTCATATGATCACCATATGTTTTCCTCCATAATCACCAAAAAAGAAATAATAATAATAATTAATGAATAAATTATGATAAAATAATAAATAAATAAAATAAGAATAAGAATATGGTATGCTTATGGATGATTAGGGTGCTCCTCAGATTTTTATTCATCATTTTTTATAAGTCTTCGAATCTTTTCTTCAAAAAAATCCTTCACGGCTTGTGAATTAGTTAATGAATCAAAAGTAATTTTTTATTAAGAAAAATAAAATCACAATTTTATTTCTCTCCTCTCCTCTTTTCTATGCCTTTTTTCCTCTTCCTACGCTTTTGTCTCCCCCTCCTTTTCTTTTTCCCCCTTCCTTTCTTTTATAGCGGAACCAAGAGGCCTAACCCCAATCTTAATGTGATTCTAATTTCTAAAGTGTATTCAGGAATTTTAAACCAATTAGGAATGAATTAATTAGGAAGCTTAAACCAATTTAGATTGAATTAATTAGGTAGTTTAAACCAATTAAAACACTAAATTGGAAGTAATTTAGAAATAGGAAAATGGAAGAATTCAATTCTGACTGGGATTGTGTAATTTCAATCGGAATTATGGAATTTCGACGCACTTTTTTTAAAACATTTAATTACAAAAAGGCCCCTAGAAAAATTTAAATTTTGCGATTAGGTCCTAAAAAGAACTTTGCAATTTAGTCCCTGAAAACATTAAATCCTTCATTTAAAAGCCCTTAGAATTTTTTAAGGATTAAATTTCGAAGACATTTTCATCACCGAAGTCCTTTGTTACATCCATAACATATCATCCTGAAATTGGGTGTCTACAGTTGTGATGCTTATTATAAGGATGGTTAATACATGTGAAATGTGATATTGATATTTAAAAAGGCATGTGTTTTACTTGGCTATTCTTTGCACAAGTTTAAAAGTGAGATAGGATTTGATGTTTCAAGTGGATTATAATATGATTTCAAATACACTATTATTATCATTTTAGAAGTTAAATGTGTTTGATTTAATCAAATTGTTTTTTGCTTGATATATATATTCATTATGTTTTTTTGTACTCATTTTACTCTGTTTTATAAACTTTTTTAGATAGTTGATGGACATAGTTAAATGAGTGTGAATAGAAGTTTCATAATAAGATTGGCCAATATCCTCATTAAAGAAGTCTTGTTCCTTGGTTTCTTAATCTTGTTATATAAGTATTGTAAAAGGGTATATTTTTAAGTTTAAATAGTGGTGGGTAAGTTATATTTAATATAACTATTTGGAAATGTATTTTATATTATCTTAATGATGTTTTCACTATTATGTTTTTAGTTTATAAAGATTACTATCAATTTATATGTATTTTTACTATTTATAAATACAAATTTTACTATTCATAAATATGTATTTTTACTATTTATAAATATGTATTATACTATTTATAAATACATATTATTTTAAAAAGTTCTTATTCTTTAAATGTAACATATGAACAAGATTAAACTTTTAAATGAGTTTAATTTAAATCCTTTTCCAAATATAATGATATTTATAATATATTTACACTAAATTAAATAGTTTGTTAATGGTTGGTTTTAAATGTCCATGTTGGGCTATGTGAGACAAGGTGTGACACTTGTATTTGTAAATTTCTTATTTGTAATTTTTATGTGCCTAAGTGTATGTGTGCCTATTTGCGAGAACTGATGTGCTAATAGGAAATTCTTAAATAAAAGAAGTGAAATTTTGAACTAAATATTATATAAGATGCTTGTTAAATTATTATGGAAATATTATTATGGAAATATAAAGTATATTTAATATAAATCAAATGAGTAATGAAAATTTATTTAAAATTATGATGTAAAATAACTAGTGTATATCTTACATTTATGTTCCTACCTTATTGCTCTCATTTTATTTTATTTTTCAGCTAAAATTTCTTATTTCTATTCTACTTATCATTGTACTCTGTTCACTCACTGGGTATTTTCTTGTGAAAATACTCACTCCTGCACTTTATTTAATTTTTTTTCAAGATAAGCACATAGTGTATAAGTAATACTTAACTATAGGAGTGTGGCATATAATTAGCTGATTATAAGCCAGAAAATTAGACAAGACGAGATTGAAATTAAGTACGGCTTTAGACATGACCTGACTTTAGACTTGCATTTAAGGGTTTAAGTAAAGCATGTTGGTACCTCCATTTTCGTGCACTCTATTTGCGAGGACCATGGAGAGCATGTCTGCATTATTATTTAAGTGTTTTATAAGACTACTTTTGACATCCATGTCACCCTAGTCTTGATAGAGGACTCATATGACTTTGTTATGTCACTTTTATTAGCTTTTTGCTTATTATACCCTCCTGATGTATATATAAAAACTCCCATAGGTTAGGTTTTATAGGACATGCAGAGTATTACTTATTTCCTTTTGGTGTATACTTGTATATATAAACAAGTTGTATTTTGTAACCTTTCCCCTACTCCTTCTACATAGGTTAGTGATACAACTAGGTTACAATTATTTTTGGATGAAAATTTTTTTTATATAATTTTATGTAACCTTGTACTTGTATCTTAAAACTAACCTACTATTATGTATTTATGATACATATATAAAAAAAATTAGAGTAAGTTAGTAGTTCTGTTTTTCTTTTGGCACGCTCAATTGGAGCAACAGAGATATAAAGTTGAAATTATGTCATTATTGAAATATATAATTAAAATTTTATTTGATTTAAAATATTTTATATTATACAATCTATTGATGCTTAGTCTTTTTATTAATACTTAGTCTTTTTATTAATATAAATAAAAATAATAAAAAAAGATTTTGGAAAGAGTCCTAGAGGGGGGTGAATAGGACTATCAAATAAAAATGAGAAATTAAAACAATTCTCTGCAATAATTGAAAGGAAGTTGAGAAGGAAGAATGAAGAACACAAAAATTTAAGGAGTTCAGATTCAACAACAATCCTACGTCTCCACCTAACTTATCCCTATGTTAGGATTTTCAATCAACCACAATCTCATTCACAAGACTGAGATTACACAAGAGTTTCATGGCTCACTCTTACAACCTTATAACTTGAGTTTTCAAGGCTCACTCAAAAAATGAAATCCAAGTGTTTTAATGGACAACACTTAAACTAATTCCTTTAGAAATAAATCTCACTTCCCTTCTAATCTATCCTAAGATTTAAGATGAAGAGAAATTTTATTTCTAACACACAATTAACTCTCACAAGATTTATACAACAAAGAATTATTTAAGAGAATTTGAAAGCTTAACTGAAAGCTTAAGAAAGAATGAATAATAAAAGCTTTCTTAACTTCCATTTAGCTTTTGAGGTGTTTATATAGATAAAAACTTAAAAATATAGCTATTGGAGGTGAAAATAATGTGTCTAATGTCTATATTTTGAATTCAATATTTATAATTTTGAATTATTGAAGGTGTTGTTGTCAAACAGCTTTGCATGGATTGAAATAATAATTGGCTATTGAATACATTCAAGTTTGCCTATACTTTCTACATAAAAGATAGATATTTAACTTAGCTTTCTATATAATTTTAAATCACCTCAATTGGGCTTCTTTAGCTCAAGATATGTCCAAAATATTAAGAGTTATGCAATCTAAAATGCAAACTACTATCAGATAGCTATACACAAGTTGAACCTATGATTTTATATTGAAGAAGTTTGAATTTCCCAAAATTTCTTCATCAAAATTATAGATATTTGACTTATCTTTTCATATCAATTTGAATTACCTCAATTGGATATCTGTAGCTCATGATATGTCCAAAACAATAAGAGCTATGCAATCTGAAATGGTAACTATATACATTGATTTTGACTTAATATCTTCATACCTAAATAAGCTCAGATTTTAATAAGCAAACCCAATTCAGAAAACTTAAGATTTCTACTTCAAATATGAAGAAGATAATTTTCCCATTATAAAGCTATAAGGATGTCAAAAGCCTCCTTGAATATCAGAGGTCAAATAAGCCCAAGTAATCATACTTCATTTTAACTTCCAATGGAGTCCTAACTTATACACACTTAAACTTATACACACTTAAACAAAAAATTTAAATGCTCAAAATTAAGTTTATTAAGATCAAAATTAAGATTGATTATTATTAAGGTCAACAATCTCCTCTTTTTTTATTTTGATAAACTTATTTTGAGCTTGATAAAAAATAATACAAAGTAAAGTGTGTGATAATATTTGTGATAATAATGATAACAAATTAAATAAAATATATTTCTTTATTTCTCCTCCTACAAATATAGACATGATAAGAATTATAAATTTATAGATTATTCCCCTTGACAAAACAACATAAATTATAGCAAAAGGGATAAAAACATGGCATTCTTATGATAAATGTATTAAACACATAAAATATGATAACATGATCATTTAAATAAATGTTAGGCATTGTGAGGAAATAATTTCAAATATATATGCATATAGTGCCACTAAAATGCATCACAAAAATAGTACATATAGTAATAATGTTGATGCTAGACGTGCTTAATTATCATATGATCATATAAACCTTAGCTAGCTAATCAATCATGTAGCACTTAGCATATGAAAAAAAAATAAACACAAATGATTCATAATATATTTTCCTCTCTTTGTACAAAAGCAAAAGTAAAAGAGAGAGATAGAAGGGAAATGAACCTAAAGGGACCAAAATTCCTATAGGAACAAAGTAAAGATAAACTAAATCTTTGTAAAAATATTCATGCCTTATCAAAGATAAAAAAATTCCTAAGAAGATAATATTATACACATGTATAGTAACAATATTCACCAAAATTCCTGTGGGAACAAAGTAAAGATATACCAAATCTTTATAAAAACATTCATGCCTTATCAAAGATAAAAACAATTCCTAAGAAGAAAATATCATACATATATATTGTAATAAATAACAAACTCAAATATATTTCTCCCCCTTTTTCAAAAGAAAAAAGAAAAGAGAGAGATATAAAAGGAAAATGAAAATAAAGATACATAAAATCTTTATCAAATCTATGTCATACATAAACAAAGTAAGCAAAATAAGGTCATCTGTCACATATGATGTACGACAAAATTAGTCATAATGTTAATATGCATGCAAAAATTTAGATAAATTTTCTCTCCTTATATCAAACAAAAATATAATATGTCACTAATATAAACACATTTTTTAATGGAGTTTTAAATTTTAAAACAAACTAAGTACACATGTTAAAAAAATTAACTAGGTACACATGCAAACTCAATTATTTCTCCTCCTTTGACAAAATGCAAAAGGAAATTTAAAAAGATAAAGTAGATATAAATTGATAACTATAAAAAAAATTAAGATCAAAATCAAAATATTTATCAATTAAGGTAATCAATAAACACAACATTATTTCACATGAAAATAGTTCAACCATCAATTAAACATAAAATCAAGATAAACTAGAACCATCAATCATGCAAAGTTCATGCTTAATGAAATTTAATCTCTCTTCATTGAGAGGTTTAGCAAAGATATCTGTAAGTTGATTATTTGTATCAAGAAATTCAAGTGAGATATCTCCAATTTGTACATGATCACACAAAAAATAATGTCTAATGTTTATATGCTTACTTTTAGAATACTAAATGGGATTTTTGCTAAGGTTGATAGCACTTGTATTATCACATTTGATTGGAATGTGATCAAATTTTACAATATAGTCTAACAACTCTGGTTTTTTCCATAAAACTTGTGAACAATAGAGACTTGTTATAATATATTAAGCTTCAGCAATGGACAAGGCAACTAAAACTTGTTTCTTAATAAATAAATCAAAAAACTAAACATTGTCCTAAAAATTGACAAATTCTAAAAGTGTTTTTACTATCTAGTAAATTACTGGCAAATTTCGCATTAGAATAACTAATCAAGTCAAATGATGAACTCCTAGGATACCAAAGTCCTAAATGCATTGTACCATAAAGATATTTGAAAATTCTTTTGTTAGCATTCAAATGAGACTCTCTATAACTATATTGAAATCTAGCATACAAGTAAGTAGCAAGCATAATATCAGGTATACTAGCAGCTAAATAAAGAAGGGATCTGATCATACCTCTAAATCGCTTTTCATCAACTAGTTTGCCATTCTCATCTTTGTTAAGTTTGGTTATGGTGCTAATTGGAGTTTTACTTATCTTAGCTCCATCCATGCCAAATTTCTTGAGAATGTCTCTTGCATACTTAATTTGATTGATGAAAATCCCATTTTTGCATTACGTAATTTGTAGTCTAAGAAAGAATTTGAGTTTACCCATCATACTCATCTTAAATTCTCCTTGTATTAAATTAGAGAATTCCTCACACAAGCAATGGTTAGTAGCACCAAATATAATGTCATCAATATATATTTGAACAATTAATAAATCATGCTTAGATTTTTTTATGAAAAGAGTTATATCAACTTTTCCTTTAGAGAAACCTTTGTCTAATAAAAAGTTGCTTAATCTTTCATACTAAGCTCTATGAGCTTGTTTCAATCCGTAAAATGCTTTAGAAATTTTGAATACATGATTTGGAAAATGAAAGCTTTCAAAACCTAGAGGTTGTTTAACATACACCTCTTCTTCAATAAAACCATTTAAAAATGCACTTTTAACATCCATTTGATAAAGTTTGAAGTCCATGAATGATGCAAATACAAGTAGCATCCTAATAGCTTCTAACCTTGTAATAGGGGAAAAGGTTTCATCATAATCAATGCCTTCCTCTTGATTATAGCCTTTAGCTACTAGTCTAGCTTTGTTCCTAGTTATGACACCTTGTTCATTCATCTTATTTCTAAACACCCATTTGGTGCCTATAATAGGATGATGTTTAGGTTTAGATACCAAGATCCAAACCTTATTTCTCTCAAATTGACTTAACTCCTCTTGTATAGCAAGGACCTAAAATTCATCACATAAAGCATCATTAACATTTTTAGGTTCAATTTGAGAAATGAAGGCTAAATTAACAATAGACTTTAATTGAGATCTAGTAGTTACCTTTTTTATAGTGTCACCTATAATGAGGTTTTGAGGGTGAGCTTTCTTGAATTGCTAATCCTTTGGAAGTTCATCCTTTAAGGTAGGTTAAGATGTCTCCTCATTTTCCTCCTTGCTTGGATCTTCAAGTTCCAAAGGCTTACTAGCATTTTCTTCTTATGTTTCCATAATCTCATTGTCACCTACAAGATCATCAACACTACAAACATCCTTTTTAGGATTAAGCGAGCTTGTTTCATCAAATAGCACATGCATTGACTCTTCAACTACTAGAGTTCTCTTATTAAAGACCTTATATGCTTTACTAGAAATAGAATAGCCTAGGAAAATTCCTTCATTGGCTTTAGAATCAAATTTCCTAAGATTGTCCTTAGCGTTCAATGTAAAGCATTTGCATCCAAATACTCTTAGATATGAGATTTTAGGTTTTCTATTCTTCCATAGCATATAAGATGTTTTATTTAAAATTAGTCTTTTAAAAACTCGATTTGAAATATAACAAGATGTGTTAACAGCTTCTACCTAAAAGTATAGAGATAAATTATACTCATGAAGAATTGTTCTAGCCATTTCCACAAGAGTTCTTTTTTCCTTTCAACTATCTCATTTTGTTAAGGAGTTCTAGGAGATGAAAAGGTATAAGAAATACCATTTTCATTACAAAAGGTTTTGAAAAATTCATTTTCAAATTCAGTTCCATGATCACTTCTAATAGAAGAAATACAAAAGCCTTTTTATTTTTTTAACTATTTTTGCAAACTTTTTAAAAGCTTTAAATGATCATTCTGATAAGCAAGGAAACATACCCAAGTAAATCTAAAGTAATTATCAACCAATACATATGCATAATGCATACCACCTAGACTTTCAACTCTAGTTGATCCAAATAAATTCATATATATAAGTTCAAGTGGCCTAGAAGTGGATACTACATTTTTTAGCTTAAATAAGGACTTAGATTATTTTCCCTTTTGACATGCATTAGAAGGTTTATCCTTAGTGAATTCAAGATTAGGTAAACCAATCATAAGTACATGTTTTCAAAGATCATTTAAAAGCTCAAAATTTGCATGTTCTAACCTTCTATTCCATGTCCATGTGTCATAGTAGATAGACACTAAGCATTTTATGTCTTTGTTATCAATTTTATTCAAATCAATGACATAAAAATTGTCTACTCTTTCACTACTAAATACACTACTAAATATAATTTTATTTTCATTAAGACTACTAACAAAGCAATTTTTAGGATAGAAAGTTACTTTATTTCCCATATCACATAATTGACTTATAATAAACAAATTATGTTTAAGACCATCAATAAATAACACATGATTTGAGGATTACCTATTTCTCTAATGCCAATATTTTTTCCTTTTGCATTATCTTCAAAAGTAACATATCCTCCATCTTTAGCATCAAGTTTGTTGAATTGCTCTTTGTCTCCCGTCATGTGCCTTGAACATCCACTATCGAGATACCACTTTCTTTTTGTTCTTATGGATTTCAAGCACACCTACATAAGATAATTTAAGCATTCTTCTGAACCCAAACCTTTCTTAGTCTAGTTTGGTTAGTTTCAAGATAGTTCGTAGGAAGTAAGTTCATGTGCAATCTTCTATAAAAGAACGCATTATTGGTATGTCCCTTAATCATGCAATATGAGCATTCAATATTTGCAAAATTATTTCTCCTAGGAGGATATGCATTCCTAATGTGTGAAGCATGCCTTTGTTGATGTTGTGGTGTGTGTCTTCTAAAGTTCTTTTAAGTCATTAAATGAGACATGCATTGGCAATGGTGATAAGTATTTCAATAATTATGTGCAATATATTTATGAGCATTGTGTTGTGTAGCATGCCTATTATAATTGTGTCTAATGTACACATAAGCATGCTTGGGTTTAGGTGCTCTAGTTTGAGCCTTACCTCTTTATGTTAATGAAGGATGAATCTTATGAGACTTTCCCTTGCTATTTAACACATAAGATCTTTTAGCTTTGAAAGCTTGAGTCTTATTTGATTTGGAGGTTGAAGGAGTGGAATCATGTGAAGCTTTTACAAAATTATTATGTGAAGCTTTTCCATTGTTATATCCAATTCCATGGGTATCTCCATGAAATTTTTGAGAGTCAAGATGACTATCTAAAGTTTCTTTTCCTCTCTTAAATTTAGCAATGGAATTCTTTCATTCTAAAATGTCCTTAGAAAGCTTATAATTTTCATCATTTTCTTTCTTAAGTTGATCTTTTAAAGAATTAAAATATTTTGCATCACTAACAAGTCTTTCATTTGATTCAATAAATTTAGCAAAATTAATTTTTAAATTTTCTAATTCTCTATTTAAGTTACCTAACTCATGCTTATAATGTTTCTTTTTAAATAATAAACTTTTACATTTAACAAATAATTTGCTCACAATATAGCTCTTATCATCATCATCATCATCATAATCATAATAATTATCATAATCATTAAAGGAAGAATAAGAAGCAAATGGTACCTCAATTTCGTTTTCAAAGGCTATAAAGCAAAAATTGATCACTTCTTATTGTTCCTCTTCCTCTTTGGATTTGAAGGAATCATCCCAAGTAGCTTTGAATGTCTTTTTCTTATCTTTTTCTCCTTTGTTCTTGAATTTGAGTTTGGGACACTCACTTCTAATATGTCCCAGTTTCTTGCATTCATAGCAAATAACCTCCTTAGTTTTCTTCTTCCCATATCCTTCGAACTTCTTGTTGAAGTCCCTTATTCTTGACAAGTTTTTCTTTCTCAAAAACTTCTTGAAGTTCCTAGTGAGCAATGCAATGTCACCATCTTCATCACTAGAATCCTTGATGTTTTCCTCTTCACTATCTTCTTGAAGAGCTTTTAGAGTAATGCTCTTTTTTCTTTTCTTCTTTCTCTTTTTATTCTTCACCTATTTGCTCGATAGTGAGCTCATGTGTTAAAATCTTACCAATGAGCACATCGGTTGATAGAATGGAGAGGTCTTAATCTTCCTCAATTGAAGTAACACAAGATTCCTAATCCTTCCAAGGTAGAATTCTTAGAATCTTGTTGTTTACCTCTTCTTTGGAGAAATGTTTTCCAAGTTTCTTGAGGGTTATAAGGAGAGCATTGAGACGATTTGTCATCTCGGTGATTGATTCATGAAGCTTCATTTTGAAGAGTTCATATTCATACATATAAAGTTGAACCTTCTTGCTTCTTACTTTAATGTTGCCTTTATAGTGGTTTTCTAAGGTCTCCCGCATTTCTTTGGCCAACATACAATGTTGAAGCTTGCCTCCTTCTTCTCTTGTCATTGAAGAGACTAGAGTAATCATAGCTTTTTTTATTTTTTTTATTTTCTTCCTTTTGATCAATACTACTTTAGCTTCTTGTAAGAGTAGTTAGCACACCATCAATGATAGTTATAGGTGGTTCCCACCCTCTTAGGACAATGTGTAAAAGTTTGATGGAATCACAATCAATATATAATTTTATTTTGAATTTCCAACGTGGATAGTCACTACCATCAAAGAATGGTCTAAGTGAAGAGATGTTTTGTGATTCACTCCCTATGATCTTATATTTTAGCAATGAAGTACCTAGAATTCAAGCTATGATACCAATTGAAAAGATTCTTAGAGGGGGTGAATAGGACTATTAAATAAAAATGATCAATTAAAAGAATTCTCTATAAAAATTGAATGGAAGTTGAGAAGAAAGAATGAAGAATGAAGAACATAAAAATTTAAAGAGTTTGGATTCAACAATAATCCTACATCTCCACCTAACTTATCCCCAAGTTAGGATTTTCAGTCACCCATAATCTTATTCATAAGATTAAGATTACATAAGATTTTTATGGCTCACTCTTACAACTTTACAACTTGAGTTTTCAAGGCTCACTCAAAAAATGAAATCCCAAGTGTTTTAATGGACAACACTTAAACCAATTCCTTTAGAAATAAATCTCAATTCCATTCTAATATATCCTAAGATTTAAGATGAAGAGAAATTTAATTTCTAACACACAACCAACTCTCATAAGAGTTATACAAAAAAAGAATTATTTAAGAGAATTTGAGAGCTTAATTGAAAACTTAAGAAAGAATGAATGATAACAAGTTTTCTTAACTTCCATTCAGCTCTTGAGGTGTTTATATAGGTAAACATTCAAAAATATAGTTATTGGAGGTGCAAATAATGTGTCCAATATCTATATTTTGAATTCAATATTTATAATTTTGAATTACTAAAGGTGATGTTATTAGATAACTATGCATGGATTGAAAGCATAATTGGCTATTAAAGACATTTGATTTTGCCTACACTTTCTTCATAAAAGTTATAGATATTTTACTTAGCTTTTCATATAATTTAAATCACCTTAATTGGGCTTCTGTAGCTCAAGATATATTCAAAATACTAAGAGTTGTGCAATCTAAAATGTAAACTACTATTAGATAGCTATACACAAGTTGAACCCATGATTTTGTATCTAAGACATTTTAATTTGCTCAAAATTTCTTCATAAAAGTTGTAGATATTTGACTTATTTTTTCATATCAATTTGAATCACCTTAATTGGATATCAGTAGCTCAAGATATGTCCAAAATACTAAGAGCTATATGTAAACACCCAATTTCGAGATGATGAATTATGGATGCGACAAAAGACTCCAATGATGAAAATGTCATGAATAGGTCTTCAATATTTAAACTTTGAAACTTCAAGGGTCTAATTGCATTTTTCAAAGAAAGGATTTAATGTTTTCATGGACTAAATTGTAATACTTTTTAAGGATCTAATTGCAAAACTTAAATTCTTTCAAGGACCTTTTTCTAATTAAAAGTAAAAAAAGTGGTCAAAATTAAACTAATTTTGATCAGAAATATACTAATTTTGATCGGAATTAGTGTAATTCCGATTGGAATTACACTAATTTCGACTGGAATTACACTAATTACGATCGAAATTGTGTAATTCTGACAATTCTGGTAGAAATTAGACTTCTTCCGCTAATTCTAAAATTTTTCAAATAAATTGAGTCCTAATTGATTTGAAATTCTCCTAAAATTATTTTAATAATGTTTTAAGAAAATAGAAGTCTTTTAGGAATCAATTTATAACTAGGGTTTCAAGACGTATCCCTATATAAGGATGGTTTTGGCTCTGAAAATAGGAGGAAGCAAAGAAAAAGAGAAAAAATGAAGGGAAGAGAGGGAGAAAAAGAAAAAAAATGAAAGAAGGCAGAGGAAAAGGATAGGAAGGAAAAAAAAGAAATAAAAAAAATTTAAAAAAAAAACAAGAAGAAAAAAGAGAGAAAAGAGAGGAGAGGTAAAAAAAAAAAAGCTTATTCCCTACAAATTATTTTTTCTTTATTTATTAATTAAAGATCTTTGAAAAATTTTTAGAGAACAATATTCAAAGTCCTATTAAGAACGATGATTCTACAAAATCTGAAGAGCACTCCATTAAAATCATCCATAAGCATCATCTTCTCTTTATTCTATTTTATTTGATTTATTTATTTCTTTTTTTGATTTTTTGACTTTTAATTTTGTTTTATTATTGTTATAATTTATTCACTAATCATTCTTTTATGATGATTATGGGGAGTAAACTTATGAGAAGTCCATGGGATATCATGGATAAGACTTTGTAAATTTAGGTTTTAGGTCTTTTTATTTTTTTTATTTAATTTATTTTTGGAGTTGTATTAATTATTTTTATTATTATTTTTAGTAGATTATTGTAATAGCCTCAATAGTGGGAATAGTAGAATTATGTGATTGCTTGTTTATTTTAATTGGTCAGTAAAATTAGGGTTTCAATTGGATAATTAATTAAAATCAATGAAGGAAGTAAATTAATTTAGGTTGCATGTTAATGAAAATTAGAGTTTTAGAAGAAATAATTAATTAGTTGTTTGATCTTTAATTCAATTGTTTTGATGTGTTTTATTTGTTTTTGGGCTTGTTTATTTATTTTTATGTGTTTTGGCCTTAAGCCCAAATTAGATTCTAATCCATTTAAAATTAGGTTTTTTAAGTTTAATAAATTAAAATGCAATTTAGGCTCATAATTAATTAGATTTTAGATTAGAGATAACTTAGACCCATTTAGTAAATGTGACATAGGCTCACCTAATTTAATGTAATTTATTAGATTTAGCCCACTTAATTTAAGCTTTTTTCATAATTTGTAGATTTAAAGTCACCTTATAATTAAAATATGTAGAATTAGGCCCATTAATTTAAATATCTCCATAGTTTGTAGATTTAGGCCCCTTTTTTAGAATTAAAATAAATAAATTTAGGTTCATCTAATTAAAATTAAAAGAAATTAGTCTTTAGCTCACTTGTAAATTAAAACATGTAGATTTAGTTCATTTAATTAAAATTCATGTATATTAGACTAACTTAGAGATTATATGTTTTAATGACTACATTATTTACTTATATTTTCATGATTAGTTTGCCTTAGAGTTAATTGTTAGAATAAGAGTTTATATGAAATTGTATGTAAATAGAAGATAATATAGTAATTCATAAAGTAATTCTAAATGAATACAAGACTAAAAGAAGTTGGTATTCCGTATCCAGAATCTTCTAATTGTGGTGCTAGCTTTCTTTTAGGGAATCGAGTACCACATTTTTTATTTGTCCAAATTATTATCCTAGGGAGCGACTCATCATCTCCACACCATGTTTTTGTAACAATGGTTAGTGTGTTCTCTAGAGCCCTGAGCTCAAACAGTGTCGCGGTTGCTAAAATCTTGAATGCGTGCTAAACTCCGTCGTCTACACTATATAATCTGAAATGGCAGCTGCATACGTTGATTTCAATTTAATATTTGCATAGTCAAATGCGCTCACATTTTGTTTAGCAATCTCAATTTAGAAAGCTCAAATTATTTATTTCAAATGTGAAGAAGATAACTTTTTCATTATAAAACTTTAAGGATATCAAAAATCTCTTTGAATCTCAAATATCGAATCAGTTCAAGATAATCATACTTTATTTTAAATTTCATTAGAGTTTTAACTTATACACACTTAAATAAAAAAAATTAAATGTATAAAAATAATTTTTTTTAAATTAAAATTAAAATTAAAATTAATTATTGTTAAAGTAAACAAATTTTCTCATATAACCCATAGCTTCTCTCACCATCACATACTTCTATCAAATATAAATATATAAAGAAAAGATAGATGTCGTACACACATCATTGTCCACAATAAATTATCGAAAAATTCTTAATTGATTTACTTCCTCTATCACATACTAAAAAAAATGGTGAGGAACAAAAGAATAAATTTTAAAAATTTTGTTTTATATGGCCATACATATCGCAATTACCAACATTTATCACTGTTCAATATATAGTCCAACTATTTGTGAAAAGATAAAATATATAATACAATTAGCCAGCCTAAAATTGTTATCCTCTCACACACATGTATTTTTATCAAGTATTAATTATTCATTAATTAATTTATGAAAAAGTAAACAAATTTATAATTAGTCAATCTAAAATTGATTTTTTAAATGAGAGTGCGATGCAGTTTCACAATTACTTAGCCATTAATGATATTTTAATGTAATAATTGATGACGATAGGCATGAATAGTTTAAACTTCATAATCATGTGTTTTATCACTTTTTTTTTTATGAAAAATAAAAGTTCCAATAAGTTAGTTAGGTCAAGCATAGCTGAGTATTAAGCAAACTAATTATCAAGTGTTTGTCTCTAGCCCGTACAATAATGAATTGTTGAGTGTGTTAGATAATTTAAGGTTCCCAAACCTCCAAAATTTAACCTCTATCAAACAATTGTTGGTAAGTCAATGGACCTAAATTTACAGAGGTTCTTAAACTAGCTATAAATGATGAAATATCTAAATTTAATATTGAAGATACTTATTGAAATATTGAAATACAATTGAGAATTAAAGAATATAAGCAGACAACTGGAAAATTAAAGACTACAATAAAATATAAGGGAATTTGTTTATAATCAAAATTTGATTAATTAGAAACATGACAGAAATTGAAATGAAATAAAAAAAAAAAAACTGAAATTGCTGAATATTCTTGTTGAAGTTCTATGTTTGAAGTTGTTTGCCTGCGTGTTGAGTGATTGAATCTTGTCGTTTTGTAGGAAAAGCTCCCTCTGTCCTCTCTGCCCTCTCTTTGCTAACTGCCTTTTAGTCCCACTAAAATACATATGCCACTATAGACTCCATATTGTTTTCACTTTCTAAGTTAAAAATCCCATAAGTAACCACTTCCTTCTTTCAGTAACTAGCTAATTAATTTAATTAATTAATTACACATCTAGTTGCGTCATGGGCTATAGACTTTACTGGAAAAAATGATTTAGGTGCAAATAATACCCCTGTATATATAAATGGCTTGTTCAAGTCTATTTATATGCATACTAGCACTGCTTCTTAATGAAATTCTTGTAAAGATCTTTGGCTATGAAGAGATTCATTGGTTGTGTAAAGAATCCTTGCAGATAATCATATAATCCATGTAGAGAATTCTTGAAGAGAACTTTGCAGAAAATCTTGTCTTGAAGAGAATTTCGGAATATAGCATCCTTGTTCAAGAACTTTTGCAGAGAACCTTACATATAGATTGAATTGAAGAGATAATAGTGTTTAAATGTCTCCAACTTACTCTTTACAAAAGCTTTTTTTTTAGAGAGAAAGAAAGAGAAAGAACACAAACAATTAAAAAATAAAAATTCTTGTAACTACTAGTTAAAAGTCAAGAAAATATAAAGATGTGAATGTTTCAAGCTATTGTACTGATGAGTTTTTTTTTTTTTTTAAAAGTAGAGTTATCTATGTAATATGATTAAATAACTAAAAAAAAAGAGAGAAAAAGAAGAAAAAGAAAAAGTAAAACAAAATGATTAAAAAGAAAAAAAAAAGAAAGGAGAAAAAGAAGAAAAAAAATAAGACCATACTTTTAAAAAAAATTGAAATAATATTTTTGTAAAAGAAAAAAAAGTCAATAGTATTTTTGAAAAAATTTTCCCCTTTTTAATTATTTTTGAAAAAGTCCCCTATTATTACTATTATTGATAACACATATAAATATTCAAGTCCAGAATAAAGGTCCAATTCTCCACAAGCTCATGGAGATATCTAAAATTGAAAATCTACTATTTTTTCAATTAGGAAGACTAGTTTTAAAAGAGTAAGGATAGAAGTTCAAATCTAACCAGTTTTGAACTAAATATCTCTCTATAAATATCTTAGATCATCTCTAATGATACTTTTTAAAATAAATAGCATTTTAAGAAATCATTTAATAAAAAAGCAAACAATTTTATTTAACTCTAATGCACTTTTTATATTTCATTCTTTTTTTTTATCCTAAAAGCATTTAACATTAATTTTTGAATATTGTGAGGAAAAAAGAAAAAATTTAGACAATAAAATAAATCAATAGAAAATAAGAATATATATAAAAAACTACAGGATATTAAATACTTTTTTATATATAGAGTGAATTTTTACTATCTACATGCAATGACAAATTTACTTAAGGGTCACTTGTCCTTTTATAATTGGTTTAATATAAGTTGCAATTGCCCCTACTTGTCCTAATATAAGTTTTATCTTATTATTATTCTAATTTGTTGCTCCCATTTAAATTCACACTTTGCTCTCCTTTAAATTTAAAGAATTTCTTTTGATCATTGCAAGTGTAAATGTGTAATAAAAAGTTAAAAGAATATAACTTAATTTTTTTTTTTTAAGGCTTAGAGTGCTTTTACTTTAAAAAATAATAAAAAAATCTAATTTTTTACTTTTACAACTTTACAAAAAATTTGACACCACTCTAATATTCAAAAACACAACTGCAGCTTTATAAAAAAAAAAAAAATCAATGTCACAGCAACTGTTTTTAATTATTTTTTTCTATTCAATTCATTTCAACTTTTAAGTCATTACACAATGTTACTAGTTAGCTATGTGAGTTTGGGTATGTAATTTCTTTTTATATAAAAATTGCCCCCATTAACTAATTTTTCTAGATTCGTCACTGTCTAAATGTAAAGAATTAAATTCACTCTCTAATCTATAATTTAGATTTAAAGAGTGGGTTTAAGTCCTATTTTTTACCATAACTCTTTATAATAAAGAGTTTAAGTTAAATAAAAAGGATATTAAATATGCTCGTCTCTTTTCAATTTATTTATTTTTTATATTCTCAATATTTTCTACACTCTATTCTTTCATACTTATTTTTTCACAAGTTCACCAAAACATGAGCTAATTTTGGAGTTATTATTATTATTGTCTTTTAATTATTTATATTATATAAAATTTGGATTCTCACTTTCTCAATAAAAATTAACAAAATAACAAAAAATTGCTATGAGTTTTCAATAATAAGGAATAGTGTAACAATGATGCCCATTCCTCATCATTACACAATCACAGAAGGAATGAACTCAAACTAATAAAAAAAATATTCTCTATGAATTCGGCCACTGCTAGTGGTGGAATTGTTAAAAACAAAAACAACAATCCCACCACTTGGACTGGCTGCCAGAAATTTTTTTTTTTTTCCAGTACAAGTGGGAGAATAGTTGACGAAATTATTTTTCTGCCAGATCCAAGTGGCCGAAGACTTTTTCACAGTTACCTCAATTAAAATTACCATAAGTTGGAATTTTTTTGACATTTGACATAAAAATGAAATTTTAAAAAATTACCATATTTCAATATTTTTTTAAACTTTTGCCATAAAATGGCAAAAAGTCCGTTTTTATCAAGTAAAATTCATTAATTTGTGAGAAGACAAAATTACATAATTAGTTATTTCTTAACCTAAATTTTTAACTTCACTCACCACTGCATATACTTGTTTTTGCCAAATACGATTCGTTAATTTATGAAAAAAAATATAATATATAATTAATCAAGTAAAATATATTTTACTTCGTATATTTGATTAATTAGAGTTATCTTAAAATAAGTATAGCAAATGTCAGCCATATATATATATGAAATTTAAGTTTTGTCACAGTGAAAACAGAAAATTGTTCCATTTTACATAATTCATCAATATATTTATATCATTTGATCTTCTTTTTAATAATTCTAAAAAAAAAAATCATAAAAGCATGTTTAATTGAGTTATAATTGAGCCTCGTCAAGCAACCAAATATTCACCTACTAATTCCAATTCTCAAAAAAGAGCAAAATATTTACAAATCAGATTCTCAAAATAGCATTATACATATATAGGCACTCCCCAGTCATAGAAAGCACTTAGAAAGTAGATCAAAGCATCATGGCAAGTACTTATTAAATTTCTGGTTGATACAGAATCGTGTGCATAATTGTTCGTGCTTTACACATTTCTTCTAATGGCTCAGCTAAAATGGCAGAAAGACTAGTCCTGCTTCCAGCGGCCACCACCTCAGCAAAAACTACCACAAAATGGTAAAATCTTTCAAAAACACCATACAAAAAATTATTTTAAAAACAACCACAAATTGAAAATTTGTTTCAAATTTTACCGTAAAATGCAAATAGCCCAACTTTATTCTTGTAACAAACAGACTCTTGTACATATAATATGTAGCTATTTGCTGTTAATAAGGAATCAACCCTTTGAGCTAAAGTTTATGCTATTAAAATATGCTTTGCTTACAAAAAAATTACAGTAAACAGGTTAAGATAAAATCTTTGTCATGATAGGACGTGCTCTGCATAGGGCCTCTAATGGCTCATCCTTTGGTATTACAAACCCTTTACCTTCTTTCATGTCAACTTCCTTCTCGCTAACCCTATTCCATTCAAAGCATTGAACGAGTGATCCTAATGTCAAACTAATCACACGATAGGCTAGACCAGCTCCTGGACAAGACCTTCTTCCCAGTCCAAATGGCAAGAGCTTAAAGCTTTCCGCTTCTCCATTTTCAAATCTTTCAGGTTTGAAACTTAATGGGTCCTCCCATAGTGTAGGATCTCTCTGCATAGCCCAAACATTAACTAGTAACATTGTGTCGCGTGGCACGGTGTACCCTCCAAGAGTGCAATCTTCGGATGACAAGTGAGGAACCAGAAGTGGAGCAGCTGGGTGTAGCCGAAGTGTCTCAGAAATGATGTTTTGAAGATATGGTAATTTGGGAACATCGGTTTCATCTAGTAAACATTCCTGGCCAATTTGATTATTTATTTCATCTTTAGCCTTTTTCAAAATGCTTGGATGGTTGAGAAGGTTAGACATTGCCCATTCTAATGTCACTGCTGATGTACCAGTCCCAGCAAACAGCATAACCTGTATGAGAAAATAATTGAAATTAAACATAAATTTAATGAAAAGAGTACCCATATATATATATAAAAAAATGAATGTTATTATTGGACGTAATGCGCCTCATATAGATAAGAAATCTCCATGTGAAAGACAAAGATCATCTGGTTCTTATCACCTCATATGAACCATATGCAGATATCATTTCTACATCCGATCCTTATCACCACATATCAACCACGTAGATATCATTGCTATCTTTTTGAAATGCTACTTTGTGTATGGATAATGATAGATATGGGCATATGTAGGAAGGGAAATGATTTAGCAACAAAGATCAAGATGCCCTTTTTGTTTTTTTTTATTTGATTATTAAAAAAATTACAAAATATGGATATTTAATTTTTTACACGACAAGTTCACTTGTGTGCAATTTAAGTTTTAGATTTTAAAATTAAAAAAAAATATTTTCACTAAAAATATGAAATTTAAATAAAAAATTTGAAAAAAAAATTACATATTTCAAGTATTTAAATTTTTTCACAATAGATTTATCCGTGTGCAACTTAGGTTTTATATTCTAAAAAAAATTATTTTCACCAAAAAATTGAAAAAAAAAATTACAAACTTCAAGTATTTAAATCCTTATACAACGGGCTTACCCATGTACAATTTAAGTTTTAGATTAAAAAAATAATAATAATAATTTTCACCAAAAAATTAAAATTTAAAAAAATTTTGAAAAAACAAAATTTACAAACTTCGGATATTTAAATTTTTACACAACAAATTCATTCACTTAAATTCTAAAAAAAAAATTATAGATTACAAGTATTTAAATTTTTACACAATAAATTTATCCACGTGCAATTAAATTTTAAATTTAAAAAAATTGAATTTTGAAAAAAAAAAAGTGAAATTCAAAAAAAATGAAAAGGAAATTTGTCCCATACAAGTTGATACATGTACCATCGTTAATACAGGAAACCTACAATCGGAGTAAAGGATATAAAAGAAAATTCACCCTCCATAAAAATTATTATTCATGTAACTACAGCCCACATAAATCATTATCTTTTCACATAAATCATTATCTTTTGTGCATTTACTGACTCCAATTGTCAAATAATGGTCCTACCACCAGCTCATGATTTAAGAAAGTGTCAAAAAAATTCATCTTTCGAATTGCCGGCTCTAAATATCTTCTTTTCTTTTCTTTTCTACTCCTATTCTACTGAACATATGGCGCAATTGTTGGCAAAAGTTTTGATTTCAACTTAATGTAATACTTTATAACAAGAAAAATACCAACAAATAGTGATAGAAGAGTAAAAAATGTAGTGCACTAACCTGTATAAGCCCTTTAATAATCTCATCAGTGTAGTACTCAGGTTCTGATTCTTGCAAAGAAAGAAGATGATCGATCATAGTTTTCATACTTTCTAAATTCTCCTTCTTATTTCTGCGTTCATCGATCAAACCTTGAAAGAATTTATCAAACTTCTTTGCAAATCTAATCACAGCCCTCATATACGCACCACCATCAACCCAATTCAAGATTGGAAAGAAATCGTGTAAATTTGCTACTCCTCCATAAGCTGCAGCCTCCTTCATTAACTTCCTAAACTGTATTGCTTCTTCTTCATCACCTCCGTAATATCTCTTCCCTGCAATCATTCTTATCATTATATTAAACATTAGTTCATGGAACGTTGATTTTAGCTCTACCCTTGAAAAATCTTGGAGGGAACTATTAGATAGAGTAACAACTAGTCTCTTGATTTCTTCTTTTCGAATACTTTGGAGCTTGTTAAGACGATGATTTGAGAAGATTTCGATAGTGCTAATGCGGCGAAGGTTTCGCCAGAGGTCGCCGTAGGATGCTTGAACCAAGTTGCTGTAGTTGTAACTTAGGTATCTGGCCGTGGGAAATTTCGGACGATTGGCCAAAATTATGTCATTTTTTGTGAAGCATTCTTCGGCTATGGAGGACGAGGAGACGATGACTACGGGGTGAGAAGCGAAGCGAAGGAAGAAGATTGGGCCGTATTTTTGAGATAGCTGATAGAGAGTACGGTGTAAGGGTTGTTTCAGGAGATGAAAATGGCCGATAATTGGAAGCGCAAGTGGGCTTGGAGGGAGATTTTTACAACAGATTCTTGATTGGTAAAATTTTAAACCAATAATGAAGAGAAGAAATGAAAGCAAAAAGTACAATAATTCCATGCCTTTTTTTTTTTTTTTTTTTTTTTTTGGGGTTTTCTTTTGTGTGGTGTAGAGATGGAGATAGGATCGTGGAGTGGTAAAGATGGTTAGAATATGGGAGGAGACAGGGGTTTATATAGATGGTGATGAGAGATTAAAAATAGTACTTCATACATTTAATATCATATATAATTAGAAGTGTAAATAAATGAAGTTGTTTATGAGCGACTCGATATTTAACTTAATAAAAATTTATTCGAATTCATATATTAAAACTCGTTTAATAAACAAATTAAGCTCAAGTTATATAAAGCTCGACTTGTGAAATTTGTGAATAATCTCGATTAGAAGATCACTTATCAGCTCGTAATTTTAATATTTAATAATTTAATTATATATATATATTCATGTCCTAAGAAATATTTTAGGAAATATATTACTAGAATAAAATAATAATTTTTATTAAATATATTATAATTTATTCTTAATTTTTTAATGTATTATTTTAATTTATAGTTTATATTTTTTAAAATTTCTTTAGGCTGGTTTAAGTAAGTGAACAATTCATGAACACTAAAGCTCGGCTTAATTACAACCCTAGATATCACTCGGAATCGAATTTCCAAAAAAATTTCATAATTTCTATAAAATTGCCTTCAAACTTCATACATTTATATGTTTTAATTTTTTACACTACAATCACTTATTTAAAATTTTTTAGCTCTTATTATTTATTTTCATGTAAGATATTTTCAAGTTATAAAAATATAAAAATTCAGCTTAAAAGTGTAGAGATATTAAAATAAAACTCATGAATTATAATTATTGTGTAAAAATTATCTAATTTAAAATTCATATATGAATACAATTACAATTAGTAGTATTTTTTTTTATCTAAACCATCATTATTTAAAGTTTATTAAACTCTAATTAATTCATTTGATTCAGACGGAATCACAAAGATAAAAGTTTTTTAACAAATAATTAAAAACAATTGCATACACATAACTTTAGTTCAGAATGTTGTGTAAGCGAAAATAATTCTTAGCTAACTGATTTCAATAGTATTTAATAATTCAATTGAGTTAAAATTTAAGTAACTAAAAAATAATATGAAAATATAATAATGTCACAGTAAATCATATTTTATAAATTTAATAGTTTTTTTTTTTTTTTAGATTTAAAATTTTATAACAAGAAACCAGAAGCACCCTCAGGAGGGGAATACAAGAAACTCTACCAAAGCAAAGGGCAAAATAAAATGGATGGGAAATAAACCATTCATACAAGGGCTGCACAAGCAGCAGCCACTGTAAAGCCTAAACACGGGCAGCCTAACTAACAACAAATAGTATTTAATACAATAAAATACAATTATGATATGTATTTATTGTACAATTAATACAAATAGTATTTATTGTATTATAGTATTCAATACAATAAAATAGTCATTTTTGTTTCTTCATCAAAATATATTTTGCATGAGCTATTTAACGTTTGGATCAATTGAGTTAATAAGTATGTTTGTGTTAATTTGTAAAAGCCATATGCATTCTTCTAGCTACCTTATCTTGAGGCGCAAAAGAAATCAACAAGTTTCAAAAAAAAAAACAACAAAAATGACAATGATAGGGGCTGGCCGTCTATGTATGCATGTCCGTATATTCATCAGTGCTTCTACTTAGATACGTCATTGATTACGCCACCACCGATAAGAGCTTCGCTTTCTTCCACAACGCGTCATTGAATACGTAAGGCTTCTCTTGTACAATATGATAACACAACAATTGGGCAATTATGGATATTCGTCAATGTTCATAGACCAATTTCAAATAACTAAGGGATAAGTTAAAAAAAATTAAAAATTACTATATGTAATAAGCTTTTTTTTTTTTTTTTTTGACAATATATGTATTAAGCTTTTGTCATGGCAGTATGTGGTTTTTTAATATATGAATTATGATATGCAGTTTTTTTTTTACCAAAAGAAAAGTAAAATATATATTAAATAATTAATAGTACATGTAAAAAGACCAGCACATATTGAAAAATTCAGTGCAATGTGAAGGGCCAGATAAGCCCATGAACAATATTCTTCAATGACGACAACGGCGCTAGTAGCAGCAACTACCTAATAATGCTCATTTGTTAACTGAACCTGCTTAATTAATCTGTTGATGTCATAGACTAAAATAAAGGATGATGTCCAGACATAGAAATGTCAGCTTCAAGTGAAACAGATGCAAATGAACTGAAGCAGTAGCAGTATTGAATTTAAAAGTCGGCTACAATAAGGATCTGAAGCAGAAGATGTTACAAGAACTATAACGAAGCTCTTGGTCATCTTTGGCAAAAGCCAAACCAACTAGTTGCTTCTCTTCCATTCTTTGAAAAGCTGCTTCTTAAGGATGAACACAGCAACAACGAAAAGAACCGGAACACTGTAAATCTTCCATGAGTTGATCCAGTAAAACCAAAATATCAACTAATATCATTACTTATATAATCCAATATATCACAAACTTGAGTTTATAACTCAGAGTAATATTATTTATACATAAAATAGAAGAGAAAAACTAATATTTGAATGATTTATGGCTAAAATGACAAAAAACCATTCAAAACCAAGTACAATATCAATAAAAAGAAGATGAACAGTAGACAAGTTATAAACTGGTATTTGAATGATTTATGATATGTAGTTTCTATTGTGTGTGTGTGTATATATATATATATATAATAGAAACTACATATCATAAATCAAAAAATTTAATTATCTTAAAAATTCCCGAGACATTTTTAATAAAAGATTTGACTTTATTAAAATAGATAATTTACCAAGTAAAAGAGACATAAATACATTATCTCAATTAATTTTGGATAATAAACCAAAAGAAACTGAGATTCAGACTAGATAACTAATTGCAAAGTTAGAACAATAAATTGATCATAATAAGACACTAATTGAAATAGAAATTACATTGATCAAAGACATGGTAAAAGACATGAAAAATATAGTTTTAGGATATTAATGGACTTTTATAAAAATACATATTTTGAAGAAGCAAAAGGATATACCCATATATATAACGACTCTTCAACTCAATTTGACACTAATTATACTCATAGCTCTAAGGTTCAGGCCTTATCAAACAAAATTATTATATCCCAAAACAATACTATTATTGCTTTATTAGCCCATATCCATCAAAGACTCGAAAAAATAGAATTAAGAAAGGTCCAATTAGATTCCAAACTTTCTGGAACCCCATTAGATATTAAAACAGAATTAGACATCATTTCATCTAGACTTAGTAATCTTAAAATAGAGACATCAAATAAAGGCAAAAAGATTGGTCAACACAAAAAACCCACAAATAAATTTTTATTTATAGGTAAACTTAAAACACAATGAGTAACCAAACCCAAACATAGACAGAAACTAGGCCCTTCACTGGAAGGTTAAGAACTATAAGAGAACAAAATTCTAACACTAGAACATCATGGTTATCCCATAGAAAAAATTCTACACAAACTCTTGAACAAACCATAGACTTGGAAAATGATATAAGTATATTTTCTGATAGACAATTAAGAACTTTAAATCCTAGGACTATATACCAATAAGGATTTATAGACACTTTTACAAGACGAACATCAGTTGTTACATTAAGGCAAAATGTTAAGATCGCATGTCTTGATGGACAAGAGGTAATAATCCCTTTAGTCTTGCAGGAAGGAAGCAACCAACTCAGGACTCATAGACATCCTAACTATATTCACCTTGGTCTAATAGTCATTGGAATAAGAACTTTAACCAGGGCAGGAATAGGCACAAAAGTATTTGTAGTACTTTATGATACTAGACATTCGGACTTTGACAAAGCCATTATAGGATTAATGGAGGTAGACATGAATAACAATGATATTATAAATTATATTGCCCCAGACTTTAATATGACAATAAATGATTTTAAGAAATATATTAAAATGAAAATATTAACAAAAGGATATTAAGACTTTATGGGAGATAATATTCTATCAGAAATACAATTTTTAGGAAAAGTAATGCATAACATAGCTACCTCCTATAAATTAGACTTAAGAGGACTAGTTGATATTATCTCAACTATAGGAACTAGAATATCCCACCTAAGCAAATACACTCAGAAACACTAGTAGGATTAGAATGGAACCTAGGACATATAAGGCCTGTTAATGAGACACTAACACCTACTAATGTTGAATATTATCAGCATATAGACAATTCATATAGTGTTAGATTCACAGACCATGAAAAAGATAAATCTATCATAGAAGAAGACACAGACGATAAATCTACTTCAAACTTAATAATTAGAGCAACAAATCTTAATGAAAATTCACTAATACTTGTTAAAGGACATATATAGGGTGAATCTGCATTAAGAAAAAAGACAAACATCAAAATGTATTTATCAAGAATTTTAAATTTTAATAAAGACAATGATGATTTTTTGTTAGACAAAGATTGCAATATTAGAAAAGTAGAATACTTAGACATTTACTTAAATACTAATGACAATTCAAAATATATTAATGAATTCCAAGAATCTTTTAACAAGATTGAAGAATTAATTCAATATAAGCAAACATAAGACTTAGACATAGATTCATTAAGTATTAAAACAAAATATACAAATAAAATATTAATGAATCCTGCAGTAAGTACAAAGTTAACTACTCCACAATAGACAACTACAACTAGAAATCCTATTTCCATAACTACACCTACACAATATAGTAGTAGAGATTCATAAATAGCAACTTGATTAAGGCATACCTCCTAAGAGAACAACAAAATTACAACTTGACGCCATACCCATTAGAAGACACAATATAGGTTAGAGATTAGTTCTTAACAAAGACTATTATTTTGGAAATCAAAAACTATTAAACATTGCCAAAATAGACCCTCAAGAATAGGACACATACATAGAACAATGGTCATCATTAGTTTTAAGACACTATATACAATATGACTACAACATCACTACTGGTGAAGACATGATTAATAAAGGAGAAATTTTCTTAGGAGAAAGTGTTAGAGGAGTTTGGGAAACATACAAAAGAGAAAATCCTCAAGAACTCCAACACTTAATATCTCTAGGACCAAATATATTAAACGTCACAGGACTTATCCATAGGATGATAACAGGACGAAAGACTATTATAAGTTCTGAAATTAGAAAAGAACAAGCTCTCAGAGACCTAGAACAATTACAACTTAATTCATGGGAATACATAAAAGAATTTTCCTATAATTACTTACATCTTGCAATAATTTCAAGAAATTACTTTTCTCAAGAATTAGGAAATAGACTTTTCTCTAAACTTTTAGGAGAATTAGGACTAGAAATACATAACAAATGGAAGGAAAAACTTAGAACAATCCCCCCCCCCAGACATAGTTACAGGATGGGATAATATAGGACATAAAATACAACATATTATGTAAGTATTAAAAGACAAGTGTATAGCAATTGCTGTACAAAAACAACTGAAGACATAAACTACTGGGTATTGTAGAAAAATACATTCACCTCAAGCCTATGAATCTAAATACCCAAAAACTAAAAAGCATAGTAAACAAAAGACATGTAGATCTCCTAAAAATATTAAAAGAAAATCTTATAAGATTAGGAAATCTGATGAAAAGAAACCTTATCTTAAGAAAGACAAATATGTTAGTAGACAAAAAATAGATAAGACTTATCAAAACAAACTTACTTGTTTTGCCTACAACAAAGAGGGACATTTTGCAAAAGAATGCCCCTACAAACAAATTCTCTATACAAGAAATGCAGAGATTATAAAACAGACAAATATGAACTTAATACATGTTGATGAAGACATGTTAGACTTATCTTCTATTTACTCTATAATATCTAAGGATATATATGAGGAAATAGAAAAAATCCCTAAAGAATATTCTTCTATAAATAAATTTATAAAAGATATAGATAAATACAAGACATTGACACAAAAACATCAACTTATGAAGAAGAAGATAAAAATATAAATTTTATGTTTTCATATCTTAAAAATTCTGAGACAACAGATTGTATGCATTATTGGCACTATAATACAAGATCGGACATAAATCCATCTTTTAAGTGTAGACATTTTCCACACATCATTGTTAGAGCTAGATGTATAAAATGCATGTTGGAGATATGTAAATTATGTCTAGAATAACACTATCAGACTACATTTCCCAGACATGAGACTACTTATACACATTCAATAGGAATAAGTAATCAAAGACTATCTACCCTAGAAAATAAAGTAGCAATACTTGAAGACTCTTATGACATCCTTTCAAAAGAAATTAGAAAACTTAAGAAAGGAAAACAATAAGAAAAACCTAATAATCCACCTAGTACATGAATACATATTTCTAAACTAGGTAAATCATCAAACTTTTAATTTCATACATTGATGGCTTTAAAAACACCATGTTCTCAGATTGAAAAATTGGTATATCATAAAATACCAACTATATGCAACAAGACACCTATAACTGAACTTAAAGTTTCTATAATTTTAAATATAAAGGGAAAAGAGATGGTTCTTCCAGCCCTTATAGACACTAGAGCCTTTAAAAATACAGTAGACTTACAAATTATAGAATTTTTATATAAAAATTCTATAAGGCACCACCCATAAGGACGAAAAAGTACATAATATGATGAAATAGCCTTTTGAATACACAAACACATTACAAATGCACATCTAAAAATTACTGATAATTGTCACCAGTATAGTTAAGCATGCAAGGTCAGTAATTTTTGGGTAGGCACACTTAACCACCAATCCATTAAGATGATTATAGGATTATCATTCTTATTTAGAGACATGGGTGGGGTATTTGTGACAAATGACTATGTTTTCTTTGTTAGAAAACTCATACTTAGCCTTATAATATCAGAGTATGCGCTTACGCAGCGTGGTGAAAATTATAGAGTACTAATACCAATTCTAAATTTTCTAAGCAACTTAGAAGACAAATTGAAAAATTGTCCTTGTAAAATTAAGGGCCAATGTAAATAAGACATTTTATACAGTTTCTTAATAGGAAATAAGACTAACCCTGAAGAACTTATCCCAGAACAAGAAGAACTTAGGGATATAGACTTAGTAGACTTATCTAAAGCGAGAAAAGCCTTAGAACAACACACTGAGTTAGATGATATAATTAGCAGACTTGAAAAACTTGGAACTATAGGAGAAAATCCTACTAGATATTGGGACAAAAATAAAATAACTTGTAAGTTAGACATAATAAATCATGATTTAACTATTAAAGTAGGAAAAATCAAGTTTAACACTTAGGAAATAGAAGAATGCAAAATACACATTCAACAACTCCTAAGCTTACAAGTAATAAGACAAAACACATCTAGACATAGCTTAAAAGAGGACAACCTAGGATGGTATTCAACTACAAAAGACTGAATGACAACACACATGAAGCTGGGCATAAAATACTAGACAAAGATTTATTGATTAATAAAATACAAAATGCTAAAATCTTCAACAAATTTAATCTAAAATCAAGTTTCTAGCAGATTAAGATGCATGAAGACAGTATTCCCTGGACAACCTTTAGTTGTCCAGAAGGACATTTTGAATGACTAGTAATGCCATTTGGACTAAAAAATGCTCCATATATCTTTCAAAGAAAGATGGATGAATCATTTAGACAATGTAGTACATTTACGTATATGTATATTGATGACATCTTAGTTTTTTCAAAAACTGAAAAAGTGCATATTGCATACTTACACATATTTTTTAACATATTTGAGAACCATGAAATGATTATATCAAAAAAGAAAATGGTCCTCAATAAGAAACAAATAGAATTCCTAGGCTCAAAAATTGGATAAGGAAAAATAAAACTTCAGCCTCATATTACTAAGAAAATCTTAGAATTTCCTGATAAAATAGAGGAACTTAAAAGACTACAAGCATTTTTAGGACTTTTAAAATATGCTAGAACTCACAGGCCTATTGTATAATAAGACATTTATTAAAGGACAAAGACATTTTAATAATAAAGATATTAAGATTGTATAAGACATTAAAAAATGAATACAAAATCTTCCTTTGCTTAGACTTCCTTTAAATATAGACTATATGATAGTTGAAATAGATGGATATGAATTAGGATGGGGAGCTACATTATATGCAAAACCTCATAAATATTCACTTAAGAAAGAAGAACAAAATTGTAGATATTCTTTAGGTATTTACAAAGAAAAAGGACTTACTTCTTTAGACTTTGAAATACTTACTATTATAAATGGAATTGAAAAATTCCATTTATATATATGTGACAAACCTTTTACAATAAGGACAGACTGTGAAGCAACTGTAAAATTTTACAATAAGCAAACTGAGAAAAAGACTAATGCTAATAGATGGTTAAATTTTGTAAATTTAATCACTAATAAAGGCATTAACCATCTTTTGAATATATAGATAGCAAGAAAAATACTCTTACAGAAACTTTGTCAAGACTAATATTTTAATGTGTCTTGTGCAGGAAATTACAAAGGATAAATCCTCAGACACTAAGATCAGACAAGGATTTGTAACAAAAGCTCAAAACAAAGACAGAAATACACATCCTATCAAATTAGACATAGGTTCTAAAAAATCAACAATTTTACATCAAGACAAATGCAACTATTGCAATCATGAAATTTGACCAACAAGAGTTGCCTATTTTCAAAGACACTCATATTTTCAATTTTGCAGGAAGAAAGGACAGTAGTGGTCCCCAGCAATGCCTTATAGATAACATGTGTAATCTCCCTATCGAGGAAAGAGGGGTATCCAAAAAGATGGGAGTAATAAATGCTCTCATTAATTACTTTCAAACATCTCAAACACCTCTAGGAAAGAAATTTTTATGTTATGTTTTATACAATGGCCCATATGCTGGACTTTATGATAACTGGACTGAGGTTAATGAAAGGATCGAGGTCTATAAACAAATGTCAAATTTTGATAAAACTTTAAAGACACCAAAATACAAAGGGTTTTATAACTGCAATGAAGCCTAAAAAGACCTCCAAGACTTTCTCCCTCCAAACACAAAATACTATACTTCCCCTAAACTGCTTAAAAGACTAACCACAAACCAAACAGCCTCACCAAGTTCATCATTCATTAAAACTAGAACATCATACTCTACTACACTTACTAAGCACACAGTTCCAGTAGACAAATCCAATAATAAGACAACAATGATTGAACATAATGTTCCTTACTCACTAAATACATGGATCAAAGACATAATGGATACTTCATCAAAAAAATTCATTATCCTTTAAGTATTCCTAGAATTGTGCCATAATGATCAATTCCACAACTGCAATGCTATTGATGATGGCATATTTTGTGGATATATTAATTATTGTGATAATATATTTCCTTGCAGAAATCAACATCACTTATGTGGAAAGACAATATCTTACCATTGTCAATTAGTATATTCCTTCAGATCCTACAAGATTTGGGCTAATAAATTCCCTTTTGGCAAGAAATTTAAAAACATTGAAATAAGTCCATTACAGTTTTATCAACATAGCCTTTTAACAGATTTATGGGTCCATAATCCAATAAACATCATAGACATTCTAGAAATCTTAGAAGTACCCTTACTTGAAGCTACAGCCTATAATGCTATCCATGTCAAAATAACTACTACACCTTCTGAAGACATAGCAAGACAAACTAAACCTTGCTATTCCATGGCATTCATTTATACCCTTGGACATCCTAAATATAGAAATACTCCTTCCAAACACCTTCATCCTGAAACCTCTTGGACATTGCTAAAAGAACTATGGCCCAAGGCATTAACCCACTAGAAGGCTCAGACAATGGCATACAACTTTTTCTTTAATAATGATAGTCCTAAAATAGACATTTATGACTTGTGTGATAGGACTTACTATGAAAAAGTATACATCACTAAGGGATTATTGGAATCCAACTCAATTGGCTTTTGCTTAAAAGGATCTAGTGAATTTTATACATTTGTTAAAGTATATGAAACACTATATAAAAAGGAGAAAAAAATAAAAGATAATGATTCTGATACACACCCAACAATTGAAAGCGAAAGATAAATGGTGGACACCTCCACTATCCTTGAAGATTTTCAGCTTAAAACAGAAGATAAATAGTGGACCCCTCCACTATCTGAAAAGACATGCAAAGAATGTGGGCCAACCCACGTGAAGACACTCAAGACAAAAGACTTACATTGATGCTTATCTTAAAAATATCTTACAGATTGTTGTTTTGATTTTTCCTCTTTTATCCCTCCACTAGAGGGTATTTTATGTAATTTTCCTTCTCCCATCTGTCTATATAAATAGGTTTTCATTTCATTGTAGAAGCAAGCCTCTAGTAGCCCTCTTCCTACAAGAGCAGAGCAACTAATAGGAAAAATCCATCTCTCCCCTTTCCTTGAGATCATGAGAAAAATCACTTTCCTATGAGCTTGGCCTAAAATATTGTAAATAGCAAGTTTTCTAATTATGTACTCTTTTTAAGCTCTTTTTGAGGTTCATCCTCGGAGTAAAGATAAATAAACAAAAGTATTCTTCTTTCTAGGTACTCTGTTCTAATCTTCTATTTGCATGATTCTATTTATGATATGTTAATATGCATGAAAGATTTAAATAATTTATAATCATCATTATAATTCTTTCATGCTATATGTTTAAGAAAGAAAAAGCTAATAGTTTTCCTTTGTATTATCCTTAGGAGGAAAGAAAGGTCATGTGAAAGGCTAACAAAAAAGTACTCCAATGGTCAAGGATTATGAATAGGTAAAACTTCTGGGAAGTTCGCTAGCTTTTCTTGAATATATAGGTTAAATTTTATCATGATGGTTTAGTTATTTAAATCTTTAATCTTTCATTGTATCAAAATTTTAGGGTGTTTCATCTAGATATATTTTTATAGAATAATTTGATATATGGAATACTTTAATTTGTTTATCTAAGTATCTTTGGATGAATCTCATACTTGATAAATCTTGTTTAAATTCAACAGTATTTTTTCATTACTACAATTGAAAAAGTTTTAGAAAATTTTTGTTTATTAGACTTTCAAAATAAAGAAAGTATAATTGAATTCAGACAAGAAACGTTACATTATATAGACATAGAAGACAATAATAACACTGAAAACCACGACTTAGACTGTGACTGTAATGAAGTTACTAGATGATTATTTTTATTTCAAGCATTAGCAGACTCACTAAATGTTTTAATTAGACAATTTCCTAACATTCCATATTTATAATTCTAAGAACAGACATCCAGTTCAGAACCATCTCCTACTCCTAAGTCTGACACATATTCTTCTTGAGCATTAAACAGGCCATTTATAGAATAAACTGGCAAATTGCTCAACTAAAAATTAGATTACATTACCAATAGGAGCAGTACTTAAGACTAATAAGAAGAAGTACTTATGGTCACAACCCAAAATAAAAAGTCATGATCGACGCTAGGGAACAGGAATTCTTTCGAATCCAGAACCCATAGCAAGCCTTAGAAAAATAAAAACATGCATTACATAAATAAAAGCATAACTGAATTAATTTTTTTTAATTAATATATAAAAATAAATACTCAATATCTTTTCATAAATAAATATATATTCATACAATGTTCAAATACAATTCTCAGAGTATAAAGTATTAGACAAAATAATACTCTTCTGATACAATAACACTACTATGCAGTTTCTAGAATACAAATCAGAGTTCAAAATATATATTTACATAAAATAGCCGGGATAGAAGAACACTGGTGAAGAACTCTACTTCTAAGATCTGACGATATAGTATCTCCTGAAAAAAAATATTTGAGGGGGGTCAGACCTCACTGAGTGAATTATTATACTATATATACATACATTTAAACCATATCCAGTCATGTATTCTTATATATATATATATATACACACACACACACGCATTTCACACAAATGCCAAACTCTGCTTTTATAAATATAATAAATGCATAAAACATTTATTTTAATACATGAAGGATCAAATAGAACCCTATTAATTGCAACCACAATTAATCATATCATCACTCTAGCCATACAGGCTCACTTAAATCCAAGTAAATCACTTATTCCATTTTGGATAGTAGATTGGCCTCGAGACACTAAGTCAACTGAGCTCCAACAGTCTGACTGTTAGTGTGATTGGCCTCGAGACACTTGGTCAATCGAGCTCCAGCAATCACACCATCAACATATCTCATCTCAATCAAATCATTATCAATCAATCATAATCACCATAATTAATTCCTCACTCAAACCTAAATCTATCACACTGGTATGTACATGGTCCTAGTGTTGCCCACTAGGTAGCACGTTCTATTGATATCCTTCATTTAAAATAAAACATCCATATAGACAAACAAATAATGCAGAATAATGATCATAATGATAAAATAAACCGTATATACACTAAAAATATACCTAAAATAAACTAAGTATATTTTGAGTATATATATGTCAAATAAAGTCAAATCAAATATAAAATATACCAATAATATACTTAAAAACAATTAAGTATGAATTGGTAACATAACATGCATTTATTTGGAAATATATCAAAAATATACCAAAAATATACTTAAAAACAATTTAAGTATAAAACAATAATATGACATGCAATTATTTAGGAATATACCTAAAATATACTAAAAATATACCTAAAGTATACTAATCATTTAATAAAACAATCATGAATAAATATACATTTAAAACGTGTATTTAATTTTGACATATGTCCAAAATATACTAAAAATAAACCTAAATATCTAACACACATATATCAAAAATAAACTCTGAATATACTAGTGATATATTAAATGTATATAGAAAATGTGCAAACATATATATATCAAGATATACTAAAAATAAACCGAAAATATACCAAATCATATTATAAATTAAATTACTGTTTAAAACATATAATGAAAATGAAAAATCCTAAGTCATGCATCATATATATATATATTATATATATATATATATATATATATATATATATACACACACACACACACTGTATAATAACTCACAGATTAGCGCTCCACGAGACAAACTTGACGGGCCTGGTCTGATAGGCTTTGGTTTCGGTGCAGCTAGAAAAAAAATAATAAATAAAATAAAATAATAATAATCATCAGAATAAACTTCTAACTTTATGCTTCTAGGATTATTATAGACAAACTCCATCAAAAATTCAAAACTAGACTCGGACCGATTGTCACGTTTTACGAGAAATCTACCAAAATTTTGGCAGAGTCTCCTTTGTAAAACGAACATCTCCCTACAAAAGTAGTGTTGATCCTGCATAGAAAACACACTTCTAAAATCTCAAAGCACAACACCTCGGATTGGGACCCCAAACTCCACAAATCTCTAACTGAGGTTCACAATTTACAAAACAACAATATTAAACAATAAAATAATAAAAACCATCAAAAACCCGTAAAAATATTTAAAAGTCTTTATTTTCCAACTAAAACATAAAAGTCTAATTTAAATAGTATTTGGTAATAAAAATTCATAAATGGAATAAAATTCCCATTTTACAATTAAATTAACATAATTTGTAAATAATATTTAAAATCACAATTTGGCATCACAAAAATAATAAAATACACATTTAGCCTCACAATAATAAATACACTAGTTATTTACATAATATTCTAAAATTATCAAAATTAACTAATAAAATCTCAAAGATTATATAATATTAATAAAAATTCAATTTTACAATTATTCAATATAACATAACAAAATTCACATTTAATTGCTTAAATAGTTTAATTATATAATAAAATTAATTTAAAAGCCATTTTATTTTCAAAATAATATATAATATATTATTTGAAAACAATTTTTAAAAATTAGTATTAATTAGTTAAAAATAGTAATTAATTTGTAAAATCATTTTTATTACCCTAAATAATTATAAAATCAGCACTAACATAATATTTAACTATAATTAACATAAAATTACACATTTACCCCTATAATATAAAATATCCAATACATTAAATAATTTCCTCAAAAAATTATAAAATCATTAAAATTATTTAATCAACATATATCATACTAATATCAACCAAAACACATATTTAACCAATAATTTCAACAAAAATACTTATTTAACTTAATAATTCAAAATACACATAAATAATGCAAAACTCCATAAAAATTCATAAAAATTATTCTATCAACAAATAACATTCTAATATTAACCAAAACTCGCAATTAAACTCTAATTTCAACCAAAAATATACATTTAACTAAATATCCAAACTTTACATAAACTATAAATATTTCTAAAAATTACACAATATTCTCAAAAATTAATTTCTCAACACCAAAATTAATAACAATAATTTAACCAAATTCATAATTTAATTAATTAATTAACAAAAATACATTTTTAATTATTAAAATATTCAACAATTAACCAAAAATCAAAAAAAATAAAAAAAATAAATTAAAAATATCTAGGAGTAGATTAAGATGTATAGATCATCATCTCTAAAAGAAATTATAAAAAAGCCATTAAACTTGAGCTAAAAAAATTAGAAAAGAAATTTGACATAAACTAAAAATTGCATAAAACTCACAAATGGTTAGCTTTAAGCATTGATCAAGCTCGAAATCAACTTCCCCTCAACTCAAGGAGTTGATCGAGCTAAAGAAGTTGAGCTCCCGCCGTCAAAATGGCTCCAGCAACCGTTGAACCAAGCTACTTCCATCACTTTTGACGAGAAGAAGATGATGGCGAGAAAAAGATGAGAAGGAAAAGAGTTGATGGCAGGGTTCAGGGGGGGCAAAAGATGGCTCGGTGGTCTGAGTAGGAGCTGGGAATTTTGCGGAAAGAAAAGAAGAAAGAATAGAAGAAAGAAGACAACATTGAACAAGAAGAAGAGGAAGAAAGGAGTTGACCCGCGAAAAAGACGCTCCTGCCCCTTAATGCATATATATATATATATATATATATATATATATATATATATATATATGCATTAAGGGGCAGGAGACACACACACATGCACAATAATATATACAATATAAAATTAACAACAACTAAAATTAATACTATTAATAACATAATGTTCATAATAATATTAAACAATAAAAATAATACTAATGATAATAATAATGAAAATAATAATAACCATGATAATAAATACACACATAAAAATAACGCTTACACAAGCAATTAAAAATAAATAATGATGATTACAATACAAATAATATAATTTATTAAAAATAATAATATCCATAATACTAATATAACAATTTAATAATAAAATCAATAATGTAGGTTGATAAAAATAATAATGTACATAAATTAATATTATTAAAACATTAACATCCAAAATAATAAATTTTAAAATAAAATATTTACGTTGAAAATAATATTTAAACATGTCACGACCCAAAACAGGGGCCATGACTGGCGCTAAGGAACGGGAATTCTTTCGAATCCGGAACCCGTAGCAAGCCTAAAATAAAATAAAATGTACAATAATAGTAGCAACAACATTTAATGCAGCGGAAATAAAATCATAATTATCAAAATAATATTCCACCATGGGATTTCAAATCAAATCCATATCTCATATATATAAATAGATTCGTTAATACAAGTTTCAGTTCAAATATTCAAAGTACATAACTCACACAAATGTAATACATAAGACCCATAATTTATTACAACTACTGCAGTGTCTAGATTATAAAAATAAAACTCAAAACTCAGATAAGCAGTTTACATAAAGAAGCCGGGGCGGAAGAAATCCGGCGTACAGGCCTGCTACTGAGGTCTAAAGACAATGACTCTCCTGAAAAATAGTCAACGAAGGGGAGTCAGACCTCACTGAGTGAATTACTATAATATACATACATGCATACTAAATGCCAAATGCAGACAGTCAAAAAGTACGTATATATAATATGTATATATATACAAGCAATTACACACAGATGCAATAAAATCATTTTATATATATTTATTGAAAATCACTGTTTATGAAGGATCAAATAGAACCCTAGAATATCGCAACCTCAAAACAGTGTTAAACAACACTCTAGCCATACAGGCTCACTTATTTCAAAATATTCACTTATTCCATTTAGACAGTACACTGGCCCTGAGACACTAAGTCAATCGAGCTCCAGCAATCTGACTGTCAGTGTCATTGGCCCCGAGACACCAGGTCAACCGAGCTCCAGCAATCACATCCCCAAATAATATCACACATCAAATAATCATATCCAATCAATATCCACAATCTGGTTAGTAATATAGCCTAAATGCTACAAGCGTACCGGTACGTACTCGGTCCTAGTGCTGCCCACTAGGTAACACGTTCTATTGATATCCTTCATTAAAATATAAAGCATACATTCATAAAGTAAATGATGCATGAATTTAAATATAATAGCAACAATAACCATATATATACTAGAAATATACCAAAAGTAAACCAGGTATATTTCGAGTATATATACGTCAAATAAATCCAATACAATTACAAAATAACTATAAAGTATATTTAAAAACATTTTAAGTATAAATGTTAAATAAAGCATGCAAATAATTTACAATATACTAAAAATAAACCAAAGATAAACCAAAAATAAAATAAAAATAAACTTAAATACTAATTGAGTTATTTATGCATAATTAATCAAAATAACATACATTTCTAAATCATGCACCCTAAGCATATATATATATATATAATAGTAACTCACACTTAGTGCGCACCTCGAGATAGGTCTGACGGGCCTGGTCCACTAAGCCTCG
>CANTUR010000207.1:600000-812500 GCA_947683625.1 Mallotus nudiflorus
AATTATTAAAAAAATAAAACTAAATAATATAATATAATATGGTTGTGAGGGAGTGATTGGAAATTCAAATTTTATCATAATTAATTTATGTAGTTTACCAATATTTATCTCTTTTATTAATAAAAAGGAAACTTTTATATAAATTCAGAACATTATACTCAGTATAATGTGTGATACACTGAAAAAAAAATCCGTAAAAATAGTGGAAAATTTGGATACTAAACCCTTCAGTTAGAAAGCTAGTTGTTGTTGGGAGAAAAAAAAAATCTTGTTCAATATCTTAGGAGTGAGGAAAATTAAAAATGAAACCCTAAATTTAATGAAGTAGAGGTAGTTAAAACTTAAGGGTTTATTATACCGTTGGTATCATAACTTTAGGTCATGTTTTATTTTGATATCAAAATTTTAATTTTTTTCTTTTAAGTCCCAAAAATTTTATTTTTATTTTAAGTTGAAGTATTTCGAATATATCCAATCAAATTTAACATATATAGTAATCAGAATAAATATATTTTTATTATATTTACTTTGTAAGCATCCTATTAAATAATCTAATAATTTTATTGGTCCCATAAAACAAAATTTGTTTGTGGGCTAAAATTTTATTTTATGAAATCTACAAGATAATTAGGTCGTTTAACAAGATGCTTACATAATAAATATACTAAAAATATATTTATTCTATCTGTTATGTATGCTAAATTTCATAAGATATATTCAAGGTACTTTAACTTAAAATAAAAATAGAATTTTTGAGATCGAAAAGAAAAAAATAAAAAATTTAGTATCAAAGTAAAACAAGTTTCAAAGTGATGGTATCAACGGTGCGCTAACCCCTAAAACTTAATATATATATATATATATATGTGTGTGTGTGTGTGAATGGTGAACTTACTGCCCTTAGCTTGCACGCAGGCATCATGCTTCATACAACAGGCATCAAGGCCATCGCAAGGTTTCTCTCCTGGACATCCACTATATAGCAGTCCACAGTACTTTCCATATCTCAAAAATGGAGGCACTGTATATACTTCATGATTAGTTTTCAATTAATGAACCTTTATTTCAGTTGTTGTATAATTGAGATTCTTCAATAACAACATCCTCCCATAAATAATCATACACAGACACTAACCTGAACAGAACTCAGACTCACATTTTCTACTGCATTCTTTGCTCTGATATGAAAAAAGAAAAAAAAAGTTGTTGACATTTTACGAAAGGAAATGAAAGACAGTAAAAGAGAGAGAGAGCACTGAAACAAACCAAAGTGATGGCTGAATCTGATGTTTGGACACCGATGTTAAGGGCATAGACAGGAATAGAAGAAGAGAAAAGGGATAGCAGGAAACAAGAAAACAGAAGATGAGCTACTAAATTCAGTGACTGATTTAAATTTGCCATTGCGTTAGAGAATGAAGCTTGGTTTTGCCCAAAATGCTCTGATTTATAGATTGAAAACATACCTATGCCTGCAAAAAAGTGAGAACTTTAGATGGGGAGAAGAAACAAGAGGGTCGAAATTTGTCTTGTAATGGCTCGTGATGCGTTTTGGAGTGTAGTTCACACTTCATGACAGCCTTCTTTTTTCTTGCTTAATATATAAATAAAATTAACAAATTTCATCCAAAAACTATATATAAAATCTATATAATTGAAAATGGTACAAAGTTGAGGTGGTTGGAAGGTCCAACTCTTGTGAACTATGTCCTTCCAACAAACTTGCCAATCAAGTTCTTCAACTGCAGAAAATATTCATAACTTAGCAACAAGAAGCAAGTGGCTGCAATTAGCATTTCCTGTTATATAATCTTCAGACATGTATATTTCACATTTTTTATATACTGAAATAATTGTGTTTTATTAAATTAATTAAAATTTTTATTTATCTAATAATTAATTACAACAATAATTATTTTTTAAAAAAATAGTGCGTGAATTTTTTTGAGAGCAACATTTATGTTATAAAAACAAAATAAATAATTCTTTATCTTCAAATATTAAATTTCAAGTTTAATAATAAAAACAAAAATTAAATTATTAATGATATTTTTGCAAAAAGTTAGAAAATATACAAAGTTATTTTTAAAGTAAAAAATGATTAACATTAAAAAATATTGAAAAAAGATGTACAATTGTTTATGTAAAATATTTATTAAAATTAAAATAAATTACAAGTCCATTAAATTTATAATGTTGCATGCTATATAGAAAAACTAATACTTGTACATTGTTTTTAGAATTTTAATTAATATATGATAAGAAAATAATTAAAATTAAATTAACTAAATTTTATTCATTTAAAAATTAACAGTAATTATAATTTTTTTTTTTCTAAAATTAGTTCATATCACTTATATTATATAAGTATAATAAGAATTTTATAATTTTCAACTGTTCTATTAGAGTTTAATAAAAAATTAAATTTGATTAATTAAAATTTTATTATCTAATTATTAACTATTTTTTTCTTAAAATATAGTGAATATAATTTTTTTAGAGTAAAGATAATATTAATATTATAAAATGTTGAAAATGTAAAGTATAATTCATCGTTTAAATAAATTACAAGTCCATTAAATTATAACATTGGAATGTGAAGGCCTAGCCATTCATTTAGCTTTAATGGGAGGGCGTGTCCCTGCAGTCCACATAGCTTCTCTGTTTTGCACCAATTCTTCAATGTTCTTCAAGCTTACAGCACTAGCCAAAGTCAAAATGTGGCCATCATTTTGCACCCCACTACTCTGTAGCTTCTTCCTTTTGGATCTCCCCCTCTTCTTCCCTACCAAAAAAACATACTTCATAGTAGTGAAAAATGCCTAATGCTATCAGAAGTGGTCTCACTGCCCAATAAAAATCCTTAAGATGTTGATATTTTTTCATCATTCCTAGATAAGAATTGAAGGGTACCTCTTCTCTTCACCACTGTCATTGCCATAAGATTGATCTTTGTCATCATCTCCCACTTCATTTTCGCTGTTATCATCATCAGCATTTATAGGCATTTCCAAGGAAACATTACACTCTTGTAACAGGCATTTCAAAGGGTTTGATTAGCATCATCATCAATGTTATTAAGATCATGATTCTCCTCAACAACAACAATAGAATCAACCATTTCTTGTAACCTGATAGCCTTTTTAACAGCGTCTCTAAAATCCTTAACACCAGAATCAACACCACGAACAGAATCTACCTTCAATAACAAACGCATAAGCATCTCATTTACCTTCAACCTCTCTTTTGAATCCTTCCTTATTAACTCCACAGTTTCCTCCATCGAAACCCTCTTCTCGATTTCATTAACTTGCCTCTAAATCTCGCCAATTCTCTGTACACTCTTCCTCACCAAAAATCCTTTGAACACCTTCTAGATCTTAACAGTTCAATCCAGCCTACTAGTTGTAGGTTACAACTGCCCTCCCAGTCCGTCGGTGATAGGGATCATAACGACCTTCTTAGACAGTGCCATTACAGCATCGACAGGTACTTGTTTGAAAGAGTAAGACGGGTATTGGTGAGCATCATAGTAGCAAGAGGGATGTGGGTATTAGAAACGGTTCAGGTAGAATGGATAATCCATGTGATTAATTAGTTAATTGTAACAACAATATAAGAAAAGAAGAAGATTGGTTTGATTTTGATCTTGATTTTTGGCATGGGAAGAAATGGATTGGTTTGTGGGTCCCACATAAGGAGTTTTTTTATTCATACATATTAAAATTGGTAGGATCCACATAGGCCACATAAACATATTTTAACGGCCAATTCTTAGAGCTGTAAACGGGATAAATAGAGTGGCGATTTTGTATTATTTTGTTAAGGGTTTAGTTGGACATTAGAAAATGTTACGGGAAAATTTAACTTAGAGCAAAATGATAAGAGGTTTTTACACCTTTTCCCATAAAAGTATAATAAGAATTCTATAGCTTTCAACTATTCCATTAAAGTTTAATTTAAAAAATTAAATTAAATTAATTGATATTTTATTATCTAATTATTAACTATTAATGAGAGCATTTAAGGACATAATAAGCAAGATAACAATCTTAGGAGCATAAAGATGAAGATATCTAATTTTTATGGCAGAAGTGATCCTGAAGCATATCTAGCATGGGAAAAGAAGGTAAATTTTGTGTTTAATTGCCATAACTACTATGAGGAAAAGAAAGTCAAGCTTATGCATTCATGGACTATGCACTAACTTGGTGGAATCAACTAATGATCTCAAGGAGGCATTGTGGAAAAGAACCTATCTCTACATGGTAAGAGATGAAGACTATCATTCGAAAGAGATTTGTGCCAAATCATTATCATAGGGATTTACATAATCACTTTCAAGGGATGAAACAAGGTTCGAGGGTTGTTGAAGTAATTAAAGTGGTTGGGATACAAGTTGAGAAGAATAATAATGGGGAAGAGTGTCATTTTGAAATTTTTTTTTAAAGACAAATTTTGAAGACTTAAGCATCAATCAAAAAAATAAAGAGATCCATTCTTCATGTGGGAAAACTTTGGAAAGGGAACCCTATGAAGATGAGAGAAAAGAAAAGAGGCAGTTTGGTGTTAAAACTAAGTTGAGTGAGTTAAGTGTTGAAAAAGGGTTGAGTGAGCATGGTGAGAAATATGAAGAGAAATTATGCATTGAAGTAGATGATCAGATTATTAAGGAGGTTGACAACATTCATGTCTTGTTTAATGAAGAAAGTGTGAACAATGATTTTGAAGAGAAAATAGTTTATGAAGAAATTATAGAGGTGTTGGAGCAAAATAATGCCAAAAGTCATGATGAAATATTGCAAAAAGATGAAGATAATGGCAAGTGTGTGCAGCCTGTCAAAGAAATTAATGAGAAATTGTAAATTTTTAAAAGAGATATTGAAGCTAATAAGGAGTGTTCACAAAGCTTTGATCAAGCTAGTGAACTTGTAGAAGGAATAACTAGTCAAGGAGTTGTCAAGAATGCATATTGTGATCATAAAGAGTATACGAACCATGAAGAGGGAAATCTGGAAGTTTGTGCAAAAAAGAGGAAATTAGAGATTGAGAGCATTATGAAGGATAAGAAGATAGTTATTCATCATGATGATACTAAAAATTCTAATATTTCTTTTTCTAATTTTTTAAAAGTTGTTTTGCAGACCTTAAAGCCCTATAAAGATCCATTTTGATGATGTTGTTGAAATATAATACAAGGTCAATAATCCGGTTGAAGATTTCATTCCTTGTATAAAGTGTGAGAAAGAGATGCAATATTTTATTTCTTTCAAGGGAATTTATGGAGTCTTTATTCGTAGCAAGAAGAACTTAAGATATTCATGTTTCAAATTTAGAAGGAAGCAACAAGTATTCAATTTTTACATGTTCATGAATACAAGTTCTTTGTTCCAAGTGTGTAATCAAGTTCAAGTTGTTGTGTGGATTATTACTTTAAAGGAGAGGATTTCACTCAAGGAGTTTGTGTTTGACCCTGGAGGATATATGAATTTATCAACTTTAGAAGATGGATATGATTCGAGGATGAATCATCTTTAAGAGGGAAGGAATAATACAATCCTCAAAAGGGTTAATTTATGAAGTCTACATAGTAATATAGTCAAGTACAAAGCTTGGATAAATTTTTAGGTTATTTTCTATTTTGGAGTCAATAAGAAAGATTTTAGAAGATGTGAGAAGATTCAAGGATATTCCAAGTTAAAGTCAATAAGTCAAAGTCAAATTTAAAGTCAACAAGTCAAAGTCAATGGTCAACATCCAACTTGACATGTGACATGACATGCTTCAAAGGTTAGTTGTCATTAGTTGTTTATTTAGTTGTCATGAGTTATCAATTTGACTTTTCAATGCTTAGTTGTCATGAGTTGTCAATTTGACTTTTCAAAAGCTTAGTTTTCATTAGTTGTTATATTTTTAAAAGGATCCTATTTAGTAAAGGATTTTCCTTTATAGGTGTTTTTAGGAATAAGTAAGAAAACCTATTCCTTTAAGGATTAGGATATTTACATGCCTATATAAAGGCTGTAGCATTGTAGAACAAAATTGACCAAGTTTCATCAATTAATTCTGAATTCTTGAGAGGTTAAAGTCCTTTTCTTTTCTTCTTAAAAGAACCTTAATGAATTTATCAAATGAAAGCTTGGTATATTCAAACCTAGTTTAATTTAGACTTAAAATTGACTTTGTTAATCTTAGGTTTATATTAAATAACCTTTAATTCTTTATAATTAAGGTTCTTAAGTGCAGGTTATTTAAGGGTATTGTTGGGAATTAAAGTTTCTTTTTGCTTGATTTATGAATAATCCTTGACAAGGTTATCAAGATTGAATACGGGTTTAGTACAAGTTAACCACGTTCATGTCAGAGTGAGCCTTAAAACTCTTGTTTGTTTAAGTGAAGAGTTAGCCTTAAAACTCTTAATTGTGTAAGGTTGAAGAGTGAGCCTCAAATTCTTATGTAATCTCAATCTTGTGAAGAAGATTTTAGGAATTACATATCCTACCTTGGGATAAGTTGGGTGGAGATGTAGGATTGTTGAGAATCCAAACTCCTTAAATTCTTGCGTTCATTATTCTTACTCTCGATTCTCTTTCAATTCTTATTCATCCCTTAAATTTGTCTTAATTTTTAAAAAAATGTCATTTTCCTTATTCACCCCCTTCTAAAGGACTTTCAATTGGTATCAGAGCTTGAATTCTAGGAACTTAATTTCTAGAATACAAGATCATGGGGAGTGAATCTTAAAATTTATCTTCATTTAGACCATTCTGTGATAGGAGTGACTATCCACATTGGAAGTTTAAAATGGAGCTTTATTTGGGTAGTGATCCAATAAAATTATGGGATGTCATCTTAGATGGTTGGGAACCTCCTAAAGCCAAAATTGATGAAGTAGATATGGTTCTAAAAATAAATCAATGGAGTCAAACTCAAAAAGAAGAGAATCATAAAACTAAGAGAGTAATGACTACTCTACTCTCTTCCATGTCTAGAGAAGAAGGTGGCAAAGTTCAACATTGCTAATCTATAAAAGAAGTGTGGGAGACACTTGAAAATCATTATAAAAGAAACATTCAAGTGAGAACTAAGAAGGTTCAACTCCACATGTATGAGTATAAACTCTTCAAGATGAAACTACAAAAATCAATTACGAAAATGACAAACTACCTTAATGCTCTTCTTAGCACTCTCAAGAAACTTGGAAAACATTTATGTAAGGAAGAAATGAATAATAAGATTCTAAGAATCCTATTTAAGAAGGATTAGGAATCTCGAGTCACTTCAATTGAGGAAGCTCAAGATCTCTCAACTCTCTCAACTGAAATTCTCATTAGAAAGCTCCTTACATATGAACTTATAATAAAGTAAAAAGGAGATGAACTAGAAGAGAATGAAGAGAAGAAAAAGAGCATTGCATTAAAGGCTTTACAAGATGACAGTGAAGAAGAAAGCCTTAAAGATTCTAGTGATGAAGATGGTGATATTGCCATGATCATAAGAAACTTCAAGAAGTTCTTAAGAAAGAAGAATTCCTCAAGAACTAGGGACTTCAACAAGAAGTATGAAGGTAAGAAAGTGAAAGAGGTTACCTATTATGAATGTAAGAAACTAGGTCACATTAAAAGTGAGTACCCCAAGATCACATTCAAGAACAAACAAGTAAAGGAGAAAAAGAAGGCCTTCAATGCTACTTGAGATGACTCCAAATTTAAAAAGGAAGAGGAACAATAAGAAGTGGCTAAACTTTGCTTCATGGCCCTTTAGAATGAAAATGAGGTACTATCTACTTCTTTTCGTCTTATGATGATTGTGATGACTACTATGATGATGATGATGATGAAAGCTATATTGTAAGAAAACTCTTACTTAAATGTAAAAGCTTACTCTCAAAGAAGAAGCTTTACAAGCATGAGTTATTTAGCTTAACTGAAGAATTTGAAATTTTAATAAATGACTTCTCTAAACTTGTTAAATCAAACAAAAAAATTGTTAGTGATTTAAAATCTTCTAATTCTTTAGAAGACTAACTTAAGAAAGCAAGTGATGAAAAGCATAAAATTTTTAAAGAGATCTTAGAGTTAAAGAATTCCATTTCCAAATTGAAGAGAGAAAAAAAAACTTTAGGTAGTCATTTTGACTCTTAAAACTTGCATGAGATATTTATGGAATTGGATATAAAAATGGAATACCTTCCTCATCATCATCTCACATTAATTTTGTTAAAGCTTTATGTGACTCCATTCCCTCAACATCTAAACCTTTTGAGACTTAAGGTTTTAAAGTCAAGAGGTCTTATATGTCATATGACAAGAACAAGTCTCATAAGACTCAACCTTCTTTGACATAAAGAAGTAAGGCATAAGCTAATCAACCTCAACCAAAACATGCTTATATGTACACTAGATATAATACTCCTAGACATATTATAGAAACCTATCAAAATACACATTGATATTATTAATATATGTTTCACACAATGACTTAAAAGAACAATAGGAAGCACACACAACCACAACACAAAAGGCATGCCTCATATACTAGAAAATCATATCCTACTAGAAGAGACAACTTTTCCAATGTTGAATGCTTCTATTGCATGACCAAAGGTCACTCTAGCAATGTATGCTTCTATTAAATATTACATTTGCAATTGCATCCTTCAAATTACTTTGAGACCAATAAACCTAGATCAATTAAGTTTTGGGTTCAAAAGAATGTATAAATTATGTTTTATATGTATACCTGAAGTCCATAAGAGCAAAATGAAAGTGGTACCTTGATAGTGGATGTTCAAGGCACATAACAGGAGACAAAGAGAAATTCAATAAGCTCAATGTTAAGGATGGTCGACATGTCACATTCGAGGATAATGCTAAAGGAAATATCGTAGGCATTGGAGAAATCGGTGACCCTCAATCCTTATCCATTCATCAAGTATTGCTTGTTAATGGTCTTAAACATAATTTACTTAGTATAAGTCAATTATATGACATGGGATACAAAGTCACTATTTATCCTATGAATTGCTTTATTAGTAGTTTAGATGAAGGCAAAGTAATTTTTAATGGTGAAAGAGTAGACAATGTCTATATAATTGACTTAAACAAAGTTAATAACAAGACATCAAATGTTTAATGTCTATTTCCTATGACACATGGACATGGCACAAAAGGTTAGGACATGCAAACATTGAAATTTTGAATGATCTTAGTAAGTATAAACTCGTGGTTGGATTACCCAAACTCGAAGTCACTAAGGATAAGCCTTATGATGCTTGTAAGAAAGAAAAGCAATCTAAGTCTTCCTTTAAGCTAAAAAATGTAGGGTCTACTTTTAGACCACTTGAACTTATATATATGAATTTATTCAAACTAACTAGAGTTACTAGCTTTAGTGGAATGCACTATGCATATGTCTTGGTTGATGACTACTCTAAATACTCTTTAGCGTGTTTTCTTGCTCATAAGAACGATGCTTTTAAAGCTTTTAAATTTTTTTAAAAAAAGTTTAAAAAGAAAAAGGGTTTTATATTTCATCTATTAAAAGTGATAATGGATTTTAAACTTTATCAAATGGATGTTAAAAGTGCATTTATAAATGGTTTCATTGAAGAGGAGGTGTATGTTGAGCAACCTTCAAGTTTTGAAAGTTTTAATTTTCCTAATAATGTGTTTATACTTTTGAAAGAATTGTATGGGTTAAAACAAACACTAAGAGCTTGGTATGAAAGGTTAAGCAACTTTTCTATTAAAGAAAGGATTCTCTAAAGGAAAAGTTTATACAACTCTTTTCATAAAGAAATTCAAGCATGATTTACTTATTGTACAAATATATGTTGATCATATTATTTTCGATGCTACTAACCATTACTTATGTGAGGAATTCTCTAAGTGAATGCAAGGAGAATTTGGGATGTGTATAATGGGTTAACTTAAGTTCTTTCTTGGACTTCAAATCAACTAATGTAAGGATGGAATTTTCATAAACCAAACCAAATACGAAAGAGACATTCTCATGAAGTTTGGCATGGATGGAGCTAAGTCAAGCAAGACTCCCATGAGCACCACTACCAAACTTAATAAAGATGAGAATGGTAAACTAGTTGATGAAAATAGATTTAGAGGTATGATTAGATCCCTTCTTTATTTAATAGCAAGTAGACCAGATATTATGTTTGCTACATTCTTATGTACTATATTTCAATCTAGTCCTAGGTGTTGGGATTCATGATTCAAAAATGCAGTGGAAATTAAAAATTTTAACCACAAACTCGGATCCAAGTAATTCGATTAATTGATTTAAAAACTAAGGTTTTCAAATCTTACCACAAATGTAGAAGAGGCAAGACTGTTGGAAGGTAAAGAGGAGGTTCACTCCGGTGACACCTTACCTCGAGCTTTTGATTTTGGTAGTTCGGATCAAGACGTCTCCAACAGAATCCATCCTCCACAAGCGTCCACACGAACAAACCTTGATTAAAATGACAAATTTGTGTGCTAGCACTTCTCTTGATTTCTTATAAATCAAGAACAAAAACGCTATGTGTTTTAGTTTTTCTAAGAGGAGAAAAATGAATTTTGGTGGCTAATAATTGAGTTAGTGAAACCTTAGAGAATATAACATATTTATAGACCTTTAATTAGGGTTTCACTTACTAAAACAACTTTTGGTAATTTCTCAATTATTATTATTATGATTTTATTTAAAATTAAATCAGATATAATATCCCATTTATTTAAGATAACCTTTACCTTAAATAAATAAATAAACTATTTATTTATTTTCAAAGAGCATATTTGGGCTTCTCAAACCCATATCCATTTTTGACCTTGTGTGTGACCCTATAGGTTCATATGTCACGACCCAAAACAGGGGCCATGACGGCACTAGGGAACGAGAATTCTTTCGAATCCAGAACCCGTAGCAAGCCTAAAAATAAATTAAAATAAAACATGCAATAGTAATAACAATATATAATGCAGCGGAAATAAAAATCATAAATATCACAATAACATTTCCACCAACTGGATTTAAATTAAATACTCATCTCATATATATATATATAAACTCTTTTAATACAAATCCAGTTCAAATATAATACAACATCTCTTTAAATATTTAATGACTACTACAGTGTCTAGATAAAATAAAACCCAAGACTCAGATAAGCAGTTTACATAAAAAAGTCAGGGCGGAAGAAATCCGGCGTACAGGCCTGCTACTGAGGTCTGAAGACGATGACTCTCCTGAAAAATGGTCAACAGAGGGGAGTCAGACCTCACTGAGTGAATTACTATAATATATATATACATGCATACTAAATGACAATGCGCACAGTCAAAAGTGTATATAATATGTATATATACAGGCAATACACACAGATGCGGTAAAATCATTTTATATATTTTTATTAAAAATTATCGTTTATGAAGGATCAAATAGAACCTTATGATATCGCAACCTCAAAACAGTGTTAGACAACACTCTAGCCATACAGGCTCACTTATTCCAAATATATCCACTTAATCCATTTAGACAGTAGACTGGCCCCGAGACACTAAGTCAACCGAGCTCCAGCAGTCTGACTGCCAGTGTGATTGGCTCCGAGACACTTGGTCAACCGAGCTCCAGCAATCACACCTCCAAACCATATCTCACACATCAAATAATCGTATTCAATCAATATCCACAAATGGTTAGTAATATAGCCTAAATGCTATAAGCGTACCGGTACGTACTCGGTCCTAGTGCTGCCCACTAGGTAGCACGTTCTATTGATATCCTTCATTAATAAATATAAAACATTCATTCACAAATAAATGATGCATGAATTTAAATAAAATAACAATATAAACCACATATATATACTGGAAATATACCAAAAATAAACCAGGTATATTTCGAGTATATATACGTTAAATAAATCCAATCAAATTATAAATTAAGCTAGAAATATAATAAAAAACATTTTAAATATAATTTATTAATAAAACATGCATATAATTTAATATATACCAAAAATAAACTAAAGATAAACCAAAAATATACTTAAATATTAATCACGTTATTTATGCATATTAAATCAAAATAAAACATATATTCTAAAATCATGCATCCTAAAGCATATATATATAAAATAGTAACTCACACTTAGTGCGCTCCTCGAGATAGGTCCGATGGGCCTGGTCCACTAGGCCTCGGTCTCGGCGCAACTAAACAAACAATAACGACAGAAATCAGAATAAACCTAATAGAAAATCCTAGAACTCGATCTAGAATATTAAACACAGAATCAAAATTAGAGTTCGACCGGACATCACGTTTTACGAGAATTCTATCGAAAATTCGACAGAACCTCCCCTGTAAAACGAACATCTCTCTACTTAAAGAGTAGAGCCGACCCTGCAAAGAAACACACTTCAAAAAATAGGCACAACAACTCATCCACAACCCCTCGGTCGGACTCTAAACTACAGTCTACCGACCGGGGTCCACAATTCACAAAGTAATTTCAGAAATATCAAAAATACCCTTATAACATAGAAATACATTTTATACGTAGAAATTACATAATTAACCTTTAAACACAGTAAAAATCGATAAAAGCTCATTTTATTAGTAAAATCGTATATTATATATTTATTTGAAAATAATTCACGAAAAATAGTTTTAATTAGTTAAAAATAATAAATAATTTGTGGAAATCATTTTTATACCTTAAATAACTATTAAAACCAATTAAATTACATTTTTAGCCAACTTTGTGTAAAATTATCAAAATACCCCTATATATATAAATATACTAAAATTACTTCAAAAATTCACCAAAAATAATATAATTATCCAAAATTAATTTTCTCCACATATTTATCAATAATATTAATAATTAAACTCAATTAACCAATTAATTTCAATTTAAAACACAATTAACCCTAATTTTCCAAAATTACCTAAACTAATAAAATTCAAAATAAATACATATAAATTCATAAAAATTCCAAATAAATTCCTATAATTCATTTCAACACCTATAATTATCATAAAACACAATTTCATAATTTATTTAATTAATTTTCGAAAATTAGAAAATAATATTAAAATATTCAAAAATACCCAAAAATCAAAATAATCTCCAAAAATTCCACAAAAATTCATACATGTATATTAAGATAAGGGGAACAACATTTTTGAAGAAATTTTTCATGAATCAATCAAATTGAAGTTTAAAAAATTCAAGAACCCTAATAGGCCGAATTCAAAAAATCGAAACCTAAGCAAATCAAGACCATTTAAGCTCAAAAAAAAGCTAGAATCACACTCACCAGAGCTCAAGGAGAAGAAAGAGACCGGCGGTGTCAAAAATGGTGGCCGAAAACGTCGTGATTGACGGTGAAGAAGAATTCGGCTTCTCCGGCCAAAACCGACCTCCAGACGCCGGAAACGGCTGCAACAGGCGGTGAGGAAGGTTGAGGAAGGTGGTGGCATGCCGGACGGCACACCAACGGCAAGGAATCGGCGTGACAGGCGGCAGAACGGCGATGGGAGCAAATCGGGAAAGAAGGAGGCGCTCGGGGGCAATTCAGTAATTTTCCAAAAGTTGATTTTTTTTGACTTATAATATGTATATATATATATACTTTACACTATATAATAAAATAATATTAAATTACACACATTAAATATACACCACACACTTAATATTTAATATTTTAAAATTTAATAATAAATAAAAATAATTAAATAACAAGAAAATAAATAAACAATTAATAAAATATTAGGGTAATATTAATTAAACCCTAATTAGATAAATACGTACACATATATATGGTTTTTAGTATTTTAAAAATATGTATGAGTTCATGCAAGTCCATAAATCTATTTAAAATAATTAATAATAAATTATTTACGTGAAAATTTCCCCGAAAATAAAAGTCTCGGGAAAATTTTACGTAAAACACTTAAAATAATAATAAACAATTAAAAATCAATTTAAATTAAATAAAAGCTCATAAAATATCAATATCATATTTAAAAATTATTAACACTGCATATCCCGATGCAGTATTAAAATATTTAAAAACACGGGATATTACATCACATGACAATGGAAGTGGGCCTTAATTCTCTATTTAGGCCTACAAGTCATAAGTGGGCTCTAGCAAGACATTATGACTACCCAAGTCATGTGAAGTTAATAATCCGACATAACCTAATTTATAATAAATTTTGTAATCCCTTTGTCACATGATATCTTGATCAATTATAAGGCATATTTTCTGTCATCCTTATATAATTCAATCATACTATTTCTTGACTCTAAGTAGACTAAGAATAATAACTCTTTATTAATTCACTTTAGCATGGCCATACATTTTCCTCAGTATATCTTATTAAGGGGCCTATAGATATCTTACTCAAATTAAATGAGGGACAAATTCATTCTCAATCACTCACATTCCTCACATAACTCATTTCATATCCAATAACAATCTATTTAATCATTCTGTTAAAGACAATGTTAGATTGTGTCAAAATATATAATAGTTATGTAAAAATCCATGATGATTTCAAGGTCAAAGGACTAAATCAATATTATTATAATGAGAATTACTTACGACAATTATCTATGTAGTATTCTTATAATGGGTCAATCCAGTACATTATTTCCCAAATAAGTACCTATGAGTTGACTTAATATCTTATATTCATGATTAGTAAAACATAATCATCAATTAACATCATACTAGCCATAACATATTGTTATGACTAGGGATAATTTTAATAGAACTCATATTTAATCTAAGTATTTTACTATCAAGTCACATACTTAATGACCTTAGTAAGAATTGACTATTCAAGTAATTATCATAACACAAAATGATAATGAAAAATGCCTCTTTATTAAATAAAATGATAAAGTCAAAACATGGTCATACATGATTGACCTAGTGCATATCACTAACACTAAGGAGTCTCATTTGAATGTAATCAAAAGAATTTTCAAATATCTAAATGGAACTTTACATTTAGAACTTTGGTATCCTAAAAGTTATTCCTTTGACTTGATTAGTTATTTGGATGCAAATTTTGTCGATAGTTTGCTAAATAGAAATAACACTTTTGAAACTTGTCAATTCTTAGGATAGTTTCTTATTTCCTAGTTTAGAAAGAAACAAGTTTTGATTACCTTGTCCACTACCGAAGTGGAACACATTGTGACTCGTTGTTATTGCTCACAAGAGTTGTGGCAAAAACAACAACTTAAGGACTATGGCATTGAAATTGATCACATTTTGATTAAATATGATAATACAAGTGCTATAAATCTTAGCAAGAATCCCATTCAACTTTCTAAAGCTAAGCATATTGATATTAGACATCATTTCTTGCATGATCATGTGCAAAATGGTGATATTTTTCTTGAATTTATTAATACAAATCATCAATTAGCAAACATCTTAACCAAGTTTCTTTATGATGAAAGATTGAATTTTATTAAGCATAAGCTTAGTATGATTAATGGTTGAAGCTTGCCTTGATTACTTGTTAAATTGCTGAATTGATGTTTGGATTCGTGTGTAATCATGTTTTTCACTCATTTTTGCTTTTTTGTTTTTTAATTTTTCATATTTGATACCTTTTTTTAAATCATGTCTTTCATTCATTTCTTATTTTTGGTATGTTTTTCATTTTTGATACCTTACCATTACATTTTAAATCAATTGAGTAAATATTCTCATAATTATGCTAAGCATTCATTTGGTCATAATTTACTTTAACATAATTCTTAAAACTTTATTTTCTTTTTGAGTAATTTCATTTGATTATTTGTCTTTAATAATTAATTATTTAATTTATTTCAATCAATTAATTATTTTGCATTTCACCTTGCATTAAATTTATATTTTTAAATGATTTCTCATTTAAGCTTATTGTTTAATGATTGTTTATTGACATTAATTCAATTAATTCATAATTTAAGTTTAGCAAATGTATTACTTTACATGACTTTTATTGATTTGAAATATAAATAATTGACTTTAATTGATTTAGATATAAGTGCATTTAATTTTGATTTAATTCTATGTGTATTTCATGCATAAGGACTTAATTGTCATGATTTAGGGGTATTATTGTAATGTTTTTGAAAGTATAGGGACCTTTTTGGAAATTTTTCATGAGTCGTTGAAGTGTAGCTCGTGACCCTTTTTGTGTGTTAGAGGGCAATGCCCCTCAAGAGCACTGCTTATGATCATGAGCAGCTCGTGATGGCTGTGCTGTCTAATAAAAATCATTGTTTCAAAAGGATTTATATTCCCCATGCTTCAATCCTTTTTCAAAATGGTAACTTGCTACTTTTTATTGTTTTTATGTTTTACATTAATTATTTTAGCCATAATTTCACCTCTATATAAATCTCTCAACATCTTATTCTCATTCCACACATCATTCAAATTATTATCAATTTCTTTTTAGCAAAATCCTCTCCTCTTTATTCTTTGGTCTTAGTAATTTTCTACTAATCTCCATGGCTCCCAAGAAGAAGATAACTCAATAAGCTCTTTCCTCATTTTCAAGAAGACCAATAAAAGATCAACCTAAGAAGTCTCCTTTAATCTCCTACTCTTCTACCCAAATTAGGCAAAGAGCTAACAAATTTAGGTTAAGGAAAATCATATCTTCCAACTTTATGTCACAACCGACCTTAGAATAGATGGGTTACTATGAGGAAGTAAGAATTATGCTTGAAAGGGTAGGTATTTACAACTTTGCCTTTAATGCTCTTCATACATATCCTTCCTTTGTTATTGAATTCCTATCCACTTTTTGCTTAAGAGTTCAATACATTAATGATCAAAATCCTCTCAATAGCATGAGATTTAGGTTAGGTGGTAGAGATAGGTTTTTGACCTCTTAATAATTTGATAGTATCTTTGGCTTTAGGCAAAGGGGTTTTACTTCTCCTAGCACCTCTTGGTCTCCTAATCATTTTTCAATTCAACATGCTAAGCCTAATGCCAGTGCCTTTGTGTTAGTGATATGCACTATGCTAATCATGTATGACCATATTTTGACTTTATCATTTTATTAATAAAGAGACATTTTTCATCATCATTTTGTATTATGACAATTACCTGAATAGTCAATTCTTACTAAGGTCATCAAGTATGTGACTTGATAGCAAAACCCTTAGATTAAATATGAGTTCTATTCAAATTATCCCTAGTCATAACAATGTATTATAGCTAGTATGGTGTTGATTGATGATTATGTTTTACTAGTCATGAATATGAGATATTAAGTCAACTCATAGGTACTTATTTGAGAAATAAAGTGCTAGATTGGCCCATCATGAGAATACTACATAGATAATTATCAAAAGTAATTCTTATCACAGTAATATTGGCTTAGTCCTCTAACCTTGAAATCACCATGGATTCCTACATTACTATTTTGTATTTTAACACAATCTTACAATATCTTTAACCAGATGATAAAATAGGTTATTGTTGGGTATGAAATGAGTTATGTGAGGAATGTGAGTGATTGAAAAGGAATTTTTCCTTTATTTAATCTAAGTAAGATATCTATAGGCCCTTTGATAAGATAGACTAAGGAAAATGCATGCTAAAGTAAATTGATAAAGAGTTATCATTCTCTGTCTACTTGGAATCAAGAAATAATATGATTGAATCCTATAAGGACGACATAATCTATGCCTTATATTCAATTAAGATATCATGTAATAAAGAGACTAGAATATTCACTATATATTAGGTTATGTCAGATTATTGACTTCATATGACTTGGGTAGTCATAATGTCTTGCTAAAGACCACTTATGACTTATAGCCCTAAATAAAGATTCAAGGCCTACTGCTAACATCATGTGAACCTACAAGGTCACACACTTTGAGCAAGCCCAAAATGAATAATGGTTTAACAAGCCTAAATAAGCTCAATGGAAATAAATAAATTATTTATTTGTTTATTTATTTAAGGTAAAGGTTATTTTAAATAAATAGAAAATTATTTCTGATTTAATTTTAAATAAAATCAGAATAAGAATAAGTGAAAAATTACCAAAAGGTCATTTGGTAAGTGAAACCTTAATTTAAAGGTCTATAAATATATTATATTCTATAGGGTTTCACTCATTTATTATTCTGCCACTAAATTCGTTTTCTTTCTTTTAGAAAATAAAAACACAAAGTTCTTTTCATTCTTGATTTATGAGAAATCAAGAGAAGGTGCTAGCACACAAACATTCATTTTTAATTAAGGGTTATTCTTGTGGACACTTGTAGAGGACAGATTCTTTTGGAGATGTCTCAATCCAAACTACCAAATTAAAAGCTCGAGGTAGGGTGTCACTGGAGTGAACCTCCTCTCTCCCTTCTATAAATCTTAATCCTTCTGCATTAGTGGTAAGATTTTGAAAACTCTATATTTAATCAATTAATTGAATTACTTAGATATGGGTTCGGGTTTGTGATTAAAATTTAATTTTTCCACTACATTTGGAATCACGAAACCTAACACTTTATTATAGGTCATACAAAATCTTCTCTTTTTGCTTCTAAATTTTTTTGGTATGTGCATAGATTTATCACTTACTCTTTCCATGCTAGAGGTCTTAGCAATGAATCCATTTCTTTTAATGATCTCTATCTTATTTGTTGCTTTGTTAAGAATGTAGAAGTAGAATTAGGAAGATGGTTACACTGGCATTTATGGTTACCAAGTGATAATGTTAGTAGGGGCATATGTGTAGGAGGAATAATCACTAGAATTGCTAATTACTTTGGAATTACCTTGAACAATATTCCTTCTCTACCTCCATGTTTTCTTAATGAAAATCTCTTGAGAAACTCTAAGTAATTTAAACTTTTTAGAGATATTTGGGTTTAGAAAGACGAAGTAGGAGATAAAGAGCATGAACATGATTTAGAAGACATTAGCAAATTGGTACTCGTGGACTTAAAGGAGTTGAACTTGGTGAAGAAAATCCTTAGGAGGAAGATCCTACTCAAACTCAAGCACCTCAATCTCAAAGCAAAATAGTAAGAGGACCATCTACCTCTCAAAGTGTTAATGAATAACTGACTTGAGTTGGAAGATTCTTTAATTGTCTCTCCATAGTAGAGTCAAACTTCAACTTAAGATTTGATCAAGTTGACACTAAGCTTGATCATTTTGAAAATAAGATGGACTATATGGAGTATGAAATTCATGAATCCTAGGATGGATATGACTCTTAGATTTTCTTAGTTTTGGTGTATCTTATTTTTATTGTTTTAGTTCTTGGTCTTTTATTTCCTTTTGATTTCTTTTTAGTTTATTTCTCTTTTCTTTTTGTTTTTGACAAAGGGGGAGAAAAATTCATATGTTTATGATATGCTAAGTGCTATATAATTTGTTATGTGCTTATATGCTAAGTGCTATATGATTTATTATGTGCTTCATTAAGTTTATTAAGTTTAATTTTTTTTACTATATGTACTATGTTTGTGATATGTCAAAGTAGTCTTACATGCATTATAAGTGCTACTAGTTTTATTTAAATAATCATGTTATTATGTTTATTTTTGTGTTTGATTTTTATTTTAGCATACTTGCAATATTAGGCCTTGTTTTTCACTTTGCCTCTTTAAATTTAGTAAATTTATATTTCTTATCATGACGTAAGGGGGAGAAATAGAGAAATATATTATAAAATTTTGATAAAGAGGGAGAAATTTTTTTTTTACATGACATTATTTTAATCCATCTCCTTATGTTCACTCATTTGGTATCATCTTTTTAAGGAAATGTATGATTTCAAAAAGTCATGTTGTTTATGATATTTCCATGCTCTGATATATTTTAAATTCTTGTATATGCTATGATAATTCAATTTTTATTATACTCTGATACATGATAAAATATTTTCATTAAATTTATGCATATATTAAGGGGGAGCAAACTATTTTCAGCACCTATTTAATTTGAAAAAGGGAGCTATTTTATATATCATATATCTATTCATGTTAATTATTTTTAAACACACACACTTTATTTATTATTTATCAAATTGGTTGTCAAAGCTAAAAAGGGGGGGGGGGGGGATTGTTGACCATTTACATGATCAAACTCTTAATTTTGACTCTGACAAACAATTTAAGTTGCTAATAATTTGTTTTAAGTGTGTGGGAACTTAATTCATTTTGTTTAAAGTCAAGAGATATGAAATACTCTTATAAATGCATATTTTGTTGAAGAATATGATCCATATACATACTCAAAATATGTGGAGCAATTAAAAATAAAAAATGCACATTTTTGGACTTACAAGTGGCTCCTCACGAGCAGCTTCCTTAAAGCTGAAATTTCAAGCTTCTTCTAGTGAGCTAGGCAATACTACTCACAAGCTGCCCTCACGATCGTGAGCCAATCATGAGGGCTGTCTTGACAGCTCACAACAGGCATATTCAAGATAAATTCAAATGCAATGGCTCTCAAATTGACCCTCATGAGCCAATACCTGCTCCTCACGATCGTGAGCAATGTTATGACAGAAATAAGTTAAATTTGAATTAACCAAAGCTTAAAGACATTAGGACATAATTATTGGCTAAAACATTAATAATATTGAAGCTCAATTTCTATAAATGCTCTAGAGTTTTCATTTTTAATGTGTTACACACTTTGATTATAAAAAACTCTCTGAAGCATTCAATTGAGCATAAATTTTCTTTCTATCAAATTCTTGTATTTGTATAACTCTTGTGAGAGTTGGTTTTCTATTAAAATTAAGACTTCATTTTCATCTAATTCTTGGGATAGATTATAAGAGAAGTGAGGTATATTTCTAGTGGAATTGGTTTAAGTGCTTAGTCATTAAAATACTTAGGAATTTGGTTTAAGAGTGACCCTTAAAACTCTTATTTGTTTGGTTGAAGAGTTAACCTTAAAACTCTTAATTGTGTAAGGTTGAAGAGTAAGCCTCAAATTCTTATATAATCTTAATCTTATGAATAAGATTGTAGGAATTAAAAATCCTAACTTGGGATAAGTTAGATGGAAATGTAGGAATGTTGAGAATTTGAACTCCTTAAATTCTTATGTTCATTATTCTTACTCTTTAATCTCTTTTAATTCTTATTCATCCTTTAAATTTGTCTTAATTTTTTTTAAGAAATACCATCATTTGCCTTATTCACCCCACACCCCTCTAAGGCACTTTTAGAATATATTCTCTTTTTTTTTTTCGTAATTTCTACCTAACTAGCCTTTTATAGGTTTTATAATTACAAGATCCTTTTTTTTTCTTTTTTCCTCTTTTATTTTTCTCCTCAATTTTTCTGTCTTGAGAAGTTATATAATTTGATTTATGAATGTTCTTTGAATTTTCATTTATGCCTATACTGAATGAAGCTAATTGAATTGAATTTATGATAAACATGTAGATGCAATTGATATCATAATGCACAATACCCTTAGGATGCACATTACACACTTAAGAAAAATTAGGATTCATATCATCAATTAATAAAACAAAAAGTTCTCAAGAAACTAAAATGTTATTCAAAGAAAACAATAAGAAAATTATTTTGAATTTTACATGTTAAAGATGCTAAGTCTCATGGTGGTAGACGTAATAACTATTCTTGTATTTCCTCAATGACTATCTCCATTACTTCATTTTTGTTATCTCATACCAAGTTCTTAATAATCTACTTTTTAAAAATTTCAAACCCAAGAACATCCACACCATCCACATCGAAGAGCTCATATGAACCAATGTAGAACTTCCCTTCTCCTTCTTTAACAAAGCTCTCCTTTAGCAGCTTCACTTTTTATGAAAATGGCTTCTTGCTACTTGATCCTATCTCCTTGTACCCTAATCCCCTTCTATCATTCTGATTTTTGAGTTAGCAATTATGGAATTACAATCTTTATATTTAAAAGGGTATTTTTGACAAAACCTTGAATTCAAAATTTATACCAAAGACAATATAACAAAATATTGAATTCATTTTAAATGAATTCCATAAACTATTCATTTAAACCTAACACACTTCATTAATAAAAATTCATTTGCAATAAATTCTATTTGTAATTCATTTCCAAATGAAATGAATTTCTTATTGGAATTGAACCAAACAAGGGCTTATAAATGAATTTTTATTAATGAAGTATATTTGGTTCAAATGAATAGTTTATGAAATTCATTTCAAATGAATTTCATATTATGTTATATTGTGTTTGGTATAAATCTAAAATTCAAGTTTATTTTGATTTTGGTCAAAAATACCCTTCTAAAAAAATTTTATTTTATTTTTTGAAAATAAGAATGATGAGAGTATTTTAGTCATTTTAGAAATAACCTTAAAAATTGTGGAATTCATTTGCAAATTCCAACCATTTCATTAGAATTTCATCTAGTTATAATGAATTCCACAAATTTAAAAACTTAGAATTGCAAATGAATTCTATAACTTATTCATTTAAACCAAACACACAACATTTGGAATTCCAAATGAATTTTACAAAATTTTATAGAATAAATTTATACCACCCCTTGTTTGGTTCAATTCCATTAAGGAATTTATTTCATTTCCAAATGAATTTCAAATAAAACTCATTTTCAAATGAAATTTTATTAATAAAATGTGTTTGGTTCAAATGAACAGTCTATGGAATTCATTTGAAATGAATTCCATATTTTATTATATTGTGTTTAGTGTAAATCTTAAATTTAAGTTTTTGTCAAAAATTCCCTTTCAAATAGAAAAGATGTTTTTATAAATAAAAATAAGGAGTAATATTTTAGTCATTAAAAAGTATAGACTTAAAATTTGTGGACCAACCATGTTGATTGTATTTGGTTTAGTTATAATCAATTCCATGAATTTAGAAATTTGAAATTACAAATGAATTTTATACAAAATTCATTTAAACCAAACATACATCATTTGGATTTGAAAATGAATTTCATAAAATTTTGTGGAATTCATTTATATAAAACACACTCTTAAGCCATGTTTAGTTCATGGAATATATAAAAGAATATAATAGCTATTCCACAAGGAATAACTATTTTTTACTTTGATTCAAATTTTGTTATGGAATACCAATTCCATAGAATAACAATTTTACAATTTTTGAAAAATAGTCATTCTTCTAAAAACTAAAGAATAGGTATTCTTTACCCTTAAAATAGAACATTTCCACTTTTACATCTCTCTTTACGTTTAAGCTCTCTTAATGTTCATGTTTTTACTTTCTCTCTTTTTTTTTTATAATAATTTAGTTAGGATTTTTCAATATTTTTCTTTTAATTTAATTTAAACTGAGGTTTGACAACCATAAATTATATAAAATTTATTTATTTTATTAAAATTTTTTAAAATATTATTTATTTATTTATTTTGCATTTATATTATTTTAGAGAAATAAAATATATGTGCTAATTTTTTATATATATTATATATTTAATTTTTTTAATGTAAAACATGCTAAATTGTATGACTATTCAATTTTGATACTAACAATGAAATTTATTAATAAGGGTATCAATGTTATTTATACTTAAATCTACTTATCCCTCGTAATAATTCTGGGTCATGAACTAAAGCATGAAATCATAATTATTTAGAAATAGTTATTGTAGGAATACGTATTTTATTCCTTAAGAATTACAATTTTATTCAACACTTATTTTATTCCATAAACCAAACATGACATTAGAGTTTCTATTTTTGCCACTGCTGCAATATAAATTATGGTTAGTGTTGTTGAGGAGATACAAGTAACATAATTAATTGTATGAAAGACATTGTAGATTTAAAAACAATTTAAATAGATGATTACTAAATTTTATCCGCGATTTTAATTTGGTTATAAAATTTCAATTTGTAATTTTTTGGTCGTAAAATTTTGATTTTTGTTTTGAACATAGTATTTGTCTAAGATTTTAAGCCTTAAAGTATATAATAGTACCACTTTAATCCAAAATATTATTTCCTTACAAATAAATCCATAGGTTTTAAAAATAATAAATATATTTTTATTTTCATCATGCCTTCCATTCTAGAAAATCTTGTCCATTATTTGTATTTATTTGACTGGTCTAATACTAAAAGTTTGAGAGTTTTAAAACAATAATTATTCGACACAAGATAAGCAGAGGTTAATATTCATCAAGAATATCATAATCAATATATTTGTGACTTTTTTGAATACAATAAATTAAAATATTTGATACGAACTATACAATAAATTAAAATTTGATAACTTTTTTTGTGTGAAACATAGTATTTTTAGAAATTTTTTTGAGCACAGAGAAAGAAGGTAAGAATCAAATGGATTATTGTAACTAGAATATTTAACATTTGTCACCATATTTTATAAAAAATTAAATATTGATAATTTGTTATAAGTATAGTTTATAATTTGAATTTTAAATAATTGTTTATTAATAAAAAAAATTATTGTACAGTTCATATTAAAAATTTTAAAAAAATGCTCAATTGTTGTAATCATGATTGATTATTGAAATATGAACTCTCTTTAATTTCCTATTTATCTAGCAATTATTTTAATCTAAACCAAACAAATTATCTAAAAAATATAATAATAATATTAATAATATACAACTTTCTATTATATTTAACACAGTCACAACATTGATTATGAAATTTCTTAGTGAATACTAACCTCTTCTTGTCCAGCGTCGAATAATTTTTATCTTAAAACTCTCAAACTATTAGTATTAGATCAGTCAAATAAACATAAATAATAGACAAAACTCTCTATAATGGAAGATATAAAGAAAATAAAAATATACATTTTTATTTTATTTATTATCTTTAAAACCTATGAACTTATTTGTGAGGAAATAATATTTTGAACTAAAATGATAATATTATATAACTTTGAAGTTTAAAATTTTAGACAAATACTATATTTGAAACAAAAATTAAAGTTTAGTAACTAAAAAGTCACAAATTAAAATTTTATAATAAAATTAAAATCATGAATAAAATTTAGTCACCATTTGAATAATTTACCTAATAAACTTGCATACGTTGTACTTTGGTAAGTAATTATCAATACCTTACTACATCCGTGCTCAAATTGGATGTGTTAAGGCTAAATGATCTAGTAAAAGTACTAGTGGGGTTGGATGTCATATCCGTACTAAGACTTAGATTATAAATTAAAGTAAACCAATATTGGTTATAAGTTGGCCTTTTTATTGGTCAGTGTTAATAATTATTTCCTCAAAAAATTAATAAACTAAAAGATAAATATATAGTAGAGTAAGCCGCTTAAACTATGAACGTAAAATGTATTAATCATATGGATAATTATTAATGTTACAATCAGCGACATCAACAGTATGTTGCTCGCTCATTGTAACATTGTACCATTTTACTCTTTATTTATTTTTATAATTATAATAATAATTATTTAATTAATAAATTAGTTACAAATTATATGTATTTAAATTATTGTACAATGAATTTACCTGATTCAAGATTTTTAAATTTAATCATTTTAATTAATTTTTTTAAAAAATTGAAATTTAAAAAAATTTCAAAATAGAAAACTTGAATTAGCTTGAGGGAAAAATAGACATTGCAAGAATTTTTTTTTTTTTTTGTATTGTTGTCCTTATAGATGGCAAAAATTACCTCTACCCATTTATCCACCAAACTCATTCATATTTAATGAGTATGGATCATTATTAATGAGTCATATATAAAAATTAAATAGGAAATAAAAGGATTATAAATTTTGACCATCTTTTACATAGATTTCATGAGTATGGGTAGGGTATCCATATTTTTTTTATAAAATTGCTTTTTATATAATTTTTTTATATATTTATATTTTTTTCACATTTTTTCTTATTTTTATTTTTATTTTCTCTCTAGTTTTATCTCTATTTTTTTTTCACTTTTCTTTTCTTTTTGATTTTTTGATTTTTCCTTTTCATCCTTTGATTTTTTCTTCTTTTTTTAATTTTAATTTTCTTCTCTTTGTTTTTCTTTTTTTCCTCTTTCTGTCTTTTTATATTTTTATTTTCTCATTATTTTTTCTCTTTTTCTTCTTTTTCCATTCAATTTTTATTTTTTTTTCTTTATTTTTATTTTTTATTGTTTTTTCTCCTCCTCTTATTTTTTTAGTTTCCCCTTTTTTATTTTTTTTCTTTTTTTATTTATGAAATTACTTTTAAAATAAATATTTATGAACTTTTTGTATTATTCATTCAATGAATTTATTTACTGAAAATTGATTGAAAAAAGTAAAATGTTGATAAAAAAATTGAGAGAAAATATTAATTTTCAAATAAAAGGAAAAGAAATATAAATTAGATAAAATATCAGGAAAAAAAAATTTGCTTCAGATATTATTGTCTAATAAAATCTGAATGACTGAACTTTCTTGGCAAATTAAATGATGGCTTCAGTGACGTCAAGATGCATTATTTTGATGAATTAAATTTGGAGTTAGCATACGATTGGTTTGTTAAAAATGTCCCATAGATTACATTACACAAAGGTGAATTACGAAGAGATCATCAATGAAGATATCGTTTTTGTTTTTATGTATAAATTATATTAGATGTAAAATTAATTTTTATTTGCATCTTATAATTAAAAATATTTAATCTGACAAGACTTTAAATAAAAAATTTTCTACAATAAAATATATCGACATAAAAATTCAGTTAAATTTTACACTATTAAATTTTGTTATATTTTAGCGAGAGAAAAACAAAACTATTAGATGGATTGGTCATTGTTTTTTGATTAGTTGATGATAATTCTTCCAACTTTTCAAAAATGGATATACTATTTTTAAAATATTCAAGTTAATTGTTAGATGAGAGATTTTACATTACATTACAGCAATAAAATAAATGAATGAATGAATGAAAATAGTTGCCTTTAAAGTGCTAGTTCACTGGTTGGATTGGATGAATTTTGATAGTTTAAAAAAATTTATAGAAATTAAATTCATAAAATGAATAATACAAATTGTCGGTTGTAAATTATAAAAAAAAAAAAAAAACAAACAAACAAAAAGAAGAAAGTGGTAAAACAAAAGGGGCGCACTTAAAAATAAAAAGAGGTGAGAATATAACAATGAGCGCACGCCATACGTAGAGTAGAGGCCATTCAATATATCTTGTTCTTATTTATGTTAACACAAATGGATTTTCTGCATCACAAAGCAGCACAGACATGAGTTTAAATGAAACATCAGGGACTGCATATCTGATATAACTGAAGTAATTATTTCATTGCTCAACTTTAAGAAGAGATCTCATATATCTAAACGATGAGCATGTATCTAATGAAGGTTCATCTAGAAGTAATTATCATCTATATTTGCATTGGAGAGTGCCTCCCTGGCAAGTTCATGCAACGAAATATCATCCATCAAAAGCTCTTCTGGCGTCTCTATGTAGGCTCTCGAAGCAGTAATGTCATTGTCACCAGCACCTTGGAAATTATAGACATCTTCAAATGGAACCATATATTGATGATCCTGGTGCAGTAGTTGCGGATGGTTGTGTTGCTCCTGTTGTTCCACTTGTTGCATCTGATAATATTGGCTGTAACTATTGATATAAGGAGCCATTGCTGTAGTTTCAACACCTTGATTTTGTATACTACCCAGTTGAAAATTCAAGTTGATTGGACCCTTTCGGGCCCCAAATGAAGTAGGTGATCTACTACATCCTGTAAATTGCTGCACCAAGGATCTGAAATTGCTAGTATTTGCATTGAGGAGGGTAATGGGTGTCTTCTTAGAAGCTCTAGACCTTCTTCTAATTGGCTTTGAGACATTACCCTTAGGAGTTAGCGGACCTGCACTCGCTATAGTTGAACAGCTAGGGCTTAACAATAAGCTGTCAGATGCACAGTTGCCTGTTGTTGCAGTAACTAAAGTGGAATCAGATGAGAAACCAAAGGAAGAAGAAGAACAAGAAGAAGAAGAAGCAGCTTTCCCATAAATGGTTTGGTCATAAAATTCATGAAACCACTTACTAGTGCTAGGAGTAATAGTGTCACTCATTTTGGTTTTGGTAAGGAAACAAAGAAACTTGAGTTTCATATATATATATATATATGTATATACAGCCTCCGGTCAAAGTAAGCGTGCATACCATCATAAATCCTAAAGAAAAGAAAGAACTTCGAGGACAAGGAAAATGTGTGCTTTCCTGGAAGCAACATCTGTTCTTTTCATGCTTATCTCATGATATCAGAATATCATCACCTTTAGACTTGTATTAGCTATCTTTTGGAGTCTTTCTACATCTACATATTCTTGGTCAGAAAATTGCTTAGAATTTTCAAAATTGATTAAGAAAAGAATATAGCACTGCCTTTGTTACTACATAACACGATGTGGCCTTCTCCAACTACCGCTTATGCTAGCATATTGCGTTACGTAATGCTTTAAAAAGTAAGTTTTAATTCCTTTGAAATTTTCATAATCAATTAAAGAAATAATTATTGAATTTTTTTTTTTATTTTAACAATTCAGTCCATAAGTTCTTTATTTGGTTTCAATCGTATCCCACCACAAAATAGAAACCATTGTCCACACGTTTGTTGACTACTGTTTGCGTTACTGCAATAAATTCGCTCATTAGTGACAATATTTTTATGGTCACAAAATTTATCATCACAAAAAAAATTAATAAGTGACAATTTTTTGATATGTCATAATATTTAATTTATTTAATTTATCACTGAATAATATATGACATTATATTAATTTGTCACAAATATATTAAAATTTTGTGACAATTTATCACAATAATGTCATTAATTATTATTATAAAATTAAAAGTAAAACTTTTTTGTGACTATATTTTAAATGTAATTAAAATTATTTTTCTGACAAGTTTAATTTGTCATGTAAAAGACATTATTTAATATTGTCACTAAAATTTTTAGTTTATAAGTGACGAATTTTAGCTGTTACCAAAATAAATATAAGGGAAAAATATAATTTTGATCCTTATTGTTTTGCCTTTTGGTAAAATCAGTCCTGTATTTTTTTTATTTTTAAGTACTATTTGTTTAACTTTTTTTTAATACTTTAGTACTATTTTAACTAATATTATCATTATTTTATGATAAAATATTAACAGAATATTAATTTTCAATGATAAATTCATTCTATGTATAATTTACAATTCATCCAACCAATTGGTTATTTTTTAAAATATTGTAAGTTTATTTTAAAATTCATTTCTTTTTATTCATAATTAAATTAAAAATGCATCTAAATTTGCAAGGTCGCACAAAAAAAAAAAAAAAAAAAAAAAAAAAAAAAATATATATATATATATATATATATATATATATATATATATATCTTATTTTATTAAGGTAAGAGTTAACTTAAATAAGTAGGAAATAATTCTAATTTTTTAATTAGAATCAAAGTAGAAATAGAAGTTTAAACTTACCAAAACTATTTTGGTAAGTAAATGGTTTGAAAAACTCTAGATAAGATATCTATAAATACATATCTATCTCTAGAGTTTTTTAAGGCTATCATTCTCCTCCTCCTCCTTCTACTTCTTTTGTCAAAAGAAAAATACATAGAGAGAAAATAAAAGTGAGACTACATAAGAGCTAGTGCACCAACATTGATTTGGCATCCTATTCATGTGGATATTGATAGAGGACATGGTTTTATTGGCAACGTTTTAATCTGACAAGGAGATAAGAAAAGCTCAAAATATGGTATCACTAATGTGAACCCCCTCTCTTCCTTTTAACCTTCTTGCCTTGAAATAATCTTGGTGAGATTTTGGAATCCCTCTTTAATTAATTTATTCGAATTACATGGATCCTTTAAGGGTTTTATGATTAAATTTTTATTTTCCACTGCATGTATGAATCACAAAAATCTGACAGTTAAAATTTAAATGATGTTGGTGATGATAAAATTAAATATAAGATGATAAGATCAAGGACAAAGCAGTTCAAACAAGCATTGAATTTATTTTTTCTTTACATTATGAGAAAAAAGGTGGACTCGACCTTAAGTACAAGCATAGAGCTCAATGAAAAAGAATTTAAGTTAATTAGTTTAATTTCCTATTCTGAAATTAATTTGCTTGAATTGGATGAATTCTGAAGTTATTTTTTTTTATTTTAGAGTCAATAAGGAAGATTTAAAAAGATTCTTAAGGATTTAAGAAGATTCAAGGATATTCTAAGTTAAAGTCAACAAGTCAATAAGTGAAAGTCAAAGAGTCAATAAGTCAAGGTCAAGGGTCAACATCCTATATGACACATCACATGGCATGCTTCAATGCTTAGTTGTCATTTTGCTTAGTTTCATCAGTTGTCAATTTGAATTTTAAAAGATAAGTTATCATGAGTTATCTTATTTTTGAAGGAATCCTTCTTAATTAAGGATTTTCCTTGATAAGAGTCTTTAGGAATAAGTAAGAAAACCTTTTCCTTTAAAGATTAGGTTATTTGCATGTCTATATAAGGGCTTAAACTATATAAAATGAATTAAGAGTATTTTGATAAAAAAAGTGAGGTTTTTTTTATTAAACTTTATTCTTTTGAAACTTTGCAAGTTTACTTGAATTATTTCACTTCTACCTTTCATTACAATTGGTCAGTTAGATTAGACTTAGAATTGTGTGATTGTTCATCTTTTAATAACTAAGTCTCATGCTTTAATTTAATAAGCAAGGGGTTTAGTTCCATCAACACAACCTTTCCTAAATGATCTTGGGCTAGATTTCAAAGTTAGATGCATATTCTATCTTTATTATAAGTAGGGTTCGTATTATAAGAATGAGGTGCTTATTAATTTATGATGATGTAAATTGTTACCAATACATAATTTTTAATTTGTGATAATAAAATATTATAATTAATAGTATTCTTTTATGACAATAATCAAAATTTTCATGAATTTGACTTTGATTATATTTACAATTTATGACAATATTATGTTTTACGTGACACATATTATATTTTACGTTATGATACAAGTTATCACAAAATATAATTGGTGCGACAACAATTTTATTGTCACAAATTAGATTTTATTGTAACAATTTTTTATTAACATTATTGCCATATGACTTTTAGCAACACAATTTTAGGTGACATTCCCATGATAAATTTTTTATTGTAATAAAAATATATTTGTGATAATATATAGATTTAAGTGACAATTTTTGTTGTCATAAATTCAATGATTTTGATACAGTGATTGGATGCTATAACGAGAATGGTAACAAGTGGGAGAGATTTAAAAGAAGATTACCATGCCAACTTACATATTGGATTGAGCAAGTTTGAGAGCGTTTGAGGGATTATGGGATTAAAAAAAGGATTAATGACTGCCTATACTAGCAACTTTAGTTAATTTTTTTCAATATATCTTTGCCTTTATTTTGTGACAATTTAATATATCAACTTTATATTACATAACAATTCTATCCAAAATAAAAAATGTATGTATCTATGCTAAGGTGTTATATTGACGTGTTAATTAAAAGCATACGTGTTAATAAGGAGTATAATAATGTTTAAAAATAATTTGTACTTCAAAATGACACTATTTTAATCTATATTTTACCACATTAAAATAATATAGTTTTATAGGGCATAAATGTTTAGGGGTTTGAAGTTGAAACTTGATTAAGGCATTCTCTTTCTTTTTCTCATCTTCTTACTCGTTAACTCATAAAATGAAAAATCTTCTTTTAGTTAAAATTGGTGAAGAAATAGATTATATTAGAAGTAAAACACATTTTGTTTATGATATTAGGAGATAAGCAACATCGGCAAACAATGAAAAAGAAAGAAGTAGTAATATTTTTATTCAAAAAAATTTAGGATTATCAATACAATGAAAAGAAAATAAAGTTCTATCAAGAGTTTGGGTTAGGAATTTGTATGCAAAGTCAATAAACGAGCTTGGTTTCCGCATTTGCATCTCACATACTCATTAACATACCGATTTTCCTAGTTAACTTAGACATAACCTCTATTCCTAGTTTAATTTTCAAATAAATCTCTCCTTTTTTGTTTTAATAAAATTAGACTTTGAAGAAGAAAGTAGCTCTAAGTCAAACAAGCTTTGATTTTTGATGTAAAAAAGACATTAAAACCCTAGGACCAATATTTAGTACTTTAAATTTAGTGGAGAGGGAAGTATAAAAAATAAAAACATTTTCTTAAAGGTTAAAACAGTGAGTTTTGATTATTAATTTTCATTTTTATGTCATTTTAAAATTTATATGTCAACATGACACCTTAGCATGGCTTCATGCAATTTTGACCCTATATAGAATTACTATAAAACATAAAGTTAGTATGTCAAATTACCAAAAGAAAGGTGAGGATATATTAACAAAATTAACTAAAATTGATATTTAATGACCACAGTAACCCCTAATAACATAGCTCTATCATACTCTCTACCATAGCCTACTAATATCACTAAATGGGTAACTAATAAGCATGAAAAATGCTCTATTTTGAGCACTTATTCGTTAAGTTTTAGGTGCCTAGAGTCTAGGTTGGTATTAAATATTGACATGTTTTAGTTAAAAAAATGTTGAGTAAATATTTTTAGGAGTTTTTATAATTTAATTATATTTTTAGTTGCTTTTTAAGTTTTTTTTTTTATTTATGTTGTGTTGGATATACTCAATATAGAGTCAATGTGTGAGGTGCTAAGGTGAGGACTTAAAGAGTAGCGCTCAAAATCTCCATGAAAGTGACTAAGTCCACAATTTTAAGATGAGGAACAAGAGGCACGACTATGTGGTTGAGGCCACACGACCATGCTTAACCCACCATATAAAGACCTATAATGAAGCTGTTCAGGCACAGTTGTGTACTTTAGGGCACATGACAAGCCTGATTTAAAGAAAAAGGGGCACTTCAATGCTTGAAAGTACACATCCATGCTTGATTTTGAGATTTTTAGTAAGAAGCTAAACATAAGGCCATGCACATTTAGGCACACAATCATGCACCCTGGAGCAGTTCTATATGAAAAGTTTGTTTTAGGGTTATTTTTTAAAGGAATAATATATATGGTTGTGTTTTGCCTTTAGAGAGGAGGTTGGCTAGTTTTGGACAATAACTAACAATTTTAGTTTTTCTTATTTAAAGAATTTTGCTTAGTTTTTCTTACAACTACTCAAGGATTGAATCAAGATTAGAGAATTCAAACATCATTTTGAATAAAGAAGATTCAAAAGGAGCTTTTCTTTTATTGTTTCTTTTTGTCCTTAATTTTATATTAATATAAATATGTTTAGATCTTTTACTTCCTCTTTTTTTTTTCTTTCCTACTTTCTATAAGTAGCTAAATTAGTAGTTAGGGTCTTTAATTCTAACTCAACATGAACTTAATTAAGTTAAACTTCTAATAGAACAATTTGCACTTAATGGTTGTTATTGAATTTAATTCTTTCATTGTACTAATCACCCATTGAATTTTTTCAGACAATAGGATTAGATCGAGAGTTTTATTGAGACCACATTAATAACCTATTAATTAATTGAATTAATTGAGAGACAATTTGATTATTAATATTCTCCACCAAAAGCCTTATTTTAAGGATTGAATATGATAAATTATTTGAATTAGTAAAAGCTAAATAATCAGGTAAATGTCATAAGTAATTAATTATAGGAATACTTGAGAGAGACTTTCATAATACAAATGATGGAATGGAATTCATAATCGAGAAGAAAGTTTATATAATTCTTTGATAGTTTAAGCTGAGGATAAAAATCTTAACAATTATTCATATAGTGAATCTAAGCATAATTAGTTTAAGTTTATTTCATTTTTCTTACAATTGATCTTCAAAATAAGCAACTACTAAATGTAACTCAATAATTAGTTCTCAAATCCCTATGGGATTGATATTTAATTACTACTTGAATGACTCTATATGCTTATGGATCATAACCACTAGTAACTCATCCACTAAGGAAACAATAATTTATTATACTAAAGAAGGCAATAGTAAAGTTATCTTAATTGTACACATAAATCACTACTAATTTTCCTTATATGGTCTTATAATAATTTTCCTTTTTTCCTCTATAATGCTCAAATATCCTTTACAAGCTAAGTCTATACAATGGCTTTTATATTCCTTATACAATTAATGAATGAGAATTATTCTTTTCTCTAAGTAATTTTATAGTAAGATTAAGAGATACAATTCTTATGGCCTCATGAAAGATTGCTAAAATGTACTTTGAAATAGAATTCTCTCTTTAAACTATACACCAATGTAATAGTTTCATCTTTTTAAATTAGATAACTCCAACCACTTGCTTTAGTGATCTCAAATGAAGTGTTGATTCAAAGTATCAACATGGAACTAATAATCACTAAAGAAAATGGAAAACGTGAATGGAATCTAAATCACCCTTTTTTGTAAGTTTACTTATATCATTTAACATGTGAGTAGTAATGCCAAAATATGTATGAAGGTTAGGATTGTCATCATTATTTATAATCATGGTAATGAGAGCCTTTTGAAGATGATCCATCGATTGAAATGAATGATTGAAGCAATTCCAACATTCAAGTGCACTATGGTTGAATACCCTACATATTTGGCAAGTTATTCTTCCTTAGTTAGGCAAAGAAATATGGACTACTCAAGGCTTGGATATTGAGTAATATTATTCCCTAAGTGTTCATCTCTATGGAAAATGTCAACTCGGCCTCGAAGGTGTGGAAATTTATTAAAGAAATTATTCTTCCACCACCACTGAAAAGGAAATGGTGTTAAATGATACTTTAATGTCATTAAAAAAGGGTAATCTCTCTTTAAATGATATCTTAAGAAATGTAAGGGTATTTATGATAGTCTTACAACTATTAAAAGGCCTATCGATAAAACAAGGAAGGTGTTTCAATTGGCTCGAGGTTTTTGGACCAAAATACTAAGAATTTCATATAACCATGTAATTTAAACCCTTATATCCCACATATAAGCAGTTTGTTCTATCGCTACAAGCTTATAAATAGATGATTAACACGAATGACAAAGAGCTAGAAACATTGCCATCTCATGATCAAGCCTTTATTAGCTAAAGACGATGTGGACAACATTATAATATAGGAAGATTCAACTCTTGTGGTCGAGGTTTAAACCTAGTTAAAAGATATAGCTCAAATCCTTAACCAAATCAAAACTAGAATAAAGTCAATAATCAAACGAACATAAATGAATAAACTAGGACTAGAAAAATGATGCCAACCATAAACAAGGAAGAATAACTTGCTAAATAAGTAGGAAATTCAACCATAATGCACTTGAATGTTGGAATCACTTTGATCATTCATTTCAAATGGAGGATTGTCTTCAAAAGGCTCTCACTGCTATGATTGTAAGGAATGACAACAATCCAAACCTTTATATGAATTCTGACACCACTAGTCATATGCTAAATGATATGGGTAAACTTATAAAAATTGCACGTTATAAAGGAAGTGATAAACTTTTTGTTAACAATGGTGATTACCTAGGAATTTCTCATACAAGTAAAGGAAAAAGAAAAACTAAACATAAGACTTTAAACTTGAAAACTATTTTAGTTCTTCCATATATTACTAAGAATCTCATTTCAATAGTTTAATTAACTAAAGAAAATTCTTGTACTATTGAATTTATGCCTAATAATTTCTTTGTTAACTCGTAATAGAAAAATCATAGTTGAAGGCCACAAGTATGGAGGACATTGATTTCAGTAATATTAATGTCCAAGATATAACAAATGATCCTCCAATAAATGCTTTAATGGCTCCTTCCTTAAAAGGACCTAAATCTAAGCCAAAGCTAGAGAATGTACTTTAAGAAATAATTTCAAAAGAAGATTTACACAATAAACCATTAAAAACAAATCAACTTCTTTGCTATTTTATCTCCAATAATATTCCTTTATTTAAATAATGTAAAACCTTAAATCACTCCTCTATTTAGGCAATCAAAGTTGTAGCAGTTATTGTATATATATGTTTGTTTTCTTCCTCTATTGATCATCTTGCTTAAGATGAAAAAAGGTTAATAAAACTCTTTCCATTGGTTGTCCAAGTTGCACTCTATTTTCTTCTCTTGAAATTTCATTATGGTATCAGAGCATTCGTCTAGCTCTATCATTATTGTTCTACCTAAAGAAAAAGCTTCTGTTGGTCTTCAAGAATTTCATTAATGTGCAGGACTATTTTTATTAAAATTAAAATTAAAATCTATAAATTATCTACTATGAAGATCTCAAATAATCTCTCTCATTGAAATTCTATAAATTCCTCACCATCTCTTTAGTAATGAGAAACTTATTACTTAAATAACCATTGGTGAGCAGAAAACTAAAAATCCAAATTTCAAACGGTGGATCACCGATGATAGATTTCTTAGGTGTTGGATCTTTAGAGTAATGTCTGAAGAAATAGTAACCATGATTGAATCAATGTTTATTTCCAAAGAATTATGGAAGGAATTGAAAATGAGATGCTTCTAAGAACTATTAAGAAAGAAGCACTCTTGAGAGACTCATTGTACACTCTCACGAAAGGCCACATGATAATTGTAAATTATCATAAAAAAATTCAAAGATTTCTACGACAAACTTATGGCCATCAATAAACCTATTTTAGACACTAAAAAAGTCTTCTAATTTGTAAGAGGATTTAGAGCCAAAGACATGGACTTTCATGTTGCAATGCTATTAAAACCACCATATCCTTCATTAAATCAATTTTTTATGGCCTTACAAAATCATGAACAATTATTATTGTAGGTTTTAATAGAGAAAGGATCAAATCTCCAACAAGAACATGCCTTTTTTTGGACAATAAGGCAAAGGTAGAGGATATCACATTTTTTTTTGAGATTATGATCAGAGTTCAGTAAGATGAGATGTTTAAATAACAGTAGAGGCCAAAACTAGTTTTAAAACAACATAAACCAAAACCAAGGTAGAACTTATCCATCAAAGAAGATCATTGAATAATGAAAAAGTTCTTAACCCTGTCCTATATGTGGAGGCTTGAACCACACCACCATCAATGTTACAATCGTTATGATTATGCATATCAAGATGACAAGAATGTTCTTAAAGCTTTAGCAGCATTAAGCCTCAATGATTATTATGATCAATGAATCTATGCTGACTCTGGTGCCACTTCGTACATGATCAATGATATTGGTAACTTGTCAAATGCAATAAATTACAAAGGTAATAAAGTAATTTATATTGGTAATGGATAGAAACTCCCTACATCTCGCATAAGTAACATTAACTTTAAGACTAAACATGGAAACCTTAAACTAAATAATGTCATTATTGATCCTAAGTTAATAAAGAATCTTTTATCTATTAGTTAACTCACTGACGATAATGCTTGTACTTTTGAATTTAAATTTGATGGTTTTGATATTAAAGATCACAAAAGAAGGATAATAGTGAAGGGTCATAGATATGGAAACTTATATGCTTTAGACAAGCTTAAACTTGAAGCACTTATGACTGTAAAAGGAGAAGCAACATTAATTTAACACCAAAGGATAGGACATCATCATTATGAATTTTTATGTATCTTAAACAAAATGAATTGATTAAAATTTCAAATTGGACTAGAAGATCTATGATTTTTAATAGTTGTTAGTCTAGTAAAACACTATAAGTTGCCTTTTTATAATTTAGGATTTGCTTCAAAATTTCCATTAGAAATATTATATTGTGACATTTCGGGTCCTGCTCTTATTGCTTCCATACAAGGATATTGCTATTATGTTATCTTTATAGATGATTACTCTAGATATATATATAGCTTTTTCCTCCTAAAAGAAAGTCTGACTTCTTTACATGTTTTGTTAATTTTCAAAAGGTATTTGAAAATCAATTTAATAGATGTATCAAGATTTTTCATGCTGACAATAGAGTTGAGTTTGCATAAAATAAATTCATTGAACACCTAACTCAGTATGGGATTATTTTACAACTTTCATGCTCAAACACTCTAGAACAAAATGATATAGCAGAAAGAAAGCATCGTCACATAGTTAAAACTAGTCTTATAATGCTTTTTCATGCTCATGTGCCTCTTAAATATTAGATTGATGCATTTTTTACATATTTTTATTTAATTAATAGACTACCTACAAAAGTTTTAGCCTTTAATACTTCTTTCTTTAAGCTATTTCAAAAGCAAGCTGATCATAAAGGAATTCGTATCTTTGATTGCAAATGTTTTCCATATTTTAAAAGTCATACTCAAAATAATTTTTTTTTAAATTTTCCATGTGTTTTCTTAGGATATAGACCCATAAATAAAGGATATAGATGTATGGATCCTTTTATAAATAAAGTCTACATCTCTTGCCATGATTTTTTTTATGAAACTTACTTTCTATATTCCACCACTCAAAATAATAATTCTACCTATAAACTTATAGTTACCAAATTCAAAGATCAACAAGAGTGGAGTCATAAAAGATTAGAAAATCATGATATGGATTCCTTGAATGGTAGTCAAATTCTCTCTCTTAGTTCTTCATTTCAACTCAATGGTAGCAAGGATATTAAAACCACTTAAAAAAATGTTCAACAAGCAACATCAGATCAAGTTGACACAAATATTGGGAATGTATCTTTTGACAATAATAGCATGTCTCACCATACTACAACATAAACCTAACAACCACATTCAACAACATCTGAAGGTTCCAAGATTGAAAATATGACAGTAGGCATTTATATCACAAGTTTCTCCTCAATTCAAAAAGAAGTTAAAGAATGAAGTTTACCATAACATGAATCCATAGAGAACTCGATATATATCATGATCTTACAAGCAGCATATTTATGGAACTCCTAGACAATAAATCTTCTACAAAAATAAGTGCATTATTAAACACTCATTCAATGATCACTTAAGGTAAGTCAAAAAAAATATTAAAGTAATTTAGTCACTAACTTTGTAATCTTTAATGCAATGGTTCGACTAAATTTAAAGAGCCAAAATTCTTAAAAATAGCCTTAAAATCACAACATTGGAACAAAAGCTATGACTAAAGAGATCACAACACTTTATGAAAATCAAACATGGACTCTTGCACCTTGACCCCATTATACAAATGTTATGGTATCAAAATAAATTTATAGAATTAAATACAAAAAGGATGAGACTCTAGAGCGATATAAAGCTCATATTGTTTCTCGAGGTTTCACTTAAATACTAGGCATAGATTATGGGGAAACTTTTAGTCCAGTGGTAAAGCCAACAACAATCTGCACCATCATCACTATTGCAGTCACTTCCCAATGGAAACTTTATTAATTGGATGTTAAAATTGCCTTTCTTTATAGCCATCTTAGAGAAACTGTCCACATGGAGCAACCCCTAGGTTTTGTCAATCCAAAATCTCCAAATCATATATGTTTATTATATAAATCTATATATAATTTGAAACAAGCACCTTGTGCTTAGTTTGAGAGGTTATCTCATAGAATTTTTGACATTTATTTCATTAGTAGTATAGTGGGTTTTTCATTATTTATATACAAACATAATCACATTACAATTATCTTGCTATTTTATATTAATGATGTGATAATCATAAGTAATTATGATGAAAACATTAATGACGTTATTTCTTAACTAAGTCATGATTTTGCAATAAAATTATTTAGGGGCATTACATTACTTCTTAGGCATTTAAGTAAAATATTATAAAGGAGGATGATTTCTTTATCAAACTAAATACATTAAAAACCTGCTCACATGAGCCGGAATGTTAGATGCCTCTAACTTCAATGCTCTGATTACTCTTAAGTCTCTTTCTTAAGCTAATAATAATAAAATTTATGATGCAACTGAATTTTGTAGCTTAGTTAGGAGACTTCAGTATCTCACCTTCACTGGACAGGATATTTGTTATGCTATAAATCATGTATCTTAACATCTTTAAAACCAACAAAAGGCCATCTTCGAGCAGTCAAAAGAATTCTCTGCTATCTTAAAGGCATACTAAATCAAGGTATTCAAATTATATCTTAAAGTAATCTTCATTTTAAGTGCTTTTATGATAAATGTTGGGTAGGATATCAAGTCACTAGATGAAGCATAATAGGTTATTACATATTCCTTAAAGCAAATTGTATTTCTTAGTCTTTAAAGAAATAATCTACCATGTCTAGATCAAGTGGTAAAGTAGAGTACAGGGCTCTTGCCTTATCCACAACTAAAATAACATGGCTTTCTTACATTCTCAAAGATATTGATGTTTATCTTTCTCAAGCTCCTAAGCTCTTTTGTGATAATATGAGTGCTCTTCATATGGCCTCTAATCTTGTCTTCCACACAAAGACCAACCATATTGCTATAGACTACCATTTTGTTCAAGAAAAAGTTACCCAAGGTCCCATAACTGTCAAGTTTCTTCTTGCAACAAAACAAGTTACTGATGTTCTCACAAAACCTTTGGCTAAGAAATCCTTTCACACTTTCTGAGTTAAGTTAGGAGTTCACCTTTTAGCATTCCATAACTTGAGGATGGGTATCAACAGTATCAATGTCCAAGATACAACAAATGATCCTCCAATACATGTTTCAATAGCTCCTTCCTTATAAGGACCTAAATATAAGCCAATGCTAAAGGATATACTTTGGTAAATAATTTCAAAAGAAGATTTACACAACAGACCATTAAAAATAAATCAACTTCTTTGCTATTTTATCTCTAATAATATTCCTTTATCTAAATAATGTAAAACCTGAAATCACTCCTCTAATTAGGCAATCAAAACTATAGCAATTCTAGGATATATATGTTTATTTTATTCTTATCTTGATCATCTTGCTCATTTTAGATGATGTGAAATATGAAGCTTTAGCTATTCTAAAAAAGGATGCATCTCAAATTATCTAGCATAAAAGAATGGGACATCCCAATTCAAGGATTTTAAAAATTATGCATGCTAAAAATTTAATTAGTATATCAAATTAAGAACAACCAAAGTCTATTTGTACTAGTTGTCAAATGGGAAAAAACTACAAAATTCTCTTTAGTCCATTTAATAAATTTTCAAACTTTGCTTTGATAAGCTCCATATGGGCTAGCTCCCATTAAATTCCTGTCAACAAATTAAGTATTATGTCTTTATTATAGATGATTTCAAGGAATATAAATGGATATTTCCATTAAAATAAAAATTAGATTTCCTTGAGCATTTTCTAAAATTTCAAAAAGAGGTTGAGAATATGTTTGAAATAAATATTAAAATTTTTCAAAGTGAGTTGTAGAGGAGAATTTATATCACATCAATGTAAAAATAATCTCTCTAATTGTAGCATTCATTATCAATTTTCTTGCCTTAAGAATGATTTTTTCTAAAACTTGCTTCTGATATGAAACTTTGAGTATTCAAAGATGCTATTGTTATTTCCAAAAAGATGGCTACACTAAAACAAAATGGTGTTTCCAAAAAAAAAAAAAACACTGTCACATTATGAAAATTGATGTTACTTTGATGTTCCATGCTTATGTTCTTCTCAAATACTAAGCGGATTTTTTCTTACTGGTTTTTTTTATAAATCATATGCCCTCCTCCTCTATTGACATGAAAACCTCTTTCTTTAAATTGTTTAATCATGATCCTGATTATAGAAGTTTAAAAATTTTTGGTTGTAGGTGCTTTCTATACCTTGAAGATTATAAAAAAAACAAATTTTCAATAAAGATATACCCTAGCATTTTTATTGGTTATAACCCTATTCATAAAGGTTTTAGATGCTTATGTCCTTTTATAAATAAAGTTTACATCTCCCATCATATGGTGTTTGATGAAACAATTTTCCCATATGCATCTTGCCAAGAAACCTTATTTCATTATATTCAAATCAAATTAATTACATAAAGTATATGAACCATGACCAAAAAATGAAAAAAAAAGGAATCATAAGAAGAACATAAATAATGATTAAAAAATGCGAAAAGGAATCACAAGAAATGTGCAACTGATCAATGCAATCATCAAGTGCCTCACAAAGAAACCTATTGCACTACATGCTTTGTTAACGAAGACATTAATGGCAATAACGAAATAGTAAAAGAGCAGGAACACTTCAATCCCTTTGCCAACTCAGAAACTAGCGATACCAATCCTACTAACTCAATCTAACCTCCTTAGGACAATAATATAGCCAACATATTTCATGAACCACTCTTCACCACCAACAACAACACCTTACCTCACAAGGAGATTTCAACCAACTCCCAACTGGGTGATATCACTATATGAGGTTTAAAGAACATACCCATAATAACAATATAACCATCATCACCAAACTTGACTATTTCTCTACATTAAATCATGAAGCACTAAATGAACAACCTTATACTATCTCTATTTTCTTACTTGACTTAAGTGATAGATTGTTTATTGACTTAAATCTTTCTAGCGCAAGTGCTAGTCATGACCATCAAGGATCTCATAAGATGACTAAACTCAAACTAAAAAATATATAGAATTAAACCCTTAGCTAGTTAAAGACTTAACAACTATGAGACAAGAAGAGTTAGAGAACACTTTTTACTATAACCTCCACCTTTATTCCAAAAACTTACAAAAAATATCTATCAATTCTAGTATGGCAGGAAGCTGTAAGATAGGAAATGTAAGCCTTGCATGCCAATGAGACATTGTCCTTAATTTCTAGACCTATAAATAATAACATTGTTGGCTTAAAATGGATTTTCAAACTAAAATTTAAGGAAGATGGGTCCATCGAATGTTAAAAGGCTCAACTAGTAGCACAACTAGTAGCACAACAATATAACCAAGTTGAAGGTCTAGACCATCAAGAAATGTATAGTCTAGTTGTTTGACATACTACAATTTGAATGGTCTTAACCATCGCTACCACATCCAACTGAACAGTGCCCCAACTTGATGTCAAAAATGTGTTTCTTTATAAATACCTCAATGAAATGATATGGAGGGAGCAACCCTCAGGACACAAGAATTCTAAGTTTCTAGACTTCGTATGCAAATTAAACAAGTCTATATATGGACTTAAACAAACACCACATATTTGGTTTGATAGACTATTAAAATTCTTAAATTATATTACTAAAAAAGGCTAATTCATTTCTATTTATATTTCATATAGATCATATAATTATCCTCATGCTAACATACATGATGATATCATTCTTATATGTAATGATAAAAGGTCCATCCAAACTCTTATCATACAACTCAACTATGAATTTGCTTTAAAAGAACTTGGTGAGCCCTACTATTTCCTCATCATAGAAGTACACCTTTTTTTCGATAGCATCACTCTCTCTCAAGGAAAATATGTTCGTGCTCTTCTTCATTAAGCTAAGATGCTAAGCATCTCTCATATCAACACGACAATGGCACTAAAAATGCAATCAAATTCCCAAAACTCATAAATTATCGATACTATAGCATATCAAAGTTTGGTTGCAGCACTTCAATATATAATATATGCTCATCCAACATCATTCAAGCAGTGGATAGAGTTTGTCAAAAATTATAAACTCCTATAGTAAGGGATATGAAAGTAGTCAAACACATAATTCGATATCTTAAGGGCATAATGCACAATCGTCTCACATTTTCGACTTAAAGCCCACTCATATTGTACGGATTATGCGATGACAATTAGGTCAGATGCATATATAGAAGTACTTATGGCTATTGTATTTGCTTAAGAGCAAAGAACATTTCTTGGTTCTACAAGAAACAACATAATATCTTCAAGTCCAGTTCTAAAGTCGAGTATCGGTTAATAGCTAGTACCACTATGAAATTAGTTTGGATCATTTTCCTTCTCCGAGATATTGGGATTCCTCTCCACAACATACCTTAACTCTTTTGTAACAACAAAAGTGCACTCTATATACGACCATCAATCTCGCCTTTCATGCTTAAACAAAACATAAAGAAATTGATTACAATTGTTGTTGGAGAAATGGTTGTAGTTGGTGCTCCAATAACTTGCTACATTCCATCTCCTCACCAAATTGCAGATATTTTCACCAAACCATTAGCCAAACAATCCTTTAGTCTCTTTCCCAGCATGCTCAAAGTCCACTCTATTGTTACTTCTCAAACTTGAAAAAGGGCGATAGACAGCATAGCTCTAACATACTCTCTACCATACCCTATCAACATCCCCCAACAACAAACTCATCCACTAAGGAAACAAATATGTCATATGCTAAAGAAGGTAGCAACAAAGCTGCCTTATTTGTACACATAAATCATCACTGATTTTCCTACATGATCTTCTCATATTTTTCCTTTCTTTCCTCTATAATACTAAAAAATCTCTTGCAAGCTAAGTCTATATAATGGTTGTTATTCCTCATACAATCAAGGAATGAGAATATTCCTTTTCTCTGAATCATTTCATTTATATCCACAATATGTTAAAAATTAAAGAAAAAGAACTAATAGTCGAAATTATTTTATAGGAAGTTGTTTTTATTTAAGTGATGTCTTGAATTTGAATTATGGTATATATAATGTCGTTAAATTAATTGTTAGGAGATTTTTTATGGTTATTAGGAGATTTTGATACCCTTATGATTTGTTTGGGTCAAACCAAATTAATTAGAATCTAGTGTACTCTAAATGCTGGAGGTTTGGATTAAAAAACAATTAAAATATATAAAACTAACAGTAAATTATACTTTTTCCTCTTATTGGTTGATACAATTTGTATTTTAGTTTAAAAATTATATTTATATTTTTTATTTATATTTTATTAATATTTTAATTCCATTGTTAAATTTTTCTTGATTTTTTATATCAACATACATTTAAATATCTATGCTTTAAAATATAAAATAATTTAATTTTCCAATTTTAATAAAATAAAATAATTTAGTATTTCAATTTTCAATTGTTTCAAATTTAAAATTTAATTTCTTAATTATATATCCTCATCAATATATCAAATCAAATAATAAATTATAATTTTTATAAATTTGTAATTTTCATCATTTTATATATATATATAGAGAGAGAGAGAGAGAGATTGAAGTGATAGGTTTATAAAAAAAAATAGAGGGATTAATGTATAATATTGAGAATTGAAAAGAAATAAATTTTAAATAAAAATAGAGAAAATAAAAAACTATGTTAAATTTTAAGAAATGAACATATGATTCAATTTAAAATTTATATATGGTTAAAAGCGACCCTCGGGATTTGCTTGTATAATATGTGATAACAAAATTATTAATTTATTATTGATATTTTTATAATAATGCTTATTTACTTCCTCAGCAAATATCTTCGGATATCCATCCATCAAAGTCTCTTATAGTTTCCAACATGTGTATGTTTGATGTTACTATCTCGGAGAGAGACACCGGGTTATTTGCCATTTTATAAAATAATTTTCAATTTATGGTACTTTTATTTTTTTATAAAAAAGGAAAAAGCAATTTCAATATTGGAAATGGTAAAATTGCAGGAAAACAAAGTTGACTGAAACCATTTTGCCAATAAAAACGGCAGAATGAAATTTTTTTTTATCCATTTCACTATTCTCAGTGGTGAAATGAACTCTGCCAGACAATACGAGATGGCAGCATTAGTGAAGCCCTACAACTTAACCCATTTTGCCAATCAGAGTGGCAAAATGGCGTCTGCTGGTGAAGGACACATTTTACCATTCACAATGGCAAAATAGCATCTGCCATTTACATATGCATTTCGCCATTGAGACATCAGTCATGCACGTTGTGCTTAATAACAACATGCAAATTTAGTTACAGAAAAAGTTGTTTTTTTTTTTTTTTTTTTTTTTTTTTTTTGTAGTAAAAACAGTTATTGATTTAGTTACAGAAAAAAAATTAATTCTTTTAAGTGAAAAAATTGAGTTAGTGGATATTTTATGATCATTGTCTTATATATCTTTGATTTTATTTTGTAGAAGATGATTTTGAGGAAGTGACTCTTAAGATGCATTTGAATTGAGGTTAAAAATATATTCTAATTAACTATTTTTAATAAATTAACTATTTCCAATAATATACACTCTTGTTATTATTTATAAAATTGCTAATAACTTTTATATAATATTAAGATCTAAACCTATTTCATTATTATTATTATTATTATTATTATTATTATTATTATTATTATTATTATTATTATTATGAATTTCAATTTCCTATGTTATATAAAATATTTGAATGAAATCTTAATTTTTGCAAAAATAGTTGTAGCATCTTAAATAATTCTCATTTAATAAATTTTTTATTTAGTGGAAGTCAAATAGGTTGTGAATTAATTATATAATAACAGATAATTTTTTATTTTTCATTATAAATAATAAAATTTTATAAATATTAATAAATGATAAATAAATAAGTAAATTTATAATTATAATATAATTTTTGTAAATAAAATACTAATTAAATAGCTCTCATTCACTATGAAGAGAACAATTGCATCACATGGTAGCACGCGCACATATATGAATAAGCTCATCATATCTCCTTTTTTTTTTTTTATATATATATTTTATATCATGTGATAAATATAAAATAATTATGCTCATCTGGTTTGTTTTAGACATGCAGCAAGTACATAATATTTTACTCACTTAGGAGATCTTTTTAGATGTGGCTTGACCCAAATGCAACATAATCATTATTGATTTTTTTTTTTTTTTAATTAAGTTGTGCATTTCGCCATTGCCTTTGGCGAAATGGACATATGAATACGTCCATATGAATATAGACATATGAATATGGACATATGAATATATATATATATATATATATATATATATATATATATATATATATATATATATATATATATATATATATATATATATATATATATATATTTATTTATTTATTTATATTTATTGTAAGGTCATTTCGTCAATTCAAATGGCGTATGGACAATTTTGTCAAACAATTCTACCACTTCAGTAAAAAGTACTATAAAATGATAAAATTTTTCAAAAATATCATAAAAAGAAAATTATTTTGAAAACAACCACAATAAATTTTCAAAATAATTATTTTGCAATGGTATATATATATATATATATATATTGTAAGGCCATTTCACCAGTTCAAATGGCGTATGGCCAATTCTGTCAGACAGCCCCGCCACCTCAGCAAAAGTCTTAGCAAAAATACAATAAAATGGTAAAATCTTTTAAAAATACCACAAAAAAATAATTATTTTGGAAACCACCAAAAATTGGGAATTTATTTTAAAATTTGCCATAAAATGGCAAATAGCCCTATCACGCATCGAATTTTGACTGTCGCCAAAAGGGTCTAATGATAAAAATAATTTCATGAATATGATGAGAGTCTATTTGCTCATACCACCTATGAAGTGCGAAAGTTTAAAGAACCTGAAATTCACAAACCAAGCCTTAGAAGTGTGGAATTGATCATCGAATTATTAAGTTACGCTTCGATTCCACGATATATGAACTCTCAGAATGATAAGTAGCTCATTTTGAGCAATCATTGCTCAAAATGTGCAACTTGTCATATTGACATTCATCTCGTGAGATCGAGGTTCAACTTCATCAAAATGGAATTTGATTTTAATAAAACAGACATTGAAAGCATGTCCAAAAGGCCTAAAAACCTTGGAAAGCACTATAAAAGTCTAAAAGACCCTAAGAAGTCTTGCATACGAGCGTATATGTGTGTGGCTGTGCGGTCATGTGTGTGATTACATGGTCACACGATCAAGCACGTAGGCATGCGATCAACACGTGGTCACATGCTCCTATATGCATATGCACACGCAACAGTGAAGATACACACATGGACATACACAAAAACCTAATTTTTTATATAAATACTTGTCTCCACCTCCTATTTAGGGGGTAGGGTGATCACACACATACCAAAACTCTATCTAATTAAAGACTCAGGACTCCCGTTTTACACACTTTTAACTTATTCATTGCATTTTTGATAGGTATTTATACCAACTCAAACCAAACCCAACCTCATTTTTGTCAAAGCACGCTTCAAAAGTATATGAACTTGAATTCTACACATCATTTTTGACCTCTTAATGAAGATAGCTTGAAAATCTCATGAAGCTAAAGCTTTAAAGACTCAAAAATAAGCTCAGTCGAATTTGAGGACCAAACAATCATTTTTGCACATTTACTTTTATGTACTGCATTTTTACTTTATTGCCGTCAATAATTGAGAAAGTATTGTGATTGTATGATGAGACAGACAACTTTGCATGCTGATTGAATAATTTATGCTTTGTTTTAATCATATTAAACTGTCATTTTGCATTGCTAGCTCCCAAAATGTGAAAATCACACAAATATCATTTTCATATCAAATTTGCATTTTCTTCATAATTTCCTATGATATTATGCACTTTTGTTATTTTTGTTAGAACTTTATTATAAAAATCACATTTTCATAATAAAGTTCACATTTTCGCTTCAGATTTGCATTTTACTATCTCTACATCATTTTCACTATAAAAAATAACATTTTTATCATAAAGTTCACATTTTTATGTGAATTCTCCATGTCACGAATACAAGTATAATCTTTTACATCAAGCTTACATCTTTACCCTAAAAAAATATAAACATTCATCATTTTTATGCATCTTCTACACCTTTAGCATATTTTCTTGATAAAAAAAAATCATATTTTAGCTTTAAAATTAGCATCTTCATATCAATGTTGTAGCTTTATGTGAAAAATTATTATTTTCCACATAAGGTTTGCATTTTGCATCTAGTAAATATCAATATTATCATTTTGCACAGTTTTCACATTTTCAACATGAAAATCACATTTCTAATAAGAATTCTACATTTTTAACATAAAAATGCACTTTGCATCAGATATACACCTTCATAATCAAAATTGCATCTTTCTACTCTACAACATGAAAATAAGTATTCGGTCTCTTTTTTCAATCAAAATGCATTTATAATGTGAAAATTCACATTCCTAAGCTAGAGCTTCCATTTCATGGTCCAATGATGTAATGATGCATCTTTTCTTACTTTTCTTATCATTTAGGAATGTTCTATCATTTTAGTGATAATTTTTATTCACATTTGAATAATCCTAAAAGTACACATGATTAAATGCATTGATATGCTCTTTCACCTAGGTGAGTGTTTCTTGTTAATTTGCTATCTGTGTGAATGAGTGGATGGGATTGCATATATCTGTGCTAACCTTTATTTTGCAGGTATATTCTATATTAGGACTAGATTTGCATTTTCACACCTTTTTCTCTTTCATATGTATTTACTAGGAAAGTCATGTAAATAATTGTATTTAAATTTCCTTCACTTTCCATTATTATGTGTTGTATAGTATTTGTATATACAAATTGTCATTATTGAAATTAGGGTGTTATGGTAGCTATGTATTAAGTATTGTATAATGAGAAAAAGCCAAAAAGTAGATACGATCTCCTGAACCTAGAATCTCTATTGGGGACAATACTCATTAAGTGACCTGATGTCATCCCTTAAATATTTTTCTTGATTTTTTAAAAATTGGGTGGTGACTTAATAAACAAAGTGTCTCGCATCCCCCTAAGACCAACCATTTTGCCTTATCCTATAAACAAAATGGATGTCCCCCTTTTAGTAAAGTTGCCAAAAGTCCTTCATTTTTCACAAAGAAGAATTCGGTCGTGCATAGTGGCGACTCCACTAGGGATGCTAATTAAAGAGATCAATTCAAAAATGACTATTTCTCATTACATAATACTCCATTCACAACTGCATATTGTAATATAATTCACGTGTGCACCATTAGTCCCTATCAGCCAACAATGATGAAAAGTGATCCACTATGATTTCACACGAGTCATAGGGTGACCGATTTGGATTTGTCACCTTTAGCCTTTACTCGTGGGTTCATCGGGCTCATCTAACTAGAGTCTATAACCTAAGTCCTTAAGGGGGGGGGGGTGATCTGAGTTATTAAAATAATGCTAGACTTACTGATCAGAGTCCGTAACCCTAGTCATGGGGAAAGGGGGTATTCTCACTAAAGGAGCCTTTAGCCTTATACCTTTGACTCAGCCCATATAGATAAACCAATAAAAATATCCATTAAGGCCCTACCAAGCTTTGCATGCTAGCCCTGATCCTGTCTGTTTGATATAATATTCATAAATGCCATGACACTTCTAGTTTTTATCATCAATTAACGTCATTATGTTAATTCTCACAGATAGTTCACACTTAGACCCATGTGATCCTTATTTACCTTGTGCAAGCTTGATACATACGGAATGATAAAAATCATATACCTCAGTCTAAATAGCTTGTAAGAACTGGTGAATAGTGACATCTTTTAATGATAGAACCTACGAAGCGTCATCCACTTGTCCTTATTAGATCAAATGAATGGATTAGGAATTTGACTAGATTGCAAAAAATTTGTGTCAAAAGAATCAAATTGTAAACTGTTGAACAATATTTTCATGCCTCTTGGTAAATATATTAGATATCAATGTAGGGACATGAACTTAGACCCCTTTTGGAGACCTTAGCCCCTATACACGCGGGCGCATATAGAATATAAACACCATTTGTGACCCAATGACAAGTCCCTATATTGATATTATATGATTACCTCAAATGCATTTAAGCATCATTCCTCAACTTACCTTTTGATTCTAATCAATACAAATCAAAAAAACCTAATCTAATAGTAGAACCGTAGTCCCTTACTGACTATTAGGTCAAAGTCCACCTAAAAAAGAGACTGAATAACCACATTGAGTTATAAGGTTGGAAGTGAGAGCTTGCTTGTGATTGGTTTATTCCCTGTGTAGGAAATACTAACTAGTTCTCTTAAATCCTTTTGCATGAGATGCATGTAAAAAGCATACATTAACTGCATTCTTTTATAGCCATTTTGAATTTTTGCATAAACATGCCATATGTACATTCTCATGCCATTTTTTTGCATAAATATATTGTGCACCCATGATAACTCTTTTACAGCGTATAGTATGACAAGTATTCATGATTCTTTCTTTTAGCTCATCTTGTATACTAAAGCTTTCTTTTTTACCATGTTTTCTTCTCTTGTACATAGAGTAGATGCATCATATTCACTTCTAACAAGGCTTCGTGCACCAATAAATCTTTTGTAGCACATGTCACGACATGAATTCATGTTGTCCTTATTCTTTATGCTAATCTCATCCTTCTGAATAACATCATATATCATACATCTTATAACAATTGCACACATACATGCATTTCATGACATTTGCACTAATCCTTATCATTTCCAACAATCATAAACCCCCAAAATAACCTTAAAGGGAGAGTCATCAGCAGTTAGAATTTGAAATAGTCAAGCAACTTATGAATGAAAGCCTCAATGACCAACTCAAATAGCATAAGAAGAAACTTGTAGCTAACGATGGCTTAACCGACATCCTTCGAGTTGAAATCAAGGTTATCCTTTAAACTGAAATTAATAACATCTTCAGCTAAACCTCAGGCTCTAAGGATGAGATAATCCTTTTAATTGGCATTCCTAATGACAAGGGAGCATTTAGCACTCCTAATTCTGAGTTGAATAAGGGGAAAGGAATTATGAGCATGCATAAGGATATTGAAGATGTTATCAAGAAGGATTTTTACAATCCTCTCCTAATAAAGTAGGTGTAACCAAATCTGAATTGGTAATGGAAATTTAAAAACTAGCTAATAAATTTGCTCAACTTAAGATTCTAGTGAAGGAAAACACTAATATTATGACCAAAAGCTTCAATCAACTCTTCATGCTCGTGAATGAACTCTTATAAGATCACTCCAAATAGCACTTTTATTTTTAGCTTGATAAAGCCAAAAGTCCAAAAATCGATTGCCAAAATATGGTAGGCTATAATCCATTACATATAGAGTTCATAGAATCACCTACAGTTGACCTCCATTTAACCTATAGGAAATATGCAAAGTTCAACCAACCCCTTTCTAAGGTATTCTAAAGGCTCTAATAAAAAAACCTCCTCCAACCTCGTGAACCAAAACCACTACCACCCTATATCAGCCATATCCTATATTGCAATTATCATCAGATGCATGGCTACACTACTGATGTCTGCAGAACCTTAAAAAATGTAGTCTAAGACCTCATTGATTTTGAAACAATTGATGATCCTACGAAAAACCCAATGTCAAATTCAACCTTTTATATAAATATCGAGATGTCCCCCCACATAAAAAATAAATCATTACCCAGCTATCTAACCACATCATAACCACCCTTGAAGATGGACATCACCTCCTATAAGCCACATGAATCTCAAGGAAGTGATAGGGTAGTTGCTTCATAAATCTCACTTACCTTCTAAAAACCCTGCATCTGATAATCATGAGATGGAAAAATAAAGGAGAACCATGGGAAGCTATCCTTTATGAAAGTCATGAACCAATAGTACTGAAGCAACTGATTGAAGAAGACCATTATACTCCTTTTTAATATAATAACCAAAATTGGACAATGACCTCTTGCGCTTGTTATTTTGCTAGTGATGAATGTTTATGTGGTTTATTAAATATTTGGATGGAATGATAAATCCTTTGTTCGTCATAATCTATTGATTTTTTTTACTCACTTTGTACTTCATTAAAACTAAAAATGTTTAATTCTCACCATAGCCTCATTAAAAAAAAGAGTAAAAAATGAAAAAAATAAAGAAAAAGAAAAAAAGAAAAAGAAATGAAATGAAAGAAAAGATTAAAAGAAAATTCTCATAATGTGTATGGAACCGCCCAGGCAAAAGAGGGCATATGAGATAAGAAATAATAATATGGGGCATGTGTTGAATAAATACTTAATATAAGCCACTTTTTGATTCATCACTAGATTAAAAGGAGTACAAATAGACAAGCAGCTGAGTTTGCATTCAGCCTAACGCTCCGCACACCATCATCAAGATCTTTAGTTTATCCCTTAGAGGTGTTAATTCTCTTACTATCAATATTAATCCTAGTTACTTTGGCTAAGAACTACTAGTCATCTAACTCTTGTCGAAGGATCCTGATCCAACATTCTAAACAAATCCCTCTTACCTTAATCCTCAAAAAAGCTAAAAACCATTTAGAGCCTAACACTCACTCATTTCCATACTTCTCATATCTATACTTTAAAAAGCATAAGTAAAAGTTACTCTCTTTTGCATAGCAATACCATTGTCATTCCATGCATGTATACATTGTGTGTAGCCATACATTAACTTAAAATAAGAAATTATCTTATTTTCATTCATTTACATGCATATGCATTGGAAATAAGCTACCATTCACCATGTGGCACAATCCTCATGTATACATTCATATAGCATAGTCATCATCCAAATACAAGCACATGGTCATCATTCAAAGTTATAATAGACTGCATAGATACAATAACAGTCACACAATATAAATAGGTGGTACATAGTACAACACATAGGACAGAGGTCCAGACATAACATTAGAGTCTATGATCTCAAAAAAATGATACAACACTAACCAACCATAGCCATAAGCTTACACCTAGCCTCCTAAATAATCACATCAACCATTATTGTCATCAAAAGCAAAATTTGAACTCATTAAACATTCCCACCATCTGGTCCGGATCCCTCATTGTCCACCTCCATCTAGAAAGACACTAGATGCACCTGTAGCTGATTAATCTACTCGTGATAAGATGCTCACTCCCTCTCCCACTCTCAGCTAGTGAGAATGTGCTCAACCTACATTAAATGAACATTACACATCATATATTCATGTAGACGTAAAAGCACGTACATAAGATAAGTACAATAAGTAGTCAATAAATAAGGCATACTCTTTGCTCATTAGTGAACTCCATAAAATGTTGCCATGAAATCCCCACAATAGTATACCAAAACTAAGTTATGGAGACAGGTACCTATAAAATAGGAATAAATAATGCAAAGAGTCAAATAATAGATAAAGCAAAAAAGAAGAAGCCTAGAACAAAAGCAGAAAAATGAAATGAGTAGTGTTTAGAGGCATAATATTCGACCAAGAGAAGCCAAGCCTAGCTAAAGAAAAATGCACCCCATCTCTAGAAATTGTCACCCTGGACAGTCCTAGAACCACCATGTTCACCAAGAACCTATGGACCAGCACTAAGAGTTATACCATTAGCTTGGGCTGTCGCCTCAATCCTCAAAGTGCCTTCCTCCTTCTTGTCAATGCTAGAACTTGATCTCTTTCAGTGAGACCCTCGTCGCTATAAATAAAACTCTTAAAAATCATTTCATTTTTAGTCTTCTTTTACTAATAAAAGTTCGTTATAGGTTTGTCTAGAGATAAGAAAAGTAAAGCTGAGAAGCATATCGAGTCAAAAGACGATACTCTAGAAGTAGAACAACCCTAAGATGTCCATAAAGTCCCAGCTCTCAAACTTAAAGGCTAAACATAATCCACTTGAGGAAGTGGAGGTAGTGGAACAAAGCCATCAACTATTGCATCAATCAATTATGGGATCAAGGCATCAACACAAGGGAAAATCTCACCCTCTAGAAAAGCACTCACAAAGATACCCCCTTTCAGCTATAATGAGCTTATCCTTAATAAGTTCTTAACCCCAAACATACCACCAGGGAGTGCAATAAGAACTCTCCTCATGTATAGGCCATCCCACTAGTGATAAACCCGCTCACCCAAATGCCATACCTTATCAGCTGTACTAGTCAACAATAATCTCCATTGTGTCAAACACTAGGCCACTACCATCTTTGATGACTAGTCTCTCCTCACCAACCACCAACGGGCATGAATCTATTTAAAAAAATGAGATAAGCAAAAGTTTTTTTAAAAAAGGCAAAAGCTAAAAGAACATGTTATACCTGGCCAAAAGAACATGTTATACCTGGCCAAAATTCAGTGCACTAATGTAATCTCTAGCCACTACATGACTCTCAATTAGATTAGAGGTCTTCTTAATCCATCTCAAGTAGCACGAAAAGCTCTCTTAGATAAATGCTTAATAGAAGGGAAAAGGAGAATTTTGAACTCATAAGTCCAAATTGATAAAAAAAAGAGGAGTTAGAACATCCAGAATCAATAAAAATAGTCAATAGAGACATAAGGTTGTACCTATATCCAGTATAATTAGGCAGTTGTATATCCTTTAGCCTCCCTTGCAAGCCGCATCTAAACCTAAAAACATATGAGAAAAGGTAGTCATCCCCCAGCTGTACTTCAGTAAGTCATTCAAATTCTTTAACATAGGCAATAACCATAAAGGATCAGTGCCTGAAGCATTCAAGAAGATGACAACACTAAGAAAATAAAATAAGAAACATTGAGCCAACTACTTAAAGTTGACCTCTCTAGTATTGTACTTCAATCTAACACTAGAGACAAACTCAATATATCAACAAAGTGAAGAAGAACCCTTATGCATGATGATAGTAACACTAAGCAGCTCTATAGTACACTTGTTCCCTAGAAAAGCTTAGCCCAATAATAGTAGTAAAATCCAATTGAGTGATAGTCATCTCTCCAAAAGGCAGAATGAAACGTATGCATAATGCTCATCCATCACTCAATAAGCATATACATCATAGTTTGGCTCAACATATAAGCACTATAAGTAAGGGAAAAAATGATACCATTGAAGCCCTTATCGGCTACTAGGCGCTTTATGCATGATGAGAGACCTTAATAGTATGAGTTGACCTTGTTAAAGATAGTAGGTAGCATAAAAGAAGGCATACGAAGCTACAATTTCCAGGAAATAAATTTTCATGCATATTAATCATTAAAATCTACAAAACTATTTATCTTCATTTTTATAGAAATAAAAAAATAGAGGCACCAATAAGGCAACAATACTAAAATCAGAAATATCAACAATAAAGTTGGCAATGTTTAACAACAAGATGTAAATAGACAACTAAAGCTAAATAGATGATAGAAGTCAGATAGATAACAAGGGCTTAACATGCAGGCAAGCACTTAATAGTATAATAAAAATAGTAGAAAAGTAAGATAGCAAGAGCTAACAACACTGGCTATAATAAAAATAGCAAAAGCTGCTGCAAAGGAAGACAAAAAAATATTATAAAAAAAAACTAACTTGGCAACAATGATGTAGACCATGCATGGGTCTCTATACTATGGATAATGAGGATCACGTCTCCTTGACAAAGCTTGCATGGATGGCAATGACTTTGAGTGCCTGATGAATAAGAAGAGGCTCAATTACTAGTCCTTGCAATAGTCCCAAAGGTGCCCACAATAGTCTCTGTAGCTCACACAGTAGTCTTTGCACCATCCTCTTCTATCTCCAAATCATTAAGATTGAAAGAGACATCTTCAATATTAGTAGGAATGTTGCCAAAGATAGAATAAAAGGGAAAATCTATGGCTCAAAAAATACAGAAAGATAAGAAAAGCATAAAAGAAGAGTTAAATGAAGCAAAAATGCTTCAAAAATATGAAGAGAGTCCACATAAGAGTTAGAGAAGAGGTAAGAACCTCCCCTATGCCCAAGAGTATGCCTTTTATAAATGCAAACATGTGTATAGACCATAAGTGCATGTGGCCACACGTGCCCACCGTGTGGCCACATGCCTTAGGGCATGTACCCAAATGATCAACCGCATGCCCATGCGCCCTAGAGCGCGTACCTTTGTGGTCAACTGTGTGCCCATGTATCCCAGGGCATGTACTTATATGGTCAAGCACACAGTCACATGCTTGCAGGCATATGATCATGCACTCTTCCCCCTTCACTTGCTTTAAGATGCTTATACATGTACACTGAGGCCCTCACACACACTCTAAAAACTTTTAATACAAAAAATTCATGTACGCAAACACATAAAATGCACTTTTTAGGCATATGCATGCACTTCAAGACACATGCACACACTTCAAGACATATACACACACATATGAACATATGCACACACATAACAAACACAACAACTACTACATCTACATCAAGAGATATATTTAGCATAGTAAGAGCTATAAACACTATAGTAAGACCTATAGTCAGTATAGTAAGAAATATAGATGCTATAGCGAGAGTTATAGACATCATAATAAGAACTACAAACACCACAGCTAGAGCTACCATTGGTATAGCCAAAATTCCAAATTTTATAACAAGTGCCATACCCTAATAAGACTACCAAAAGGGAAATCAAAATAAACTCTGATTGAGAATCATCTTGAAAATAGTGTCATACCTCAAATTTGACTGTCCCAAAAAATGTCCATTAATGAAATGAATCTTCGAAAAGACTAAAGTCTACCCATTCATAACACCTCTAAAGTGTGCAACCCTAATCAATCCCACTAGTGTGAAAAATTGATCATTAAGCCATTAAGTTGCACTCTGATCTTATGAAATATAAACTATCATAACAATAAGAGGCTTATCTCGAGAATCTTCTCTTAGAATACATAACTTATTGAGTCGCTGTTTATTTCATCAGATTGGGACCCAACTTCATTAAAAAATGAAAATTGATTTTGACAAAATGGACGTTAGAAACACATCTGAAAGGCTCTAAAACCTATGGAAGTGGTCCCAAAATAGTCCAAAATAACCTGAGGATTAGCATGCATTGCCTAGAAATTCGTATATAGCCACGAACACCCCTAAGTATCATTCGCTAAAATTAAAGCTGAATTAGACTAAACAAACTTTGGAAACACATCCGACGAGCTCTAAAACATTTGAAAGTGGTCCCAAAATAATCCAAAACACCCTGAGGGTTAGTGCGTGTCATTTAGAAGTGCATGTAAACACCCCTAGGTGTCACGCACTAAAATTAAGACTGAATTAGACAAAATAAACTATAGAAATGCATCTAAAATGCCTAAAATCCTAAGGAACCAACCTTAGAATAGCATAAAAAATCCCCAAATTAAGTGTGTAATACGTGAAAGTACGTATAACAGCATACGAGTGTGCGTGTTTACACGCTTCATCCTAGGGACACGCGTGTGACCACACCTATACCCCCCTCTTCCTCATATTTTTCACTATAAATAGGTATCTATACATCCCATTTTAAAGGGGGAGAGAAAGAGGAAACACACACACATTAAAAAATCTGTCCACTAGAAGGCACTGGAAACTCACTTTCAAATAGTCTTATCTCTCCCACTGCATTTTTCTTAGGTTATTAAGTCCCCCTTCCCCCAAACCTAGCATCATCTTTATCAAAGCATGCTTCAAAGCTATACAAACTAACATCATTCTACACATCATTTTGAACCTCTCTATGAGGAAAGCTTGATAATCCCTCGAAGCTAAAGCTTCAAAACCCACACAAGCTCAGTCGAATCTGAGGACCACATAATCATTTTGGCATGTTTATTTTATCATACTATATTTTATTTTATTATCGCCAGCATTTATGAATATTATTGTGCTTATATGATGAGACTGGCAATTTGCATGCTATATGAATAATTTAGGCTCTATTTTTTGCTAGTCCCATGTCATCATTTTGTACCCTCTAGTTTCAAAACATAAAATCATGTTATGAATATCAATAATGTGAGAAGTTCATATTTTGAACTAGATTCATTATATTCTCGATCCAGTGATGGCACCATGCATCCCTTATATTTATTAGTATACATGTGCCTTAGTGTCATTTCTTGTAATATAAATGACATTGTACTTTTATCCCTATGGTAATATAATATTCATTTAGATAAAGTATTTGTTTATTTAAGTATTTACCCTTTAACATAATGTTAAATGAGTTTATTATCAAGTGTTGATAATATGAGTAATAAATTCATTTAGTACATATGCTATAAAATGTTCATAGTCATTGGATTAATAAATAGGTCATATTAATTCGTAGATTATCACCTCTTTCTATTTTCCTTGATTAGTATATGATATTGATAATGGAAGGTAGTGAGTCTCATGCTACTTGATGTGAGATATTAGAATAGACATGAGGATACTCATGTGATAGATGGATTGAATAGTGATGTAAGATAAGTGATTGTATGGAAATTCACATTAGTTAACAATCACTGTCTTGGACATAATGGTGCATATGGTCCTTTGACTAGAGGCAACACAGTCATCCATATATGGTTGATTAGAGTTTTTTACCGCTTACATACCCGTGCTAGCCACGTCTGGGTATTTGGCGTGTGGTGGCTCTAGTGGATTCTATATAAGGATGAGTGATCAGCCAAGATAGAATTCATTACATGGAGTGAACCAGGATAAGATCCTATGCTATCTAAGTTGTTCTTGATGAATAAGTACCTAGTCAGGTTAAACTTGACTTACCCAAAAAGTGTTTAGCTGCTAGAAAGTGTTTTTAGTAGAAGTCATGTTTTATTGAGAATTAAACTGAAGATGAGGTTATATGATTGAGGCAATTAGAGTTTGACTGACCATGACTTTAGCCAATGTCAAGATCTTTAAATGAAGGGACATTGAGTGCATAGTAATTATGTTATATGGTTCTTGTGAATCTACGAATAGCATTCATTTCCAATTGGGTAATCGTGACATATATGCTGGGGTCACTCACGACTTATGGAAACCAAATGTGATTAATTGGGATTTTCATATTTAGCTTGAAAAGAGTTTCTAATAATATTAAGAGTTAATATTATTTATTTCATTACCATTTGGACTTGAACCTAGTAAGTCACACATATAAGAGTAGCACCGATAATGATATTTATTAATTTGATTATTAATTAAAGTGTTCAATTAATTAATTAAATTAAATTAAATTAGATTTTCACTTGTGCAAGGATCTAGCATATCCCAAAATCTAATTCAAAGGTTAGGGCTATTATATATTAATTTGGACTTAATTTAATATGTCATATTAAGTTTAAGGACCAAATTGATATTTGCCAATAATACTACTTTGGATACGAACCATAAGATGGGCCTGTATATGTAGCTTAATGGATTATGCATAGGCTTGAAAAATTAGGTGTTTTATTAATATGGGCCTTCTTTAAGTGTTAAATAAAGCCCATAAGACTAATTAGTGGATTTTGTAGAGATGGGCTCATTTAAGAGTAAAACAAACCTAAAGCCGACTTACTAAAGAAGGTGACACATAAGCATGACCATGTGATGATCATGCTTGCATGGTGGCTACCTAAGCATAGTTTTACATGCAATGTGATTGCATGGTTGACAATATGGAGATGTGTCATAAGCATGCACCTTAAGTTAGTGGTTAATCTTTATAAGCATAAGATAGCTTATTTTACACTTAAAGTGAAAAAGTAAGCACATGCATGAGATTGCTTATCCTACACTCAAGCTTAAGTTAGTCAAGAATCTCTACACATGCAAATTAGTCTCTTACATTCATACACCATGTTAGTGGATATTTTATACACTTAACAAAAGGACTTACAACTTACATTAGAGAGAAAAATATTAAGATAGAAAATAAAAGTTGAGTCTTCTTCTTCATCTTTCTTCTAAGTGTTATCAATGTGTGAGTGAGAAATACAAGAGTTTTGTTTCTTCATAAGTCCATTATCATCATCCTTTATATAAGAGTTATGCAAGTGAAGTATACATCCAAAGAAGGCAAGAAATCCTACATCATCCAAGCAAGGAGAGGAGCTCTAGCAAGCTTTCAGGTCACCAACAAGGAGGAGCTTGTAGCTAGAGATTCTTCAAAAGCTTGGAGTCATTCTAGTACCACTTGTGTGTTTCAAGTTAGAGGCTTCACACTTAGGGAGCTAGGAACTTGTAGATTTGCATCAACCATTTCCTAAAGCTTATCGAGCGTCCTACTGACATTTGGAGTTTGGAAGTGTTACTAAACTCTAGATGCAGGTCTCATGCCATGCTTTGTGTTTGGTTGTTTTGTGAATATTTGATTTATGTTGTCTATTAAGCATGCAAGTAATTAGTTGTGTAAATTTAATGTGTTATTGATGGGAATTGTAGGTTTCATCAATTAACTCCCCAATAGCAAGAATACTATGATAAGTTGAATTAGAAGAAAACTAGAAATTACCAATTTAATCCACAAATTCGGATCGTTCAAAGATTGAAGTAAGAAGATAGATGCTACATAACCCCTTTACCAACAAGGATAAAGATACTAAGATAGACTTTGAATTTCCTCTTATGCCACAAACAAGAAAGTTTGATAAATAACAAGAAAAAAAAGATTTAGATTTTGACACCACAAGCTAGAATAAAGCTTGATAAGTCACAAAGTTTATACAAGAAATTAAAGACAAAATTCCTCACAATAAAACTCAAACAAAGTTATAATTCATATATCAAATTCATTCATCTTACAAAAGAAAGAAAAGGACTTGTTTATATAGAGTACAAGTCCATGCTCACACTACTAAAATAGACTCACACACATAGGATTACTTTTACTCTTAAATGACCTTAATAACCATTACCCACATTAATAGCCATTACTTGGTATTGATTACCCCATTAACTTTAATAACCACTACCCATAATAATAGCCATTACTTGGTATTAATTACCCTATTAACTTGTATATGGTGGCTACATGTAACCCTAATTGTTATTAACACAAAAACAAGTTAAATATTATTCCTTGGGCCTCCATGGATGCCTTATTGGGCTGAAATTCTTGGGCTTTCCAAATGTCCTTAATTAAACCCAATATGCCTTCTTAAAGCTTCTTGGATTTGGACCTTGTGATTGGGCCTTCTTGTACTATTAATGGATCTTGGATCTCTTTAGGCTTTGAACTTGGATTCACATCATTCCCCCTTTCTTCAAAAGGATTTGTCCTCAAATCAGCTCCATCATCTTTATCACCTAAATCAAACAAAGACAAGTCACTAACATTAAAAGTAGCACTAACATTGCCATACTCACTTGGAAGTTCTAGCTTGTAGGCATTGTTGTTGATGCGTTGAAGCACTTTAAAAGGACCATCTCCTCTTGGCATAAGCTTTGATTTCCTTTGGTTAGGAAATCTTTCCTTCCTCAAGTGCACCCACACCCAATCTCCGAGCTCAAAAATGACTTGCTTCCTCCCCTTATTGTGTTGCTTTTCATATTGGAGTGTCTTCTTCTCAATGTTTGCATGCACCCTCTCATGCAAAGTCTTGATGAACTCAGCTTTTTGTTTCCCCTCTAGATTAGCTTTGTCCAATGGCAATGGTAGCAAATCTAATGGAGTCAATGGGTTGAATCCATACACAACTTCAAATGGTGAGCAATTTGTTGAACCATGCACACTCCTATTGTAAGCAAATTCCACATGTGGCAAACATTCTTCCCAATTCTTCAGATTTCTTTGGATGACAGCCCTCAAAATTGTTGAAAGTGTCCTATTGACCACCTCCGTTTGTCCATCCGTTTGTGGATGACAAGTTGTAGAATACAAAAGCTTTGTCCCTATCTTTCCCCAAAGAGTCTTCCAAAAGTGACTTAGGAATTTGACATCCCTATCACTCACAATGGTCCTTGGCACTCCATGTAGCCTAACAATCTCCTTGAAGAATAGATTGGCAATATGGGTTGCATCATCCGTCTTGTGACATGGAATGAAATGTGCCATTTTGCTAAACCTGTCCACAATAACAAAAATGGAATCTCTCCCTCCCTTGGACCTAGGTAATCCTAAAACAAAATCCATAGAAATGTCTACCCAAGGTTCATTTGGTATGGTAAGAGGTGTATACAAACCATGAGGCATTGCTTTGGATTTGGCTTGTTTGCAAGTAATGCATTTCTCACAAATTCTCTTAACATCCCTTTTCATGTGTGGCCAAAATAAATGGTCACCCAACACATCCAAAGTTTTCTTAATCCCAAAATGCCCCATTAAACCTCCGCTATATGCCTCTCTCACAAATAACTCTCTTAAAGAACTTTGTGGCACACACAATTTTTTTTCCCGAAAAAGAAAACCTTCAAACTTATAGAACTTATCAAAACCCCCTTTCTCACATGCCCCATAAAAATTAGCAAAATCAGGATCATTAGAATAAAGATCTTTGATGTATTCAAATCCTAATAATTTTGCATCAAGTTTAGAGATCAAGGCATACCTTCTTGACAATGCATCGGCCACCACATTTTCTTTCCCTTGCTTGTACTTAATGATGTACGAAAAGGATTCAATGAATTCCACCCATTTTTCATGTCTCTTGTTGAGCTTTCCTTGTCCTTTGAGATACTTCAAGGACTCATGGTCAGTGTGAATTATGAATTCTTTGTAACCAAGGTAATGCTGCCATGTCCTTAGAACCCTCACCAATGCATAGAACTCCTTGTCATATGTAGGGTAGTTTAGACTTGCACCACTTAGCTTTTCACTAAAGAATGCTATGGGCTTGCCTTCTTGCATCAAAACTCCTCCAATACCTATGCCACTTGCATCGCACTCAATCTCAAAAGGTTTAGTAAAATTTGGCAAAGATAACAAGGGTGCAGAACTTAATTTGTCTTTTAGCAAGTTAAAAGCCTCATCTTGTTCAATTCCCCACTTAAAACCAACATTCTTTTTGATGCATTCAGTTAAAGGTGCAGCTATGGTAGAAAATTTTTTAATGAACCTTCTATAAAAGCTAGCTAAACCATGAAAGCTTCTTGCATCACTTACACTTGTGGGTGTTGGCCATTCTCTAATTACTTTGACCTTTTCTTGATCAACATGAATGCCCTTGTCATTGACAATATATCCAAGAAAAGTAATTTCATAAGTGCAAAAATAGCATTTCTTTAGATTAGCATACAACTTCTCTTCTCTAAGCACATCAAATACACAAGTCAAATGTTGTACATGCTCATCTAAATTTTTTCTATAAACCAAGATATCATCAAAATAGACAACAACAAATTTGCCTATGAATGCTCTTAAAATATGATTCATCAATCTCATGAAAGTGCTTGGTGCATTAGTTAAACCAAAAGGCATTACTAACCACTCATATAAACCATGTTTAGTTTTAAAAGCTGTTTTCCATTCATCACCTTCTCTCATTCTAATTTGATGATAACCAGATTTCAAATCAATTTTTTGAAAACAAATATGAACCATGCAATTCATCTAACATGTCATCTAGCCTAGGAATAGGATGTCTATACTTCACCGTGATTTTGTTGATGGCACAACAATCAACACACATCCTCCAAGTTCCATCTTTCTTAGGCACTAATAAGACGGGTACGACACATGGACTCATGCTTTCACGAACATAACCCTTCTCCATAAGCTCACTCACTTGCTTTTGGATTTCCTTGGTCTCCTCCGGATTACATCTATATGCTGGTCTATTTGGAATGCTTGCTCCGGGTATGAAATCAATTTGGTGCTCAATGCCTCTTTTAGGTGGCAAACCATTTGGAATTTCTTCTGGGAATTAACCTGCAAAAGATCAACAACAACACTAGGCAAACCATTGGTTATTTCGTTAGAAATATGCAAAATCTCCTTGTACATAAGTACAAGCATGTGTTGCCTCAAAAGCATAGCTTCCTTCACATCACACATTTTTGCATAAACACTCATTTTTCTTTCATTTGAACCTTCCTTGTTTTCTCTCACCATGTGTTTCCCATTTTGGTCAAGAGAATTGGAATTTTTAGGTTCACTCATCTCACCTTTTTCTTTACTCTCAAAGGTTTCCCTTCCCAACGAATTTCCCAATGAAGAACCCATTTCCTCATATTGTTGCTTGATGCGCATTTGGTCTTCAAAAATCTGTTTTGGAGTTAACGATCCAAGGTTAAACCTTTTTCCATCCATAGTCAAAGTATACATATTTTTGAATCCATGATGATTAGCCCTTCTATCATATTGCCAAGATCTCCCCAACAACATATGTCTGGTCAACATTGGTAACACATCACACAACACCTCATCCTTATATCTACCAATTTGAAAAGAAATTAGAACTTGCTTATTTACCTTTACAACTCCACTTTCATTAAGCCATTGCAACTTGTATGGTCTTGGGTGCTTGGTAGTAGGCAACTTCAATTTCTCCACTAGCAAAGTGCTTGCTACATTAGTACAACTTCCACTATCCACAATCATGTTGCACAACATGTTAGAAATCAAACAATGAGTATGAAACAAATTTTCCCTTTGCTCCCTATGGACATCATGTTTATTTTGCAAACTCAATGTTCTTTGAACAACAAGATTATCTCCCTTAGCACATTCAACATCACTACAATCTTCCAAAGAAGGCATATCATCATCACTATCCCCCTCACTCTCTGATTCAATATCACCATCCCTTAGAATCATAGCTTTCTTATTTGGACATTCCCTAGCAATGTGCCCATGACCCAAACACTTAAAACATTTGATTCCCCTAGTTTGGGCTAGTTGATTCTCACCCTTTCCCTTATTACCCAAGTCAATTTTAGGTTTATTTTCTTCCACTTTTGACTTGTTAAAAGGTTTATCATCCTTTTTCCCCCAAGAAGTTTTCCAAGAAGAAGAAGAACCCACATTTGGTTTAGAATCATACCTCTTTCCTTTCAATTGCCTTTCCACTTTCATGGCCAAATTCACCATATCTTTAATCTCCACACAATGTTGCAAATCAACAACATCAGTAATGTTTTTGTTTAGCCCTCTCAAAAACCTTGCCATGGTAGCTTCACGATCTTCTACCACATTTGCTCTAATCATAGCCTTCTCCATTTCTTTGTGATACTCCTCAACACTCATGGATCCTTGAATTAGAGTTTGTAACCTTTGATGAAGCTCTCTATAGTAATGGCTTGGAAAAAACCTCTTTCTCATGATTTGCTTCATTTCCCTCCAAGACTCCACGGGTCTTTCTCTATATCTACGTCTTTCCTTGCAAAATTGATCCCACCAAACAATTGCATAATCACTAAACTCAACAGCGGCAAGTTTTACCTTTTTCTCCTCTGAATAATTGTGGCATTCGAAGATGAGTTCCACTTTCCTCTCCCATTCAAGGTACACATCTGGATCATTTCTTCCTTGGAATGAAGGAATCTTCATTTTGATGCTTCCAAGGTTGCGATCTACATCATCATTAGGACGTCCTCTCCTAGCTTGTCTCCTAGGATTGATTTGTTGTCCCACCAAGGTGACTTGATCATCATCCAATTCATTCTCTCCTTCATAGTCCTCTTGGTCAATTGGTGGACGTCTCCTTTGTCTAGGCTCTCCTTGTAATTGGTTAAGGATGCCATCATGCCTCTCCAATTTCTTATTGACTCCCGCCATCATGTTAAACATTTTTTCGAATTGTTGTTGCATAGCTTGAATCACATTATCATTTGTAAAAGAAGAACTTGTGTCTTTTGACATGATTGTAAAACCTAAAATTTTAACAAAAGAAAATAGAAAAAAAAAACAATCTCGCAACACTCCCTCACGTGTTTCACTCAAAATTGATGTATACCACTCGTGTTTACACTCAATTTTGGCTTTTTCTCTAATGATCTCACACTATTGCCTTTTACCTCTCAAATTTGCCTTTTGATTTCTTAGATGAACTAAGTTTCTCAATCAAACAAAATTCAAGAATGTAGTAATCAATGATAAAAAAAAAATAAGGTAGGCTTAAAGAAAAGAACAATTTGTAACAAATAGGCTAATAGAAATGAAAAACAAAGATAGATCATCAAAGAACACAAAGAGACAGAATTATAAAGATAGATCTCAATGGAATATGAAGAGTCAATTTTTTTTTTTAATGTAAACTGAGATCTAACATAGGAATATCAAAGATAACATATACTTTTTTTATGGACGAAATTTTTTTTTTTTTGATATATGCACGAATTGAAAGGTAGCACAAAAATCTCAAAGATAACAACTTTTTTTTTTTGATATCTGCAAACAAAATCTTGAGATAAGAAGAATAAAGATAAAAAAAATAACAAGAATAATAGATAGCAAGAAAGATGCAAAATATAAGATGAACACAAGATATTGAGAACTAAAAGATAGTTTTGGATACACAAACCTCAATCTTGAGCCAATGCTCTGATACCACTTATGATGGGAATTGTAGGTTTCATCAATTAACTCCCCAATAGCAAGAATACTATGATAAGTTGAATTAGAAGAAAACTAGAAATTACCAATTTCATCCATAAATTCGGATCGTTCAAAGATTGAAGTAAGAAGATAGATGCTACTTAACCCCTTTACCAACAAGGATAAAGATACTAAGATAGACTTTGAATTTCCTCTTATGCCACAAACAAGAAAGTTTGATAAATAACAAGAAAACAAAGATTTAGATTTTGACACCACAAGCTAGAATAAAGCTTGATAAGTCATAAAGTTTATGCAAGAAATTAAAGACAAAATTCCTCACAATAAAACTCAAACAAAGTTATAATTCATATATCAAATTCATTCATCTTACAAAAGAAAGAAAAGGACTTGTTTATATAGAGTACAAGTCCATGCTCACACTACTAAAATAGACTCACACACATAGGATTACTTTTACTCTTAAATGGCCTTAATAACCATTACCCACATTAATAGCCATTACTTGGTATTGATTACCCCATTAACTTTAATAACCACTACCCATAATAATAGCCATTACTTGGTATTAATTACCCTATTAACTTGTATATGGTGGCTACATGTAACCCTAATTGTTATTAACACAAAAACAAGTTAAATATTATTCCTTGGGCCTCCATGGATGCCTTATTGGGCTGAAATTCTTGGGCTTTCCAAATGTCCTTAATTAAACCCAATATGCCTTCTTGAAGCTTCTTGGATTTAGACCTTGTGATTGGGCCTTCTTGTACTATTAATGGATCTTGGATCTCTTTATTCTTTGATCTTGGATTCACATCAGTTATGATCTTGGTGGTTTTGGAATGCTTGCCTTCATGCAAGGGTTACACACTAGGAAATATATTTGAAATTTATCCTAACAGGTTTCATGCTCACACCACGCTTCCACTCATATTCCGATGTGTGTAATTGATTCCTTTCAATATTATCATCACATACCCTCATAGCATAAATAATCACATCACTGTAAACATGCATGATTGTGTACATTTTCCTTACTCTTTCAAATGATTGAGTGTTTAATGCTTATCCTATTATTCATGTGATCGGGCAACCTATGTGCATAGTCATGTTTACCTTGTAAGTTCATTACACCTAAGCTAGATTTACTTTTATGAGGTCCTTTTTTTCCTTTTATATGTATTTTATTAGAAAAGTAATGTAATAATGATATTTTAGCTTTATTATCCTCCACTATCTAATGTATTATGTGAATGCTATACAAACTATTATTACCAAAACTATGGTGTTGTGGTAGCTATACATTAAATAGTGTATAATGAGAAATAGTCAAAAAGTATATGTGATCCCTTGAACGAAAAACTCTGCTAGGGGAAATACTTATTTGAGTGACTCAATGTTGTCCCTTTTTTTCCTGATTTTCTAAAAATTAGGTGCTGACTACATAAAATTAAAAAAGTGTCTCATTCCTCCTGAGACCAATCATTTGTCCCTATTCAGTATAGTTGCCATATCCCTCGAAAACCTATAAGCTAAGGAGCCACAAAATAAAAAAACACTAACCGAGTTGCTCATAGTGGCGACTCCACTAGCGATTTCTAAGTAAAAGAGATCAACTTGAAAATGATTATTTCTTATTATGCAATACTCAATTATATATAGCCCCTTACCACTGCATTTACACTACATATAACACATGCACCACTGGTCCCAAAAACCTCGATAATACTGAATGACATTATCACCATGATTCCACTCAAGTCATAAAGAGATGAAGATAAGTATGACCACCTTTAGTCTTTACTCGTACATTCGCCGGACTCATCTGACCAGAGTCTGTAACCTAAGTCCTAAGGGGGGAAACCAAGTTATCAAAAGAATGCTAGACTCACTGACTAGAGTTTGTAACCCTATTCATATAGGACATTCTAGTTAAAAGAACGACCCTTTCACCCTGACTCAGCTCGTGTAGATAAGCCAGTAGTAACATACACTTGGATTCCACTAAGTTGTGCATGCTATCCTTTTCTTAACGCTGTTCATTTGACTTGATATTCAAAAATGACATGAATCTCCTAGTGTCTATCACCAAATGACATCATAATGTTAGTTTTTATAGAATGTTTATGCTTAGATCCATGTGATTCTTATCTACTTCATGTGAGCCTGAAGCATGAGGGATAAGAATCATATACCTCAGCTTGAATAATTTATATGAACTAACAAATAATGACATCCCTCGATGATATAACCTATGAGACATTGTCCATATATTCTTAGAAAATTAAATGAACGGGTTAAGAATTCAACTAGATTATGGACCTTTATGTCGACAAAATCAAATTATAAACTATTAAATGATACTTTCATGACTCTTGATAAACATATCAAATATCAATATGGGGTAAGAACTCAAGCTCCTTTTAATTGACCTTGGCCCTATGCATATGGGTGCATATGAGCTTTGGACATCATTTGAAGCCTAAAAATTAACCCCCCCATTGACATCATGTGATTACCTCAAGTACATTTTAGTATCATTCCTCAGTTTACCCTTTGGTTTTGATCCACATAAATCTAAATAGCCTAGTTCCAAGAGTGGAACCATAGTCCCCTGATGACTATAGGTTCAAAACCCACCTAGGAAAGAAATTGAATGACCTCATGGAGAAAAAAGGTTGGAAGCAAGAGCTTGCTTATGATTGGTTTGTTCACTGTATAGGAAATACTAACTAGATTTCTAAGATTAATCATGCATACATAACATGTAGATAGCAGAAACTAACCACTGTTACTTGCAGCAATGATTATCTTTCATTATAGGATTTTGCATCCACTCCATGCATACATGTTTACCCTTTTCTTTTGTAGGCACACGTCATGCATCATTCATTTAGCTAACATTGATAAATGCATAAGAATATAACTTTCAAACATAAGTGACTAAAAAGATACCTTCTGTCAACAATTTGAAGACAAACTAAAAGAGAGGATCCAAAAATTGCTCACTGAAGGAACTATAGCCAAAATCCTCCAAGCCTAAATCAAGGCCATAAATGCTTAAGATGGGAATAATAGGCCACTGAATGAAGCTTCCACATTTGTTCACCCTAGGGTAGATAAAGCAAAAGGAATTCCCCACACTCCAGTTCAAGCTGATGATGACATCTCAGAATGCACCAAAAGCTATAAAAATTGCTAACATAACCAAGCCTGAATTGGCAGGGGAGGTTAAACTATTGGCTAATAAAATGGCTCAGTTGGAATTTGCCTTTAAAGACAAAGGAACCCATGGCTCCAAAAACTTCACTGACTTGGCATTATTCAAAGATGAACCATTCCTAAATGATTTTAAACTACCAAACTTTGCTAAGTTCAATAGAACAAGGAACCTAAGGTCCATCTACGGCAATATGCTACCTTCATGGCTACTAAGAAGCTTACAGAATCTTAAATTATTTGATTCTTCTTCACATCACTATAGGAAGGACCAAGATCATGGTTCTTTGACCTTGAGGATTAAATTAAAAGTGATTAGCTATTGTTAACTCATAAGTTCATCAAGTAGTATGAATACAACGCTCAACTAGACATCACATGCAAAGATCTCGAGACCATAAGATAGAAACTCGGTGAAGCTTTCTTTGATTATGTCATAAGATGGCAGGGAAAGGCAGTTAAAATGAGAAAACTCCTCCTAAAGATGAAAAGATAAAGCTAAGAATCAAAGGAGCATTACCACATTTTAGAAAATAGATGATCTTTGGTCATCATCTTAACTTCAGAGCTCTCTATCAAGCTGGAATCAAAATTGAAGATAAGGAATCTCAGCAAGCTAAAAACACCTTCTGCCATAATACCTAATCAAATACCTAAAACACCTTTTGCCATAATACCTAATCAAGCACCTAAAACACCTTTACTTGAGCCATAGAAATAAACCTAATTTAACCCAACACTTACAATTTACCATTTGTTAATGCCATCAGACCACCGTGAAAATTCTCAAGCTTCAACCTCTGACTATCTAGAGTATTCTAGAGACTTCAACAAAAGAGCCTCTTACAACCTTAAGAGCCCAAGCATCTTCCAAACCCATTACCCCTTTACATTGACTAAAACCTATTATGCCATTTTCACCAAATGCCTAGTTATACCATTGATGCATATAGAACCCTTAAGAATGCAATCCATGACCTCATTAATTGTGGAAAGATTGACGACCTAGAAAAATGACCCTCCATAAAGACCAATCCTCTCTTAAACTATCAAAACATGCCTCCACTAATCATCATCATGATTTCCTCCAAACTATTAGAAAACCTTATCGAACAATCAATTTAAACCTTTCAAGAAGCCTAAGACAAACTCTTGAGCCTCATTCTTGAACCTTATGACTCTAGCAAAGATGAACAATGTCCTTCTACCCTTGAATACATTTTTATGCCTCAAAAATTCCTCCCCCACTTGATGATGGAAAAAAGAGCCAGGGATATAGCTCTCCCTATGAAAAGTGAAGTGACTAATTGCCCCTACTCATAAGAAGCAGACACAGGTAGAGTCCATGGAGTATGGGATTTACTAGGCCAACCATCTGGGCAGTTTGATTATAAAGTCAAGTACATAGCACCGCTTGCTACTCACACTCACCTAGAAGACATAGTACCCTCAGGATGGGGAGAAGAATTTGACATCGAAAATGGGGTGGACAGTATTATTTAGCTTTAGAACCTACAAGTCATGGGGATCAATGTATGGTATGACTCCAATGATTCTGAAATCATTATCTAGGACAAGAATAATAGTACAAAAGTATATAAGAAAGTAGCTAAGAAGCCCTAACTAACAGTCAACCATGTGACTCGTAACGGGCAAGTATATCAACCTTTGAGAAAGAGAAAGATCCCCCTAAAGGAAAAAATGTAACAAGTGATCAAGCTCTAGTCAAAGAGGAAGACACTATCCTTAAATAACTTAAGAAGACTTAGGCAGAAGCTGGTATCTAGAAGCTACTCATGGTCTCTAAAAAGCACAAGGATGCCCTAGTTAAGTCACTAGATAAGGCAAGGACCGCCATTGATGCCTCGCCTAAAGAGATAATAGCCTCTCTAATGAAAGCTCCCTCTAATGCAACCATCTTTTTGGATGAAGATTTACGCCTTAAGGGAAGGGTGCAAAACCCTCCTCTCTTTATACAAGCAATTGTCAAGTCTAAGAAGACTCTGTGTGTCATGGTGAAAAGATTATAGTGGTAGTATCCTACTAATCGAATCATAATAACACCGCACTCAAGTACCTCTCTTTTCAAAAAATGATTTTTTTGCATTTTGCATTTGCTTCATATGTATTGACACTAGTGCTAGGTGGCTATGCAACACACGCAAAGCAAGGGGCAACTGTTATACCTTAAATTTGACTATCCCTAAAAAGGTCTAATAATGAAACCAACCTTTAAGATAGAGTTAGCTCATTCATAACACCTTTAAAGTGTGCAACCTTAAAAACCTAGCTGACCCCACCAATGTGCAAAATCGATCACTGAGCCATTAAGTTATGGCCAACCTTATGAAATATGAATTATCAGAATAATGAGAAGCTTGTTCTGAGAATTCCTTTCTCATAACACTTAACTTTTGGATCAGTGTTTATTTTGTTAGACTAGGACCCAACTTTATGACAAAACAAACTTCAGAAATACATTCAAAAGGCTCTAAAAACTTCAGAAGTGGTCCCAAAATAGTCCAAAACAACCTGAGGATTAGTGCATATCACTTAAAAGTGTACGTATACACCCCTACGTGTCAAGTGCTAAAATCAAGGCTGAATATGAAAAAATGGACTTTGAAAAAGTTTCCAAAAAGCCCAAAAACCTTGGGGGACCAACCTTGGAAAAGCCCGCATAAGCCCCGATTGGAGCTTGTAACAAGTGAAACAGCACTAGAGCGCGTGTGACCACGAGCTAAGTGCTTGACTACATGCAGTTTGCATAGCGACACGCTCTGTCCTAGGGATGCATGCGTCACCATGCCTACACCTCCCTATTCCACACATTTTTAACTATATATAGACACCTCCACAACCCATTTTGGGGGGGGGGGGGGAGCAAAGCAAAACACACACATACTCAAAAATCTATCCGATTAAAGGTGTTGGAAACCCCTTTCTAGATAGTTTTTGCTATCCCACTGCCTTTTTCTTAAGTGATTATATCTCTTTTCCATTAAACCAAGCCTCATCTTTGTCAAAACACGCTTTAAAGGTATAAAAACTGGCATTATTCTATTGTCATTTTGAACCTCTCGACGAGGAAAGCTTGATAATCCATCAAAGCTAAAGCTTCAAAATCGACACACGCTCAGTCAAATATAAGGACCACACAATCATTTTAGCACATTTATTTTATTGCATTGCATTTTATTTTATTATTGCCATCATCTGGGAATATTGTTATGCTTATGTGTTGAGACTGGCAATTTTGCATGCTATATTAATAATGTATGCTTTATTATGCTTATTTTATATCATCATTCTCCATCCTCTAGTTTCAAAACATGAAATCACATTGTAAATATCAATAATGTGAAAAGTTCATATCTCATAATAGAGTCATCATTTTCCTAGTCCAGTGATGACATCATAAATTCGCTATGTTATCGGTAAATAATATCATAACATAAATAATCACTACAAACATGTATGATCATTTATATTTTACTTACTCTTTCAAGTGATAAAGTATCCATAGCTTATCCCATTGTTCATGGGATTGAGCAAGCTATGTGAATGGTCGTATGTACCTTACAGATTCATTATATCTAAATTAGATTTACTTTTTCATAATCTCTTTTTCCTTTTATATGAATTTTATTAGGAAAGTGATGTAATAGTAATATCTTCAACTTTATTATCTTCCACTATCTGATGAATTATATGAATGTTATACAAACTATCATTACCGAAATAAGGGTGTTGTGGTAGCTATACATTGAACATCATATAATGAGAAATAGTAAAAAAAGTAGATATAATCCTTTAAACTCAAAAATCTCTGTTGGGGGAAATACTCACTGAGTGACCCAATGTTGTCCTTTTCTTTTCTCGATTTTCAAAAAATCATGTGGAGACTCCATAAAATCAAAAAAGACATCTTGTTCCTCCTAAGACCAATCATTTATCCCTATTTGATAAAGTTGTCATGTCCCTCAAAAATAAAAGACAATCATGGGACTAATTCACCTCAAAACCAAAAATAATAAACTAACTAGGTTGCTCACAAAACCCAAATATCGACTTATACATGCCTTAAATGCCACCACCTATTACAAGTAAATATAAATTTGTCAACCAATTACAAAATCATCATAATCTTTAGTTGGTTAATGTATTAGTATTTGTGTTAAGAACAAAAATATTTTTTAATAAAAAATTAAGAAAAAATTTCAACAAATGGCCTGTTTGACCATTCTTCTTTCTTTTATGTTCTAGCCCTTTTTACTTTTTTTCAAAATTGATTTTTGCATTTTCACTTTTGGCCAACCTTTCTTTTATCTTTCAGAAATGACGTTCTCGACTAACCATGGTTCTTCATCATAAGATAGAGAAAATGCCCAAAACAAACTCTTTTTGCCAAAATCCAACCTCCACTATTAAATCAAAAAATAAGCTTAAATACACATAAATTAAAATTATATTACATTAAATCCTCTGGAGGCGATAATCTTAAGTTGATTTAGATTAATACCTCTATTGATTTCCTCATCGTCCATTGAATTTCTTATGAACGGTTGCAACACCACTATCACCACAACCACTAACATCATCTCAACTGTCACGATTCTAGTGGTCTTGGTTTTGAGTTTAGTCCCAACACAACATCATGAATCCTGAATAATAAATATCTAATATTTCTCTAATTAATTTGGATCTCGTTTTAATTAAATTAGATTAACTATTTATTTAGCCATTTCCTCTTAAGGTTAATGATTTATTTAGTTGATTAATTTTGATTTAATTTTTGTTGTAATGTTATAGATCTAGTGGATTTTGAATTTTTGATGGGTTAGATTCATTAGTTTTTGGTGATTGATCTTGTTACGATTTTTAACTTAGATTAAATTATTATTATGATTATTTGTTGCAATGATTATTTGTTCAAAAAAATTATATGTAAGCTGTGTGTTTTTAAACGTAAAACTAGGAGGAGAAGGAGGTTGTTATTTATAAAAGATCAAGAGAAGAATTGTGGAGCTAAAGTATAGTTAGCTTAGAGTTTTGTCTTAGGTAAGTCTTCCATCTTGCATGTTGATCTTTGAAAACATTTGATTTTCATGGAGTCATCATTTTGATTCTAGAAGAAATCAAATCAATTGTTGGAATTGTACGTGGCTCTCTACACTTTCTCCTATTAATGCTCCAAAATTTCTTCTTGGATTTTCTTATTAAAGTTCAGAATTTTACTAATTGGTCTTACCCAAGTCTTGGCAATGCATGTATGATCGTAAGCTTATGTTCCTCTTTATTGTTAAGCCATGTCCATGTTCTTTGTTCATGAAAAATTCTTAGTGAAAGATATTTTAAAATTAGCTTTGCCATAATCAAGGGCCAATTATTATTATGACAAATGCATAAAATGAAGCTTTTCCTATGTTCTCAACTCATGGACACAATGTAGAAGTTTGTATAGTTAGCACTATATGACTAGTAATATGGCCAGTAGCTTTAAAGGGAGGAAGGGCTTATGGGTTTTGCAATAATCAATTGGAAATAATTGATTAAGTACTTCTACATCATGTATAGCTTTTGATTTGATTTTAAATACTAAATTTTAATTATTGAGTTTAGTTAATGGTCTGATTTTTTATTCAATAATGGTTTTGGTTTTTGCTACAGGATGATTCATATCTAGAGGTACTTCTTTAGTTAGCTATTGAATTTTGTGTGTTTTTGTGTGTGTGTGTGTGTGTCTATATATATATATATATATATATTATGGGTTTGTTTATTTGATTTTATATTAGAATTGTAACTTACTTTCATTAAATTTTTTAAATTATTTATAGAAAATTCAAACTATAGAGTAGGATGGTAAAACTATTAAACTCCAAATTGTAAGTTATCAAATCAAATAATATCTTTTTACATTTGATTTTTGTAGCTTTTAACATAAAGGACTTGTTTTCTCAAAAAATAAAACATAGAGGACTTATTCAAAAGAATAGATAATGTGTAAGATTTAGTTCAATTTGAATTAAATTTCTGCAAATTCAAGGCGTGATTTCTTTTCTTTTGCTAAATTATCTTTCTGTCTTTCTGAATTTGGAAGAATTAGACTTCTTTAGCACATAGAGTTCTTATTATGATTTCTGAAAAAGAAAATGGAAAATTGTTACAATTCATTTTCTTGTTGCCATATTGGTTGCTTTTGTAACTTTTTTTTAAAACTAGCATTTTGATATATGTTTTTAAAAACTTAGAAAACACTTTTTCTAAAGGCTGGATTATTTTTTAGTTACTATTTTCAGATGGCAGATTTTAGATTGCAAACAGTGTTTCTAGTTTAGATATAGTTTATTATTCAAAAAAATGCAGGTGTGGAAAATCTTGTGTTTATGCTTTTATGATCATTATTTCCTTAACTATTAATACATTTGATACAGGGAGGTTGACAAGCAAAGGCAAATGATGCTTAGTTAGATATTGTCTGTTGAAGCACGAGAAAGATGTCAGTTCATTTCTGAATTTTGATTCATTTAATCTCGATTTGAATTTCATGAGATTAAAAAATTAATTAATTCAAGTATATTTCTTCCAATGAATTTAACTTAAAAATTATATGTAAGTTATATTTTTTTTATAAATAGTGAATATAATTTCTCTCAAAAGTAGTAGTAGTAGTTGTTGTTGTTGTTATTGTTGTTGTTATTATCATCATCATCTATTAGAGTCTTGTAGAATTATTTTTATATTATGGTGAGAATTATAAATTCAAATCTCCCCTCTTCAGTTTTTTTTACTCTTAAATTTTGGCTCTAAGAAGACACATTTTTATTATTTTTATTATTTTTCAGATGTTTTTTTTGTTTCTTACTTTTTCTATTTTTTTTTTGCTTGTTTTCTGATTGTTGCTTGTTGGTTCTATTTTTAGTGTTATTACTTTTTGTTGCTTATTATTGCTTTGTATTTTCCAGTGATGTTGCTTTTTGTTGCTTCTATTTTTTTAGTGTTGTTTCTTTTTGTTGCTTTTAATTTTTCAGTGTTGTTGCTTATTGTTTCTTTTTGTTGTTAAGTGCTTTTTATTTAAAATAATTCTTTCTTAATCTAAAAATATTTTTTGAATATTAAAATTAGAAATAATTTATTTTTTTAGGAAAAAATAATTTATTTGAATAACTAAAAATAGAAAAATTATAATAAAAAAATATTAAAGAAAATAGGTGAGTATATAAGGTTATGACATACAAACATTCCTAAGGAGTGTGTGTTTATGTGTGTGTGTATGTGTATGTGTGTGTGTGTGTGTGTGTGTGTGTGTGTATAAAGTCATTCTGCAAAAAGGGTATATGAAGTCATTTTGCAAAGTCATTCTACAAGGATTAAAGGGTCTTACTATTCAAGTGTAAATGCAATGATGATATGAACACTGTGCCAATCTCATGCTCTAATCGTAGGCTAGATAAAAAGGTTATTAGACCAAATGTAATGAGAATTTCACAAAGTTTCTAATGTGCAAGATCCTAATTAATTAACCAAGCACATAGCATATGTTCTGTTACTTAGGATGTGAATGGAAAATAAATAAATAAATTTTTAAAATGAAACTTTAAAGAGTAGAAGATGCAAGAGATAAACTTACAAAGATGCTTTATTGATACAAGTAAAGGGGAAGATACATAAGTTCTATATCCAAAATTGGAATGGGGTATTAAATATATGTTTACAGAGATAAAACAACTTAGAATTTTTTTTTAGAGAAGAGAGAGAAGAGGCTATATTTTCAGTAAAAAATTTCTTCTAAGAATTGTGTTCTATATTTTGTTCTAGCTTATGAAGTAGGAGGGACTCTAATATATAGAGCCAGAAGAGTAGACAATGAAAGGTTCTGTAAAAACATAAGAGAATTAATGGAGAGCAAGAATCCAAAGTAGTATTAGGAGTGGTAGGCTCTTTATCACTTGTATTTTCAACTTTAGTTGGTGTCTGTCTGCTAATGATTTTCCTTATTTTATATTTTTATTTGAGTCTCAGTCATTTTCTTGTGCAGAAATAACCCCACCAGGTGTTAATAGTGGAATGTAGATCCCTATCCTTGTGGAGGGATTGAAAACAGTGGGAGATGAGCTATAGGAGGAGCAGAATATTTGACAAACTAGTCAAATTTTCTCAAAAGTTGTTTGAGGAGGTCCCACTCCAGAGGGAGGAAAGTTCCTAGAAGAAGACAAATATTTTTATCAAAATACTTTTTTTTAATACCTTTACTTTTTCATGGGTTGTCCTATAAAGGATTTTCAACCCATCAGGAAAAAATATATACAACTTAAAAGAAATATATTTACAAATATAAGGCATACAAGCCATTGGGCTTTATAGAAAGAAAAATTCCAAAATAGTCATCTAGAAAAATTCAAAAATAATCATCTTTCTTATCATTATCCAAATCAACCATGGGTTTTGATTCTTAAGAAGTGTTGGAATTTGCTAAAGAAGTTGCATTAGAGTGGATCAATTGTTTCATGATATTAAAATATTCTTCTTTAGTTTTTGCTATAACAAAGAGTGTACCAGCTTGAGACTTTTGATCAAGAAAATTGGATTGTGCTTAGGATTAAGGATGAGAGGTTCTAAGAAATCCATGTTATTAAAGCCAAATAGAGACTATAGATATTGATATCTTTTATGGAATTTTGCAAGAATATCATCATTTTACGTTAATTCTTCTTTAAAGTCCAATAATATTATTATTAAGATAGAAATCAAGATACCATTATGAAACCCAAGGAACAAAGAACTTTAAGCAATAAAGGCAAAGAAGAGTGAATCTTTTCTTATGGGAGGTTGGTTTATAGTGGGTGCAGAAAAGGTCAAATCATTGAAAGATGTCAAGAGGGAGGATATCAAGGATAGGTTCATAATTATTCCACCATCTAGTAACCATATAGGAAATTTTGATATGTCAGCATGATCATTGACAAAAAATAACCATATTTGAGTGTTGAAGTGGTTTTGGATAAGAAAAGAATTAAATCGTGCTTATTCATAATCCTAGTAGGAAAATGAGCAATAAAAATCTAATTTTTATTTGAAGTTTATGGGGAAAGCTTTTGGTTTCTGAAGAGTTCTTATCCCCATTCTAAGGAATGGATAACTTTAAGAATTTTTTAGGTTAAGTAGGAAGGTTTGGTATATCCTTTTTGAAAGAAGTGTTTGAACTCTACATAACATGTATATTCCAAAGTTGTTTATTAAAATTCTTGGGGTTTGGAAAGATCCTAATGTTTAAAAACCCAATTTTTTGGAAAATGATTTTGCATTATAAGAAAATGATCTTTGTGATAAAAAAACATATTTGATTGTTAAAATATTTTAGATGGAGTTCTTTATAAAAAGACTCAAAAGTTTTAGATTAAGAAAAAATAATATGCGAACTACTTGAGGCAATCACAATTTTTAAATCATCTCAAGAAAGGGTTTTTTGAGAAGAAGATTCCCACTTCTCTGGTTTTAAAATCAGTTTAGGAGTCATACCTAGAATACCTTTATCAGAAGGAGCAACAAGATGTTCAATCTCTTGAGGTTTGAGTTTATCATGGATAACTATAAGAAGATTAGGTGGTTTGGGAGATAGAATCAATCCCTTGCTGGATTTGATTTGCTTTATCTATTTTAACTTTATCTTCTTTGTGAACTATATTAAACCAATAATTTATAGGCTTTATAGCAGAAAGAGGAGGATTAGGGATTTCAACTATCTTTTTGCCTCTCTTTTTTTGGGGCATCTCTATCTACTTTATCAAAATTCTCTAGTCAAAAAATCTAGTAAAGAATTTATATCTCCCTTCATAAATAATATAGAGATAGAACGTGCATCCTGTTGGACTTTCGTGATATAAACGTAGCAGAAAATTAAAATTTTATCACGTTCCCAAACCTGGATCCATGTAATTTGACTACTTGATTAAATATAGAGTTTCAAGAATCTCACCAAAATGCAGAAGAGGCAAGATTTTCTAGAAGGATGAGAGGAGGTTCACACCGGTGACACCTTACCTCTAGCTTTTTGCTTTGGTTGTTCGAATCAAGACATCTCCAAAAGGATGCATCCTCTATAGGTATCCACACGAACAACCCTTCATAAAATGAATTGGAGTGTGTGCTAGCAACCTTCTTGATTGTCTCACAAATTAAGAACAAAAGAAAAACTCTATGTTTGTTTTCTAGGAAGAGGGAAAACCATTTTTGGAGGTAGGGAAAAACAAAACTATTAAACCCTAAAGAATATAACATATTTATAGACTCCAAATTAGGGTTTCACCTACCAAAAACCTTTTTGGTAATTTCCATTTATTACATTCTGATTTTGTTTTGAAAATAAATCAGAAATAATATCTTATTTATTTATTTAAAATAACATTTATCTTAAATAAATAAATAAATAAAACACTTTAATTATTTATTTCCATAGAGTTTATTTTAGGCTTATTAAACCCATACTCATTTTGGGCTTGTTCTAAGTGTGTGACCCTGTAGGTTCACATAACATTGGCAATGGGCCTAAATCTTTATTTAGGCCTACAAGTCATAAGTGGCCTCTAGCAAGACATTATGACTACCCAAGTCATGTAAAGTCAATAATCTGACATAACCTAACTACAGTGAATTTTATCATCCCTTTATCACATGATATCTTAATTGAACATAAGGCATAGAATGTCATCCTTATATAGTTCAATATTATGACTTGATTCCAAGTAGAATGAGAATGATAACTCTTTATCAATTCATTTTCAGCATGGTCATGCATTTTCCTTCAGTTTATCTTATTAAGGGGCCCATAGATATCTTTGTCATATTAATGAGGGATAAATTCCTTCTAAATCACTCACATTCCTCATATAACTAATTTCATATCCAACGACATCCTATCTAATCCTCCGATTAAAGACAATGTTAGAATGTGTCAAAACATAAAATAGCTATGTAGAAATCCATGATGATTTCAAGGTCAAAGGACCGAAATAAAATTACTGTGATGAGAAATACTTATGAAAATATTCTATGCAGTATTCTCATAGTGGGTCAATCCAGTAGATGATCTCTCATCATATACCTATGAGTTGACTTAATATCTTATAATCATGATTAGTAAAACCTAACCATCAGTCAACATCATACTAGGCTTAATACTTTAATATTTATATAATAAATAAATGGCTAAGGATAATTAGAATAGAACTCTTATTTTAATTTAAGGGTTTTACTATCAAGTCACATACTTGATGGCCTTAGTAAGAATTAATCATTCATAAAATCAAATGATAATGAAATACCTCTTTATTAATAAAATAAGAAAGTTAATGCATAATCAAATGATTGACTTAGTGCATATCACTAACAATCTCCCACTTACACTAGGCCCAATCAACATCGTATCGAATACCCATGGACCTAGTATGACTTTCATGTTTAGGCTGTGGAAGAGGCTTAGTCAGTGGATCAACAACATTATCATTTGTAGGTACTCTGCATATCTTGACATCTCCTCTCTCAATGATTTCTCGAATGAGATGATAACGCTTGAGTATGTGTTTGGATCTTTGATGTGATCTGGGCTCCTTAGCTTGGGCTATAGCTCCATTATTGTCACAATACAAGTTCATTGGATCTGATATACTAGGAATAACACCTAGTCCAGTTATGAACTTCTTGATCCAAACAGCCTCCTTAGCTGCTTCTAAGGAAGCTATGTACTCAGCTTCTACTGTAGAATCAACAATAGTGTCTTGCTTGGAACTCCTCCAGCTCACTGTACCTCCATTCAAACAAAACACATATCTTGACTATGATCAAAAATCATCCTTATCAGTTTGGAAGTTGGCATCTGTGTAACCATTTACAACTAGCTTATCTTCTTGACCACCATACAGTAAAAATGCATCCTTAGTTCTTCTCAAGTACTTAAGGATATTTTTAATTGATGTCCAGTGACTTTCACCTAGGTCTTACTGATATCTACTCGTTGTGCTTAAGGCATATGAAACATCAGGTCTAGTACACAACATTGCATACATGATAGATCCAATAGTATAAGCATATGGAATCTTACTCATACGGTCTCACTCATCTTGTGTCATAAGACACTGAGTCTTGCTGAGACTAATGCCATGCAACATTGGCAAGAATCCTCTCTTGGAATCTTGCATACTAAACCTGTTTAATACCTTATCAATATAGGTGCTTTGACTTAGTCCAATAAGCCTTTTAGATCTATCTCTATAGATCTTGATGCCTAATATATAACTAGCTTCACCTAAGTCTTTCATTGAGAAAAAATTCCCTAACCATGATTTAACATTTTGTAAAATAGGGATATCATTTCCAATGAGTAGTATGCCATCCACATATAGCATTAAAAACACAATAGCACTCCCACTAACTTTCTTGTACACACAAGGTTCATCATCATTTTTAATGAAGCCAAATTCTTTGACTGCTTCATTAAAATGAAGATTCTAACTCTGAGATGCTTGCTTCAATCCATAAATAGATCTTTAAAGCTTGCACACCTTTCTAGAATTCTCAGGACTAAAAAAACCCTCTGGCTATGTCATGTACACATCCTCAAGTAAATTTCCATTAAGAAATGATGTTTTGACATCCATTTGCCATATTTCATAATCATAGTATGCAGCTATAGCAAGGAGAATTCGAATAGATTTTAGCATAGCCACTGGTGAAAAGGTTTCATCATAGTATATACCATATGTTTGTTTGAAACCTTTTGCAACTAGTTTTGCCTCAAAGGTATGCACATTGCCATCCATGTCAATTTTCTTTTTGAAAACCCATTTGCACCCAATAGTTTTTAAATCATCATTTGGGTCAATCAAGGTCCATACTTGATTATCATACATGGATTGCATTTCTGATCTCATGGCTTCAAGCCATTTCTCAGAGTCAGGACTATTTATGGCCTTCTGATAGGATGTGGGCTCATTATGATCCATAATTAACACATCATTATCACCGGTTATGAGAAATTTATATCTCATGGGGATTTGACGTGTCCTACCAAACCTTTTTAGGTTTTCTGGTACTTGTGCAGGCTCAACAACTACTTGTTGATTCAGCTGCGGTTCCATATCAGGTACAATGCTATTTTGTGGGCCTTGAATTTCTTCAAGTTGCACTGTGCTCCCACTGGTTCCTTTGGAAATAAACTCTCTTTCCAAGAATATACCATTCCAAGACACAAACACTTTGTTCTTAGATGCATTGTGGAAGTAATATCCTTTAGTTTCTTTAAGGTATCCCACAAAAAGGAATTTCTCAGATTCAGGTGCTAGTTTATCTGAGATTTGACGCTTCACAAAAGCATCACATCCCTAAATCTTAAGAAAAGACAAACTGGGAGTTTTTCTAGTCCATTTCTCATATGGTGTCTTTTCAACTGCCTTCAATGGAACTCTAGTCAAAATGAATGCAGCAGTTTCTAAAGCATATCCCCAAAAAGAGATTGGAAGTTCAGATTGACTCATCATAGATTGAACCATATCCAATAGAGTTCGATTTCTGCATTCAGACACACCATTCCATTATGGTGTACCTGGAGGAGTCAATTGTGAAACAATCCCACAATCTCTAAGATGATCTATTAATTCTTTGTTTAAATATTCACCACCTTGATCAGATCTTAAATATTTTTAAATATTTTTACCAAGTTGATTTTGTACTTCATTCTTGAAAATTTTGAACTTTCAAAAGATTCAGATTTATGTTTCATTAGATAGAGATAGCCATATCTACTAAAATCATCTGTGAAAGCTATGAAGTACTGAAAACCTCCTTTAGTAGTTGAGCTTAATGGTCCACATACATCAGAATGTATTAGGCCCAATAAGTCATTATCCCTCTCACTCTATCCAGTAAAAGGTGTTTTAGTCATTTTTCCAAGTAAACAAGATTCACATGTATCAAATGATTCATAATCAAATGAATTTAAAAGCCCATTTTAGTGTAGCTTTAAAATGCGTTTCTCATTTATATAGCCTAAATGACAATGCCAAAGATAGGTTGAGTTTAAATCATTAGATTTAGACTTCTTTGTATCTATGTTATAGATTGGCATTTCATTAGTGTCTTCAGTATCTAAAACATAAAGTCCACTAATGCATGGAGCATATCTATAGAAAATGTTATCCTGATAAATATTGCATTTATTATTCTTAATAATAAATTCAAACCCTTTCTTGTCCAAACAAGAAACAGAAATAATATTCCTACGCATAGTAGGTACATAATAACAATTTTCTAAAGATAAAACAAGTCCACTAGGCAAAGGTAATTCATAAGTTCCTATAGCTAAAGCAGTAACTCTTGCTCCATTGCCAACTCGTAGGTACACTTCGCCTTTTGCCAATGATCTACTCCTTTTAGACCCTGCACATTTGTACAAATGTGAGATCATGATCCAGTATCTAATACCCAAGAATCAGAATCATAAGTAGATAGATTTAATTCTATAACATGAATACTTGAAGAGTTAGTCTCACCACCCTTTTTCTTCTTCAGATCATCCAAATAGAGTTTGCAATTTTTTTTCCAGTGGCCTGGCTCATTATAGAAAAAGCAAATTCCTTCCTTTGTTTTGGGTTCAACCTTGGATTTGGGCTTGGGCTTTGGCTTCTGAAAGCCTTTAAAATCTTGCCCTTGCCCTTTCCAACCCTTTTCATACCCTTTCCCTTATTGACCATGAGAACATCCTTGGTGTTACTCTTGATGTTCCTTTCAGTAGTTTTCAGCATCCCATGTAACTCTGAAACAGTCTTCTCCATACTATGCATATTGTAATTCATAATAAAGCTATCATAAGCTTCAAGCAAAGATTAGAGAATAATATCCACAGTCAATTCTTATTCAATCTTGAGACCAAGCTTGTCCAAGTGGTCAAGATGACCCTTCATCTTGAGATTATAAGGACTGACAGAGCCGACAGTAGTCAACTTGCAGGAAAGCAATGCCTTGATGGTATTGAACCTTTCAATTCTAGATTTCTCTTGGAACATTTCCTTGAGATGGCCTATCATAGTATAAGCCTCCATTTCCATTAGCTGCTTTTGTAGCTCAAACTCCATACATCAAAGCATAACACAAGTGACATCAGTAGAATCATTGAGATGCTTATTATAAGCATCCCTTTGTGCTCTAGGAGCATTGGCAGCTAGTTCCTCAGGGATGGGTTGATCAAGGATGTATTCCTTTCTCTCATGCCTAAGAATAATTCTTAGGTTTATATACCAATCAAGAAAGTTAGTCCCATTGAGCTTATCCTTCTCAAGGATCGATTGTAGTGACATGGTAGATGTAGTGTTTGAAGTCATTTTCTACAACAAATATATACAAAGTCCATTCAGTATTTTATTAAATATGTATGAGGCATAATTAAAAAATCCCACTAAATTTACTTAAATCAATAACCCTCTAAGTTAATTTTATAAATTTTAGTGGGCCAAGATCCATATTTCACCATACTCTAAGTGAGCTTTGGCTCATCGCCTAAAATATGGTTATTTAGGTAGACAACTCTTATCAATTACTTCTCTTGTAACTCTTGGATGGTATGGGATTTGGCATCACATGTCATGGCTTAAAATCCCATCTAATGCCCTAGGTCCAAAACCATTTTGATAACCTAGTTAAGTCAAACCATATCAAACGTTTGGATAGCACCATTATCCAACTTGCCTTCCTTGGATAAATTTATACACCCTGCTTTGGCAAGCCCATATATAATAATCTAAGGTTTGACAAGTGTTGAATTTATGGGAGGCATTATAATGACTTAATATTAAATGAGAGTTCATCTTTATTTAATCTTATTTAGTTACTGTTATGTTGTATTGCATGGCATCATATGGCATCACATGGCATCACATACATAACAACTAAAATAAATGTGACATAGCATGGCCCAAATCTACGTTAATCTTCATAAGCCAATATGAAGATCAAAGGTCAAACCTAGGTAATATTACAATTACAAATTAAGCCTCCAACTTAGATCTCCATCTTCTACCATGGATCTCCTTTTTTGGTTCCCACCTTGGATCTCCATCCTGGGCCTCCAACTTGAATTGCACTATGGGTCTTGATTTACATAAATTTTCATTATCTATTCTACACTATTCTAATAAAATAAATACAAAAAAACAAAAATGACTTACAGGCCGTATTTAAAATTACAACCCATAAAAAATTAAATCCAATCACATTGGTCTAAGGGCCATGCTATGCACCATACATAAAACAACAAACTTGTATAACATAATAATCTATTTAGTTAGCAAATCCAATTATTATGTTAAAAATAAAATAATGTAACAATTATTTCGGGGTCAATGGGCAGCGCCCTTAGTGGGTTCCAAGGGGCATCGCCCCTTGGCGGGGTTCAAGGGGCAGTGCCCCAGGTGGCAGTCCCATTGGCTAGTCAGCGGGTCCGATGATAAACACTTTACCTTAGTTCTTCAGTGAATTGCCTTTCAAATTTTTGAACATTAATGAATTTTCTTAATCAAATTACTATAAAATCAACTTGTTCAAAAATAGACAAAACGCTCAATTAAAACAACTGCCATGAAACCTTAATTCAAGGAAGCAACTAACCAATTTTCATAATAAAATTACTTAATTAGCTACTGCCTAAAACAACATCACTTTCTGTAAATAGCTTACAGTCTGAAAATTCTATTCAAAATAGATCAAAAACAATTTTTAGTTTTTCATGAAAACATCTGTGCTAGTAGCTGATTTTGATCACAATCAAAAATCATGATAAAAATGGCAATAAATAGATCAATTCGTATACTTATACAAATTCAACTTTGCCTGTGCATCAGGTCGTAAGCTGTGTGCAAAATGCGCATGGCCGTGCTACCTGATTGATGTCGTATCATGCACGACCATGTACCAAATGCGCACGGCCGTGCTACCTGCTAGCACAGATTATACTTAATTCATTTTTCATGAAACAACATCTTGTATTCATATAATCAAAAACTGCTTTTAGTTTAATCACATTAAACCATTATAAACATTAATCAAATTAATGTTTAATTCCGTTTTCAAATAGATTACTAAGAATTTTCACAAAATAAATCAAAACCTTTTTTGATGATTTTGAAAACCCTTTTCAAAATGAATCATAAACACTAACATATATCACATATACACAGAATCAATTAATCGAATTACAAGTGGCTCTGATACCACTATTGGGGTTTCGTGATACAAACGTAGTGGAAAATTAAAATTTTATCACGTTCCCAAACCTGGATCCATGTAATTGGACTACTTGATTAAATCTAGAGTTTTAAGAATCTCACCAAAATACAGAAGAGGCAAGATTTCTAGAAGGATGAGAGGAGATTCACATCGATGACACCTTATCTCGAGCTTTTTGCTTTGGTTGTTCAAATCAAGATGTCTCCAAAAGGATGAGTCCTCTATAGGTATCCACACGAACAACCCTTCACAAAACGAATTGGAGTGTGTGCTAGCAACCTTCTTGATTGTCTCACAAATCAAGAACAAAAGAAAAACTCTATGTTTGTTTTCTAGGAAGAGAGAAAACTGTTTTTGGAGGTAGGGAAAAACAAAACTATTAAACCCTAGAGAATATAACATATTTATAGACTCCAAATTAGGGTTTCACCTACCAAAAACCTTTTTGGTAATTTCCATTTATTACATTCTAATTTTGTTTTTAAAAAAAATCATAAATAATATCTTATTTATTTATTTATTTAAAATAACATTTATCTTAAATAAATAAAACACTTTAATTATTTATTTCCATAGAGTTTATTTTGGGCTTATTAAACCCATAATCATTTTGGGCTTGTTCTAAGTGTGTGACCCTGTAGGTTCACATAACATTGGCAGTGGGCCTAAATCTCTATTTAGGCCTACAAGTCATAAGTGGCCTCTAGCAAGACATTATGACTACCCAAGTCATGTGAAGTCAATAATCCGACATAACCTAACTACAATGAATTTTATCGTCCCTTTATCACATGATATCTTAATTGAACATAAGGCATAGAATGTCATCCTTATATAGTTCAATATTATGACTTGATTCCAAGTAGAATGAGAATGATAACTCTTTATCAATTCATTTCAGCATGGCCATGCATTTTCCTTCAGCCTATCTCATTAAGGGGCCCATAGATATCTTTCTCATATTAATGAGGGATAAATTCCTTTTGAATCACTCACATTCCTCATATAACTAATTTCATATCCAACAACATCCTATCTAATCCTTCGATTAAAGACAATATTAGAATGTGTCAAAACATAAAATAGCTATGTAGAAATCCATGATGATTTCAAGGTCAAAGGACCAAAATAAAATTATTGTGATAAGAAATACTTATGACAATATTCTATGCATTATTCTCATAGTGGGTCAATCTACTACATGATCTCTCATCATGTACCTATGAGTTGACTTAATATCTCATATTCATGATTAGTAAAACATAACCATCAGTCAACATCATACTAGCCTTAATACTTTAATATTTATATAATGAATAAATGGCTAAGGATAATTAGAATAGAACTCTTATTTTAATCTAAGGGTTTTACTACCAAGTCACATACTTGATGGCCTTAGTAAGAATTGACCATTCACAAAATCAAATGATAATGAAATACCTCTTTATTAATAAAATAAGAAAGTCAATGCATAATCAAATGATTGACCTAGTGCATATCACTAACACATCCAACTTTGAATATTAGCTTAAGGATCATCAAGGATAGGTTGTGTTGATGGAGCTAAACCCCTTGCTTATTAAATTGAAGAAATATATATATCTATTCTAAGATGAACAATCACACAATTCTAAGTCTAACCTAGTAATTATAATGAAAGGCAAATATGAACAATTCAAGTAAACTTGCAAAGTTTCAAAAGAATAAAGTTAAGGTAAAACCTCACTTAATTGATTAAAATTGTCAAAAATACATCCCAAATTCGTACAAAATATGTTTAGCCCTTATATAGGCATGTAAACAACTGAACCTTTGAAGGAAAAGGTTTTCTTCCTTATTCTCAAAGATGATTATATAAGAAAATCCTTAATTAAGGATATTTCCTTCAAAATATGACAACTCATCTTTGAAAATTCATAATTGACAACTCATTACAACTCATGACAACTATGCAAAATGACAACTCAAGACAACTAAGCATTGAAGCATGCCACGTAGGATGTTGACCATTGACCCTTTACTTTGACATGGAAAATCCTTGAATCTGACTTGGAAAATCCTTGAATCTTCTCACATATTCTAGAATCTTCCTTATTGACTCCAAAATAGAAAAATAACTCAAAATTCATCCAATCAAGCTAATTAGCTTGAATTCTTCATATTTAGGCACTTTTGATCCCTATTAGGGTTATCCCCTTCCTCTTTAAGATGATTCACCCTCGAATCATAACCATCTTCCAAAGTTGATCAATTCATAAATCCTCTAGGTTCAAACATAAACTCCTTTGTTGAAAACTTCTCCTTTGAAGTAATGCTCCATAAAAGTAGCTTGAACATGATCAAACATAGAACTCTTTTCCACAAACTTGTAAGGATTATATTTGTGTTGCTTCCTTCTAAACTTAAAATATAAATATCTTAAGTTCTTCTTAGTACAAGCAAAGACTCCATAGATTGCATTGTGGACATAAGGAACTTCAATGACATCATCAAATGGATCTTTGTATGGCATAGAAGTCTGTAAAACAACTTTCAAAACACTAGAAAAAGAAAGATTAAAGTTGTTGGTATAATCACAAAGAATAACCAACTCTTGATCTTTCATGATGCTTTTAATCTCTAGCTTCTCCTTTTCACTCATCCCTTGCTCATTTTCTCTCACCAAGTGTTTCCCATTGTCCTCACTTTCCTCACTTGACTCATTTTTAACACTTAGTTCACTTTTTTTCTTTTCTCTCAACTTCATAGGTTTCCCTCCCCAAAGCATTCCTTAATGAAGATGGAAACTCTTCACTTTGTTGATTAATGCACATGTCTTCGAAAGTTATCTTTGGAGGTGTAGTTTCAATTTGACACTCTTCCTCCCTACTCTTCTCCTGAACTTATTACCCAACCAATTTGATAACTTCAACACCTTCATGTTCCTTAGAATCACACACTTTCATTGTCTCCTACAAGAACCCACTTTCTTTTCATATTCCAAAGTTCAATTACGACCTTTAAAGAGATAGAAGATTCTAATTGCACTTCTTTCTTGAGTCTCTTAGTAATCTCACACTTAAGCCCACTAATGAATTTTGTAACTTTTCGCCTTTCAAATTCACCTACAACACTTGCAATTACAAATAACTTAAACTTTTTAACATAATCATTAGCACATAATTCATCACCTTGTTTAAGCCTTTGTAATTTAAGACGAAATTTATCCCTAAATTCATGAGGAATAAAATGTCTAATCATTAACCTCTTCATTATCTCCCAATTTTTAATCTCACTAGGCCTATTCATGCTCCATGATGCTATCAAATCCTCCCACCATATAGCAACATGACCCAAAAATTTACAAAAAGCAAGTTTACACTTTTGGAAATCACTTAATTCAAGAGAATCAAATATCTCCTCCATTTGTTGCACCCATTCCAAATAAACATAAGGACCATCCCCACTAAGAAAATAAGGCATGTCCATACTTAAAAAAATCATATTTGAAAAGATATAGAAAAAAGATCTTCACAAAGCACTCCCTTACGTGTTTACACTCAAGTATGTGAATACTCTCGTGTTTCACTCAAAAAAATATATTTTTTTATTTTTTTAATTTATGAAGAATTGAGAATAAGAAAAAGAAATAATACACAAAAATTAAGAGGATGGTCAATCAAACCTTAAAGTTTGGCTCTAATACCAAACTGATACGAACCCTACCTATAACAGAGATAGAATGTGCATCCTACTTTGAATATTAGCCCAAGGATCATCAAGGATAGGTTGTGTTGATGGAGCTAAACCCCTTACTTATTAAATTGAAGTAAGATATGTAGCTATTAAAAGATGAACAATCATACAATTCTAAGTCTAACCTAGAAATTATAATGAAAGGTAGATGTGAAATAATTCAAGTAAACTTGCAAAGTTTCAAAAGAATAAAGTTAAGGGAAAACCCATTTAATTGATTAAAATTATCAAAAATACATCCTAAATTTGTCCAAAATATGTTTAGCCTTTATATAGGCATGTAAACAACCTAAACCTTGAAGGACAAGGTTTTCTTCCTTATTCCCAAAGATGCTTATATAGGAAAATCCTTAATTAAGGAGATTTCCTTCCAAATATGACAACTCATATTTGAAAATTCAAAATTGACAATTCAATACAACTCATGACAACTAAACAAAATGATAACTTATAACAACTAAGCATTGAAGCATGCCATATCACATGCCATGTAGGATGTTGAACATTGACCCTTGACTTTGACTTGGAAAATCCTTCAATCTTCTCACATCTTCTAGAATCTTCCTTATTGATTCCAAAATAGAAAAATAACTCAAAATTCATCCAATCAAGCTAATTAATTTCAAAATAGGAAATTAAGCTAATTAGCTTGAATTCTTCATATTCATGCACTTTTGATCCCTATTAGGTTTCATATTAGCTTACCATCTAGAAAAAATATGTTTTGATGCAATATTTTGAACATCTTTTTATAAAATTTCCTTTGTAGATTTGTAATCAATGTGAAGTAAAAACTTTTGATTTAGTAAATCATATTGAAACTTTAACATGCATAAAACAATAGAAAGGACATCTTTTTTTTATAGTGGAGTAATTTCTTTAAGTATCATCCAGTTACCTAAAGTGTACTAAACTACTACTTACTTCCCGTTGGAAACTTTAATATCCCCCCATAACCAAAATCACTAGCATTAGTCTCAACTATTTTTGGAAGACTAGGATCAGCTAGGTGAAGGTAAGGGATTTCATAGATATATCTTTTTATTTGTTGGACAACTTTAGTATGCTAATCAATCTAGGGAACTAAGTTCTTTTAACCCCTCATACAAAGGTTTGGTGATCTTATTTATATTAGGACAGAAATCTAAAACATAATTTAGACTTCCTAAGAACCTTTGTAGCTGAACTTTATCAAGAATTTTATTAAGGAACTTGCCACCAAATTCTAAGGATCTTTTTATTAGGACAATGGTATGACAACAAATATAATGTCCTAAGAATCTGACTCTAGTATGGAAAAGAGACATTTTCTCAACAAAGACAACCAAGCCATTAACTTTAACACTATAGAGAAAGGTCTTTAAATGCTTAAAATACTATTCAATAAAGTTTGAAAAAAATAAGTACATCATCTATATAAACAATATAGAATTCAGAATAAGATTGAAAATATCATTCATTATCCCTTAATGTTCTAATGGTGCATTTTTCAAACCAAATGGTATAACATTCCATTCATATTGATAAAAAGGGACAGTGAAAGCTATCTTATATTGATGCTCTTTATCAATTTGTAATTACCAAAATCTTGACTTCATCTCAAATTTTGAAAATACAAATGCAAAATGAAGTTTTTGTAAAAGATCTTTTTTATTTGGAATTGGATACCTTATCCACTTTAAAGCTTTATTCAAAGGCAAATTTTTGAACTACTAGCTGAGGAAAGTCTTTCTTTAGTTTTTTTCTTGAAAATGGTTTGGAACCATAGTGGTTTTAATGTAATTGAAATCAGCACTTATGTCAAACAAAGTTATGGTATCCAATTGGAAATCTTTATAAAAAATAATAGTAATCTTTATAATATATTTTCTTAAAGTGATATGATTTATAGCATAAAGAAAATCTTCTGAGATTTTATTGAGATTAGCTAAGGATTAAGGTTCTAATTCCTTAGTTTCATTACTATCACTTGACTCTTCAACTAGTTTAGTGATAAGGAATTGGATTAAATTAGAATCCTTTTATTGATTATCCTTTAACTACTTTATTTTTTCCTTTATGGTCTTTATCTCCCCTTGAAGTTCCTGAATATCACCTAAATTTTCTTACTAAGTTTCATTCTATTCAGGGTAGTAGTAAGGTCATAAATACCTACACTAGTAGAGGGTAACTCAGTAGCCTTAGGTTCAAGTTCCTTTTCTAGAGATTGCCTAAGTTGTTCTAGATATTTTTTCTAGATATCAAGGTCAATTATATGCTAAATGACATCTAGAATCAAGGTTTGTTCCTTAGTGAGCATGTTGAGTTACTTGCCTTTGATACTAGAATCTTTTTTGGAATTAGAAGAGGAGGAGGTGGTTCCTATTTCATCTATCTAGGGATGATGTTGTCCTAAAAACTCTTCAAAGTTGGTTTCAAACTCAAAGGTTTTCTATAATAAGGCTGTAAGCTTGTTCAAGGTTCCTTCTTCTAAGTCTAATTCCTAGAGTTTTTTTAAGACTTTACAGTACTTTGAAATGTGTCCCTTCTTTCCATATTTATAGTAAGTGACATCTCTCAAGCTAGTTTAATTAGCTTTATTAACTTTAGTATTTCTATTATTAGAGCTTTTCTTGTAAGGTTTTTTTGCAATAAGTTTCTTCAGTATCCTTTCCCTTGTAAAATTTTCTATGTTTTTTAGAAAATTTCTTAAATGGAGGGTTCAAAGTTTTCTTATTGCAATCTCCTTTACAAGAGGGATTTTGGGTGCAGATATAGTCAAACTATTTGTAGAAAGTTCCTAATTCCTATTTGGTTTTTCTTAACTCCCACTTTAGATGCTTTTGGAGTTTTAAGTCCTAACATATCTTAAAACCTTCCTTTTGAGTGGTACTAACTAAGTCACCATAGGTAAGTTAGTCATAAGGAATAATATGGGTACCAAAGGATTGTCTAATGGCCTTCCTTACTCTTTCTCCTAAAAGGGTTGGTAAACCTACAAGGAATTTTTTCTTTCTAAAAAGGTTGGTTAGAATCTTCCCTAAGTATAACCCTAATGAGAAAAGTTGATCTATACCACTAGAAGTCACTTAATTTCTCACATATGAGGTTAGAGAGAAGATCAGCATTTTTATCTTTCAGATGAGAGGAATCTCCTACAAAATGTAGTGTTATAGTCAATATCGAGGTAGACACAGTATCCTGAATAGGGTTTCCTATTTGGTTTAAGATGGGTAAACCTTCATCATTTGTTTATATAGCATGCTAGATATCTAGCCATTGTAGCTTAGTAAGATGATAATCCCACCAACCTTTTTGAGGTTCCTATTTGGGCTTTATAAGCATTAGATGCCATAGTCATCTGTTGAAGAGAATTATGGATTTAATATTTAAACATGCCATCTATATTCCATTCATAAATAAAATTAGCACTAAAATAAGGTTTGATAAGAGCATTGGGTTGACTGTCTAACTCTAGTTCTAGTAAATTACTCCAGACATATCCTGAATGACTGGGATAGACAATAGGCCAATGAAGTTTTGAAATCACAAGAGACCATTCTTAGAAGGTAGTATCTTTAGTGATAGAATCAATATCTTTATTAAGAGCACTAACACTCTGGTTAACATATTAGAGAGTGTCAGGGACTATAGGTTCTTTAATAGCACTAGAAGGATCTAATCTACTAAAATGTTCTGTTATAGTATGCAAGAATTCAGTTTTATTGCTCCTCATTTCTTATTGAGCACTATTAGAGATCTTATATGGTTTGAATAAAGGATTTTTAAGTTTCTTACTAGACATTCCTATAGACAAAGAAGGTTTTGCAAGTTTCTAGGTTTAATTCTCAAGTCTAGACAACTATTTTCCAATGCTATTGAGATGACCATTGGTAAAGTTTTTCTAATACATTATATCTTTTAGGTTTTGGGAGTCACTATCCTGTGGTTTTGTATCAAGACAAGCATCTATAGTCTCATTTTCTATAGGGAGCTTAATCATCCTAAGAGGAGGATGTTTAGACTCGATGTTTTGATCACTAGCTATTTCCTAAACTTTTACCTTTTTTCTCAAAGTGATAGGATTTAAAACTTTAAAAGGATAAAAAAATATTATTTTCTAGTGCATATATTTCAAACCATTCAAAAAACAATATGTTGACTTTATTTTGTTGCACAAAATTATAAAAATGATTTTAAATGACCTCTATTTCATCTAGAAAATGTTTAAAGAACCAAGTTATTTTTTCTAAATTATGAAATACATAAAAATCTTTATGTATGAGAGCTTTATCATGAGTGAAATCTTTATTTAAGACATTTAACTCATGCACTATATTTTCTATTATAGTCAATATAGTTGGAAAAGTAGGAGGAGAAGGAGATTTATCTTTTAGTTGTGACTCATTACACGCGAGTCTAGGTACACTAGTACAATAGTGTACTTTTTAAGGTGGTAGAAGGTAAATCTGAGGTTGAATATCCAACAGAGGTAGTGTAGGGTATATTGATAACATAAGGAAGATTTGGGTGTAGATCTGCTTAGTCAGTATAAGGCAAGTGAATAGTCCTTGGCAGATTCTGATGTTGGCTTGGTTATGGATCTTTATGGTATGGAAGGTTTATAACAAATGGTATTTAGGGTAATCTTCCTAGATCAATAGATTCTAATGATGAAGTATCAGAGAATCTAGAGCTAGAAAAGGTTCTATCAAAACAAAGTTTTACTATACCATATTGGTGTTAGGTTTCATGATACAAACGCAGTGGAAAAAATTAAAAAATTATCATGTTCCCAAACTTGGATCCATGTAATTCGACTACTTGATTAAATCTAGGGTTTCAAGAATCTCACCAAGACGCAGAAGAGGTAAGAATTTTTGGAAGGATGAGAGGAGTTTCACACCATTGACACCTTACCTCGAGCTTTTTGCTTTGATTATTCGGATCTAGACGTCTCCAAAAGGATGCGTCCTCTATAAGTATCCACACAAATAGCCCTTCACAAAAAAAATTGGAGTATGTGATAGCAACCTTCTTGATTGTCTCACAAATCAAGAACAAAAGAAAAACTCTATCTTTGTTTTCTAAGAAGAAAGAAAACGAATTTGGAGGTAGGAAAAACAAGTGTATTAAACCCTAGAGAATATAACATATTTATAGACTCCAAATTAGGGTTTCACCTACCGATGACCTTTTGGTAATTTCCATTTATTATATTCTGATTTTATTTAAAAAAAATCAGAAATAATATCTTATTTATTTATTTAAAATAACATTTATCTTAAATAAATAAATAAATAAATAAAACACTTTAATTATTTATTTCCACAGAGTTTATTTTGGGCTTATTAAACCCAAATTCATTTTGGGCTTGTTCTAAGTGTGTGACCCTGTAGGTTCAAATAACGTTGGCAGTGGGCCTAAATCTCTATTTAGGCCTACAAGTCATGAGTGGCCTCTAGCAAGACATTATGACTACCCAAGTCATGTGAAGTCAATAATTTGACATAACCTAATTACAGTGAATTTTATTGTCCCTTTATCACATGATATCCTAATTGAACATAAGGCATAGAATGTCATCCTTATATAGTTCAATAGTATGACTTGATTCCAAATAGACTAAAAATGATAACTCTTTATCAAATCATTTCAGCATGGCCATACATTTTCCTTCAATCTATCTCATCAAGGGGCCCATAGATATCTTTCTCATATTAATGAGGGATAAATTTCTTCTGAATCACTCACATTCCTCACATAACTAATTTTATATCCAACAACATCCTATTTAATCGTTCGGTTAAAGACAATGTTAGAATGTGTCAAAACATAAAATAGCTATGTAGAAATCCATGATGATTTCAAGGTCAAAGGATCGAAATAAAATTACCGTGATGAGAAATACTTATGACAATAATCTACGTAGTATTTTCATAGTGGGCCAATCCAGTACATGATCTCTCATCATGTACCTATGAGTTAACTTAATATCTCATATTTATGATTAGTAAAACATAAATATCAGTCAATTTCATACTAGCCTTAATACTTTAATATTTATATAATGAATAAATGGCTAGGGATAATGAAAATAGAACTCTTATTTTAATCTAAGGGTTTTACTATCAAGTCACATACTTGATAACCTTAGTAAGAATTAACCATTCATATAATTATCATAAAATCAAATGATAATGAAATACCTCTCTATTAATAAAATAAGAAAGTCAATACATAATCACAAATGATTGACCTAGTGCATATCACTAACAATTAGAACTAGATTACATACTTTATCTGGGTAATTGGAATAGATGTTTCTTTGTTCTAGGGTTTTGGCTCAATGGATCCTTCAAGGATCCATTCTTTAGGAAGAGTTATCTAGTTCCATTGTATAGGTTTTGGGATAACCACATTTTCTTTAGACATATTAGTTTGACAAAGTAAGGTTTCACCCTTTTTATTGTGAAATTGACTCTTTATATCAAAAGCAGACATTATAGCTTTAAAACAGAGACTTTAATAAATTTACATTATTGTGAGAAACTATAAAGTTAGGATAATAATCGAATAATATAAGACCTTTATAGAGATAAGATTCTATAATTCCTAGAAGGGAATCCTGGAATTTCTCAAACCTTATATCTCAAAGACCAGCTAAGATGGAGGTGTTCATACCTTCTCTATTAAGGGGCTTTATTCCTACCTGAATAAGTCCTATATAGATATAATGAAACCTTTAGATTTATGTTTTTCTAAGGAGGTGGAGGAGAATAACTTTATCAATTCTTGGGCTTTAGACAAATGATTATCTCTTTCTTCAATCTTGATAACATAATCATACTTGAAGAGGTTCAGGCTAGGGGTCTTAAAGACATAGTTTTTACTATAATCTATAATCTTGAAATCATCAATGCATTTGTCAAAATCTTCAAAAGTTATTTCATCACTACTAATTATATTCTTTTAAGCTATGGCAGAAAAGGAAGTAAAGGAAAGGGAAGAAGAAGTGGTTCTTCCAAGAATTGGATACATAGTAAACATAATGACTATAAGAAAGGTTATACACCTACAAACTTACTAACTAAGCCAATGGATTTACTACCTCTCTGGGACTTACAACTGGGACCACTTGTGACTAAAGGACTTGATGATTAAACTACACTTTAGACAATAAGTTCATTGTGCATACAATTATTGTAACAATCACTTAACCCCTCAAGCTCTAATACTATAAAAAACCAAGGATCAAAGGGTTTTACTATTCAAGAGTGAATGCAATGATGATATGAACATTGTGCCAATCTCACGCTCTAGTCACAAGCTAGACACGGAGGTTACTGGACCAAATGCAATAAGAATTTCATAAATTTTCTAATGTGTAGGACCCTAATTACTTAGGCAAGCATAGAGAATACATTTTGCTACTTAGGATGTGAATGGAAAATAAATAAATAAATAAATCTTTAAAATGAAACTTTAAAGAGTAGGAGATGCAAGAGATAAACTTATAAAGATGCTTTATTAATCCAAGTAAAGGGGAAAATACATAAGTTTTATATCCAAAATAGCAATGGGATATTAATTACATATTTACAGAGATGCAACAACATAGAATTTATTTTTAAAGAAGAGGTAGAGGAGAATTATTTTCTTTAAAATTTTCTTCTAAAATTTTATTCTATATTTATTCTAGCTTGTGAAGCAAGAGGGACTCCAATATATAGAGCCAGGAGAGTAGACAGTGTGAGGTGCTGTAGAAGCATAAGAGAATTAGTGGAGAGCAAGAATCCAAAGTATTAGCATAAGTGGTAGGCTCTCTATCACTTCTAATGTGATCTTAGCTCCAAAGAGGAAGATTTCAAGATTTGTTAATGCTAATAAGGCAACATTCATTCAAGAAAAGAGCAATTTGCATAAATTCGTATTTTGTGTAGCATACTTTAGTACTTTTGCCATAAATCACTCTAAAAAAACTCAGATTAAGATGATTCAAGAGGACATTGAAAGCTAAGAAAGAGATCTATAACTTTGGTGAAGATATCTAGAGTTAATTCGGCCTTATACCTGAGATAAAATTATGAAAGATTATCATATCGTGAATAAAACTGGACAAACTGAATATACATCAGTAAATAGGTTGTATCTCACTTAATATAGATCCAAATGAAGTGATTCAAGATGTTGCTAAGAGATAACAAGGGCTACAACTTTTATGTTTCGAGCTTAAGTTAATTCGTCCATCATCATATTAAAAAGTGTGATACAATGTGCTGTATAAGTAAATATGAATTTAACTAGGATTATATATTCATATTTAAGTAGAATTATATTTTCTTATTTAAGAAGGATTTTGTTTTCTTGTTTAGTTAGGATATTAATTAGGTTTTATTTAGGGTTTTTTTAAGCCTATATAAAGGCCTTATTTTATGTAACCTAGAGGGTGTGCAATCATAGATGATTAATAAAATTTAGAGAGGATTCTCTTTGGTTACTTGGTGGTTAACCATGTGACAACCTTTGTGACTTATCAATCTATCTTTCAGACAGTAGATTATGGCATCTTTTTAATAACCTTTATTGCTTGTTTGTTATTTTTCAAAAGGTTAAAGCTTTGATATAGCTTTGGTTGTTTAGACTAACTAAACATGAGGTGAAGGTTCTCTATGTCTAAATTGGAACTTGATTTAAACTTTCCTTGAGAGCGTGGGTTTGGGTTCATGTTGAACGGGTCCTAGAGTAGGTTGTCTAGTGGTTTCGTATCACTTGGTATTAGAGCTTGGCTTAAATCAGGTTTTGTTCAATTCTACGTATCCATAATTTACTTTTTAATTATTATGGTTTTAAAATTTTTCTATTTGTGTCAAAAATATATATATGTTTTTTTAATTATTTTTTATTTGGTTGGTATTTGATTGATTTAATTGAATGATTTGTGATAAAGGGTCTTAGGTTTGATACACCTAAGGTTTTAGTTGGTCATATCAATTAGATTTTATACTTTATGTATGATTTGATCAATTTGTAATGAGGGGTCCTAGGTTTGATATACCTAAGGTTTTAGTTGGTTGATACAAAAAGGGTTTAAGGTTACTAATCTTCTACCTTTCATTTTTCTTTTTTAATTTTTAGGATTTTGAATTTATTTTCTATTGTGAGTTAAAAAAAATATATCTCTTGAATTTTTTTTTGAGTCTATTAATTTCTTTTTCTTATGTTGTATTCTTCAGTCTTTCTTAAATTTAAATAAAAAATTAAAAAATTCAATTGCATGGAAGACAAAGATTTGAGGACAAATATTTTTGAAGAAAGGGAGAATGATGTGATCATATCTCCAAAGAGGAAGATTTCAAGATTTGTTCATGCTAATAAGGCAACGTTCATTCAAGAAAAAAGCAATTCGCATAAATTCGTATTTTGTGTAGCATATTTTAGTATTTTTAACATAAATCACTCTAAAAAACTCTTATTGAGATGATTCAAGTGGATGTTGAAAGCTAAGAAAGAGATCTACAACTTTGGTGAAGATATATAGAGTTAATTCAGCCATATACCTGAGCTAAAATTATGAAAGATTATCATATCGTGAATAAAACTAGACATACTGAATATACATCAGTAAATGGGTTGTATCTCACTCAATATAGATCCAAATGAAGTGATTCAAGATGCTACTAAAATATAAAAACAAGGGATACAACTTTTATGTTTTGGGCTTAAGTTAATTCGTCCATCATCATATTGAAAATTGTGCTACAATGTGCTGTATAAGTAAATCCGAATTTAACTAGGATTATATTTTCTTATTTAAGTAGAATTATATTTTCTTATTTAAGAAGGATTTTGTTTTCTTGTTTAGCTAGGATATTAATTAGGTTTTATTTAGGGTTTTTTTAAGCCTATATAAAGGCCTTATTTTATGTAACCTAGAGGGTGTGCAGTCATGGATGATTAATAAAATTTAGAGAGGATTCTCTTTGGTTACTTGGTGGTTAACCATGTGACAACCTTTGTGACTTATCAATCTATCTTTTAGACAGTAGATTGTGGTGTCTTTTTAATAACCTTTATTGCTTATTTGTTATTATTCAAAAGGTTCAAGTTTTGATAAATTCGTGTTTGGACTAACTAAACATGAGGTGAAGGTTCTCTATGTCTAAATTGGAACTTGATTTGAACTTTCCTTAAGAGCGTGGGTTTGGGTTCATGTTGAATAGGTTCCTAGAACAGGTCGTCTAGTGGGTCCGTATCAACTTCTGCCTTCAACTTTAGTTGGTGTATGTCTGCTAATGATTTTCTTTATTTTATCTTTCTGTTTGAGCCTTTGTCATTTTCTTGTGTAGAGATAACCCCACTAGGTCTTGATAGTGGAACATGGGTCCCCATCCTTATGGAGGGATAGAAGATAGTGGGAGATAAGCTGTAAGAGGAGCGAAATATTTTACAAAATTGCCAAAATTTCCCAAAGGCTATCTGAGGAGGTCCCACTCTAGAAGAAGGAAAGTTCTTGGAAGAAGTCAAATATTTTTATCAAAATACTTTTTTTTAATACCTTTACTTTTGCATGGGCAATCCGGTAAAGGATTTTCAACCCATTAAGCCAAAATATATACAACTTAAAAGAAATATATTTATAAATATAAGGTTTATAAGCCTTTAGGCTTTATAAAAGGAAAAAATTCCAAAACAGTCATCTTAATTATCCTTGCCCAAATCAACCATGGGTTTTGATTCTTCAAAAGTGTTGGAATTTGCTAAAGATGTTGCATTAGACTAGTTCAATAGTTTCATAATATTGAAATATTCTTCTTTAGATTTCGCTATAGCAAGGAGTACATTAACATAAGACTTTTAAGCAAGAAAATCGGATTGTGATCGGCATTGATGAGGATGAGAGGGTCTAAAAAATCCATGCTACTAAAGCCAGGTAGAGACTGCAAATTTTGATATCTTTTATAATTTTGATATCTTTTGTAAGGATTCCAAAATTTTATTTTAACTCATTTTTGGAGCACAATAATATCATTGTTAAGATAGAAATCAAGATACCATTATGAAACCTAAGGAACAAAGAACTTTTAGCAATAGAGTTAAAGAAGAGTGAATCTTTTCTCAAGGGAGGTTGGTTTATAGTTGATGCATAAAAGGTCAAATCCTTAATGGATATTAGGATAGAGGATATTAAGGATAGGTTCATAATTATTCCACCATCTAGTGAACCATGCAAGAAATTTTGATATCTTAGCATGATCATTGAGGAAAAATAACTATGTATATGTGTTTAAGTGGATTTGGATAAGAAAAAGAATTAAACCATGCTTGTTCATAATTCTAGTAGGAAAATGAGCGACAAAAGTCAAATTTTAATTTGAAGTTTATAAGGAAAGCTTTTGGTCTGAAGAGTTTTTGTCCCCATCTAAGCAATGGATAACTTTAAAATTATAGGTGAAATAGGAAGGTTTGGCATATCCTTTCTAAAAGAAGTGTTTGAACTCTATATAACCTTTATATTCCAAAAATGTTTGATAAAATTCTTAAGGTTTGGAAAGATCCCAAGGTTTAAAAAACCAATTTAGTGGAAACTGATTTTGCATTGTAAAAAAAGGATCTTTATGATAAAAACCATCTTCAATTGTTAAAATATTTTGGATGGAGTTCTTTATAAAAAAATCAAAAGTTTTAGATTGAGAACAAATACTCTGTAAACTACTTGGGGTAGTCACAATCTTTAAATCATCGTGAGAAAGGATTTCTTGAGGGGAAGATTCCCCTTTCTCTAGTTTTGAAATCAGTTTAAGAGTCATACCTAGAATACCTTTATCACAAGGAGCAATAGGATGTTCAATCTCTAGAGGTTTGAGATTATCATGGATAGCTTTAAGAAGTTCAGAGGTTTACGAGATAGAATCAATCCATTGCTATATTTGATTTGATTTATTTATTTCAACTTTATCTTTTTAGTTAACTATATCAAACCAAGAATTTATAGGCTTTGTAGCAAAAAGAAGAGGATTAGGGGTTTCAGCTATATCTTTGCCTTTCTTTTTTCAGGGCATCTTTATATGCTTTATAAAAATTCTATAGTCAGAAAATCTGGTAAAGAATTTTTATCTCCTTTAATAAATTCTATATCAAGATTAAAGATACTTAAAATAGCTTGCCATCTAGCAAAAATCTATTTTGATGCCATATTTTAAAAATCTTTTTGTAAAATTTCTTTGCAGATTTACAATCAATGTGAAGTAAAAAAATTTTGATTTAGTAAATCAAACTAAAACTTTAATGTGCATAAAACAATAGAAAGGACTTCTTTTTTGATAATAGAGTAGTTTCATTGGGAATCATTCTACTGACCTGAAGTGTATGAAACTACTACTTCCTTCCCATTGGAAACTTACTTAAATATCCCACCATAACCTAAATCACTAGCATCAACCTCAACTATTTTTGGAAGACTGGGATATGCTAGGTGATGGTATAGGATTTCAAGGATATATCTATTTATTTTTTGGACAACATTAGTATGTTCATCAATCCAGGGAATTGGGTTTTTCTTTAACATATCATGCAAAGGTTTGGCGATCCTATTTATATTAGGACATAAATCTGAAACATAATTTAGAATTCCTAAGAACCTTTGTAGCTGAACTTTATGAAGACATTTATCAAGGAACTTGCTACCAAATTTTAAGGATCTTTCTATTTGGATGATAGTACCACAAAAGATATAATGTCCTATGAATCTGACTCTCGTTTGGAAAAAAGATATTTTCTTAGCAGAGACAACCAGGCCATTAGCTTTAATAATATGGAGAAAGTTCTTTAAATGCTTGAAATGTTGTTCAATAGAGTTTGAAAAAATAAGTACATCATCTATAGAAACAATACATAATTCAGAATAAGGATTCAAAATATCATTCATTATCCTTTAAAATTCTAATGGTGCATTTTTCAAACCAAATGGCATAACATTCCATTCATATTAACCTAAAGGGATAGTGAAACCTGCCTTATATCAATGCTCTTCATCAATTTCTTCATTTGCCAAAATCCTAACTTCATATCAAATTTTGAAAATACAAATGCAGAATGAAGTTTTTGCAAAAGATCTTTTTAGTTTGGCATTAATACCTGATTCACTTTAAAGCTTTATTCAAAGGCTTATAATTGATTACCAATCTAGGAGTGCCTCTTTCTATTTCAAAAGCTTTATTAACATAAAAAGTTGCACAACTCCATAGAGACCTGGATTTAGAGATTAAACCTTTGGATTTAAGATCCTAGATTTCTTCCTTTTTGTGATACGAACCCCACCTATAATGGAGAAAGAACGTGCATCCAACTTTGAATATTAGCCCAAGGATCATTAAGGATAGGTTATATTGATAGAGCTAAACCCCTTGCTTATTAAATTGAAGCAAGATACTTAGCAATTAAAAGATGAACAATCACACAATTCTAAGTCTAATCTAACCTAGCAATTGTAATAAGAGGTATATGTGAAACAATTCAAGCAAACTTGCCAAGTTTCAAAAGAACAAAGTTTAAGGAAAACCCTCACTTTCAATATTTCAATACTAAAATTCGTTCTTCATAGGGCTAGCCCTTATATAGGCATGCAAACAACTGAATCCTTGAAGGAAAATTTTTTCTTCATTATTCCCAAAGATGCTTATATAGGAAGATCCTTAATTAAGGAAGTTTCCTTCAAAAAATAGGAAACTAATGACAACTCATCTTTGAAAAGTCAAAATTAACAACTTATGGCAACTCATGTTTGAAAAGTCAAAATTGACAACTAATGGCAACTCATTATAACTAAGCAAAATAATAACTCATGACAACTAAGTATTGAAGCATGCCATGTCATATGTCATGTAGGATGTTGACCACTATCTTTGACTTATTGACTCTTTGACTTTGAATTGTTGACTTATTGACTTTGACTTGGAATATTCTTGAATCTTCTCACATCTTCTAGAATCTTCCTTATTGACTCCAAAATAGGAAAATAACTCAAAATCCATCCATATCAAGCTAATTAATTTTAGAATAGGAAATTCAGCTAATTAGCTTGAATTCTTCATATTCAACTCCATGCTTGCACTTTTAATCCCTTTAAGGGTTCATATTACAATGCTAGTCCAATTCAGCATTCTTCTGAATCAATCTAGCTTTGGTAGGAATATCTCTTTTATTAAATCCTAGCTCATAAGGAAAATCAACTATATGTTATTTTCTTTTCCATAAATCATTTGGAAAATTAGAACAGTCTTCTTTTTCAACAATTTTTTATAATTCAGAAATCTTAGTTTTTACTAAATAAGACTTTAATTGGTGTTCAATTTTCTAAAAATGAACATTTTGTTTCAAATTATACAGATTTGGTTCCTTACCTTTTATCAAAGCATTTATCTCATTTTTATATATAGAATGTGCTTTAGAAAGATTTAGATATTAGGTTTTTTAGTTTTTTTAAGAAAAATGAAAGATATGTGGACTTTATCATCTTGGAAGTCAATGGAGTTATATATGGTTAGATAAGGAGTAATTAAATTAATGAATGACATCCATATAATCATTATGTAACTAATATTAGAAACTAAAATAAAAAAGGTTTTTAACAAAAATCCATTATTTAAAACACTAACTTCTATTTTATCATCTATATGCATTTTTAAACTATTAGGAGAGGAAAGCCCTTCTTTATTTTTTTCTTGAAAATGGTTTGAAACCATAGTGGTTTTAATGCAATTCTAATCAGCACCTGTGTCAAATGGAGCTATGGTATCCAGTTGGAAATTTTTATAAAAAATAATACTAATCTTTATAATATATTTTCTTGAAGTGATCTAATTAAGAGCACAAAGAAAATCTTTCAAGATTTTATCGAGATTAGCTAAGGATTGAGGTTCTAAATACTTATTCTCATTACTATCTAATTCCTTAGTGATAAGGAATTGGATTAGATCATAATCCTTTATTGCTTATCCTTTAACTGCTTTATTTATGACTTTATGGTCTTTATCTCCCCCTGAAGTTCCTGATTATCACCTAAAATTTTCTTACTGAGTTTCTTTCTATTCAAGATAGTAGTAAGGTTATACATAACTGCACTAGTAGAGAGTAACTCGGTAGCCTTAGGTTCAAGTTCCTTTTCTAGAGATTGCCTAAGTTATTCTAGATATTTTTTCTAGATATCAGGGTCAATTATATGTTGAATGACATCTAGAATCAAGGTTTGTTCCTTAGTAAGCATGTTAAGTTGCTTATTTTTTATACTAGAATCTGTTTCAGAATAAAAAAAGGAGGAGGTGGTTCCTATTCATCTATCTAGGGATGATGTTGTCCTAAAAGGGTCGGTAAACCTGTAAGGAATTTTTCTTTCAAAAAAGGTTAGTTAGGATCTTCCCTAAGCATAACCCTAGTGAGAAAAGCTTATCTATACCACTAGAAGTCACTTAATTTCTTTCATTTAAGGTTAGAGAGAAGATCAGTATTTTTATCTTTTAGATAAGAGGAATCTCTTACAAAATGTAGTGCTATGATCAATATTAAGGTAGACACAATATCCTGAATAGGGTTTCTTATTTGGTCTAAGATGGGTAAACCTTTGTCATATGTTTGGATAGCATGCAAGATATCTAGTTGTTGTTACTTAGTAAGATGATAATCCCACCAGCCTTTTAGAGGTTCCTATTTGGGCTTTATAAGCATTAGATGCCATAGTAATCTGTTGAAGAGAATTAAGGATTTGATATTCAAACATGCCATCTATATTCCATTCATAAACATAATTAGCACTAAAATAAGGTTTAACAAGAGCATTGGGTTGACTATCTAACTCTAGTTCTAGTAACCTATTCTGGACATATCTTGAATGACATGGATAAACAATAGGCCAATTAAGTTTAGAAATCTTAGGAGATTATTCCTATAAGGCACTATCTTTAAAGATAGAATTAATATATTTATCAAGAACACTAATACTCTGGTTAAAAAATTGTTTAATGTTAGGGACTATAGGTTCTCTAGTAGAACTAGAAGGATTTAGTCTACTAAGTTGTTCTCTTACAGTATGTAAGAATTTAGATTTATTGCTCTTACTTTGTTATTAAGCACTGCTAAAGATCTAATATGGTTTGAGCAAAGGATTCTTAAGCTTCTTACTCGACATTACAACAGATATAGAAGGTTCTACAAGTTTTTGGGCTTAATTCTCAAGTCTAGATAACTATTTTCCTATGCTATGGAGATGAGAATTGGTACAATTATTTTGAGACACTATATTTTTTAGGTTTTGGAAGTCACTATCCTGTGATTTTTTATAAGGACAAGCATCTATATTCTTATTTCCTACAAGGAATTTAATCATCCTAAAAGGAGGAGGATCAGACTTGATGTTTTGACCACTAGCTATTTCCTAAAATTTTACCTTTTTTTCTCAAAGTGATAGGATTTAAAACTTTAAAAGGATAAGGAACATTATTTTTTATGCATACATTTCAAACCATTCAAAATACAATATGGTGACTTTATTTTACTACACAAAATTATAAAAATGATTTTGGATGACCTCTCTTTCATCTAGAAAATGTTTAAAGAATCAAGTTCTTTTTTCTAAATTATAGGATGCATAAAAAGCTTTGTACATGAGAGCTTTATTAGGAGTGAAATCTTTATCTAAGACGTTTAATTCATGGGCTATATTTTCAATTATAGTATGCAGTTGTAAAAGCAGGAGGAGAAGGAGATTTATCTTTTGGTCTTGGCTTATTATAGACTAGTCCAGGTACACTTGTACTATAGTGTACATTTTTTAATATGGTAGAAGGTAAATCTGAGGTTGAATATCTGGTAGGGGTAGTATAGGGTAGATTGATCACATAAAGAAGATTTTGGTGTAGATCTGCTTGGTCAGTATAAGGCAAATGTATAATCCTTAGCAAATTCTAGTGTTGGCTTGGTTATAGATCTTTATGGCATGGAAGGTTTATAATAAATGGTATTTGGGATAGTCTTCCTAGATCAATAGATTCTAATAATGAAGTATTAGAGAATTTAGAGCTAGAAAAGGTTTTATCAAAATAAAGTTTTACTCTACCATCTTAGAATTGGGTTACATGCTTTATCTAGGTATTTAGAACAAATGTTTCTTCATTCTAGCATTTTGGCTCAGTGGCTCCTTTAAGGATCTATTCTTGGGGAAGAGTTATCTAGTTCCATTATATAGCTTTTGGGATAACCACATTTGCTTTAGTCATATCATTTTAAAGAAGTAAGGTTTCACCTTTTTTATTATGAAATCAACTCTTTGCATCAAAAGTAGACATTATAGCTTTATAATGAAATTTAAAAATCAATGCAACTAAAATTGATCCATCATCCCTATGATTATTATGGGTCTAGATTTGCAAAACCAAAGACTTTTAATAAATTTACATCATTGATAGAAACAGTAATGTTGGGATAACAATCGAATGATATGGGACCTTTATAGTGACAAGATTTTATAGTTCCTAGAAGGGAATTCTAGAAGTTCTTAAACCTCATATCTTGAAGACCAGCTAAGATAGAGGTGTTCAGACCTTCTCTATTAAGGGGCTTTATTCCTACCTGAACAAGTCCTATATGAATATAATGAAAACCTTTAGCTTTATGTTTTTCTAAGGAGGTGAAGGAGAATAACTTTATCAAGTCTTGGGCTTTAGACAATTTAATATCTCTTTCTTCAGTCTTGATAACATAATCAAACTTGTAAAGGTTCAGTCTAGGGGTCTTATAGATATGGTTTTTACTATAGTCTATAAGCTTGAAATCATCAATGCATTTGTCGAAATCTTTAATAGTGATTTCATACTACTGATTATATTTTTTTGAGCTAAAGCAGAAGAGGAAGCAGAGGAACAGGAAGAAGTGGTTCTTCCAAGAATTGGATACATGGGAAAGATAATGACTATAAGAAAGGTTATACACTTACAAACTCACTAGCTAAACCATCAAATTTACTGCCTTTCTGGGACCACTTGTGTCCAAAGGACTCAGTGAATAAACTACCCTTTAGACACCAAGTTTATTATGCATATAAGTGCTGTAACAATCACTAGATGGCCAAGGATCAAAGGGTGTTAATATTCAAGAGTGAATGCAATAATGATATGAACATTGTACCAATCTCATGCTTTAGTCACATGTTAGACATAAAGGTTATCAAACCATATGGAATAAGAATTTCACATAGTTTTTGATGTGTAGGATCCTAATTACTTAGACAAGAACAGATTATATGTTCTGCTACTTAGGATGTGAATGGAAAATAAATAAGTAAATCTTTAAAATGAAACTTTAAAGAGCAGGAGATGCAAGAGATAAACTTACAAAGATTCTTTATTAGTCCAAGTAAAGCGAAAAATATAGAAGTTCTATATCCAGAATAGCAATAAGATATTAAATATATATTTATAGAGATGCAACAACATAGAATTTATTTTTAGAGAAGAGGTAGAGGAGACTTATTTTCTCTAAAAATTTTCCTTTAAGAATTGTGTTCTATATTTTTTTCTAGCTTATGAAGTAGTAGGGACTCCAATATATAAAGCTAGGAGAGTAGACAATATGAGGTGTTGTAGAAGCACAAGAGAATTATTAGAGAGCAAGAATCCAAAGTAGTAGCAAGAGTGGTAAGCTCTCTATCACTTATGTCTTTAACTTTAGTTGGTGTATGCGTACCAATGATTTTCTTTATTTTTTCTTTCTGTTTGAGTCTTTGTCACTTTCTTATACAAAGATAACCCCATAAGGTTTTGATAGTGGAATATGGGTTCTCATCCTTATAGAGGGATAGAAGATAGTGGGAGATGAGCTATAAGAGTAGCATAATATTTGAAAAAATGGTTAAATTTTCCCAAAGGCTATTCGAGAAGGTCCCACTCTAGAGGAAGGAAAGTTCCTAAAAGAAGACAAATATTTTTATCAAAAGACTTTTTTTAATACCCTTAATTTTGCATGGGCAATCCAGTAAAGGATTTTCAACCCATCGGGCCAAAATATATACAACTTAAAAGAAATATATTAACAAATATAAGGGTTACAAGCCTTTAGGCTTTATAGAAGGAAAAATTCCAAAACAATAATCTTCGTTATCATTACCCAAATCAACCATGGGTTTTGATTCTTCAGAAGTATTGGAATTTGCTGAAGATGTTGCATTGGACTAGATAAGTTATTTCATAATATTCAAATAATCTTCTTCAGTTTTTATTGTAGCAAGAAGTGTGCGAGCGTGAGACTTTTGAGCAAGAAAATTGGATTGTGATTGGGATTGATAAGGATGAAAGGGTCTAAGAAATCTATGTTGTTGAAGCAAAGTAGAGACTATAGATTTTAATATCTTTTATTATCTTAATATCTTTTGTAAGAATTCCACCATTTTATTTTAACTCCTCTTTGGAGCATAATAATATCATTACTAAGACAAAAATTAAGATACCATTGTGAAACCTAAGGAACAAAGAACTTTGAGCAATAGAGGCAAAGAAGAGTGAATCTTTTCTCATAGGAGGTTGGTTTATAGTGGGTGTAAAAAGGGTCAAATCCTTGATGGATATCAGGGATAGGTCATACTTATTCCACCATCTAGTGAACCATTTAGGAAATTTTGATATATCAGCATGATCACTAAGGAAAAATAACTATGTATAGGTGTTGAAGTTGTTTTGGTTAAGAAAAAGAATTAAACCATGCTTGCTCATAATCTAAGTAGGAAAATGAGTGGCAAAAGTCCAATTTTGATTTGAAGTTTATGGGGATAGCTTTTGGTTTGAAGAGCTTTTGTCCCCATTATGAGGGATGGATAACTTTAAGAATTTTGCAAATTGAGTAAAAAGGTTTGGTATATCCTTTATGAAAGAAGTGTTTGAACTCTACAGAACTTCTATATTCCAAAATTATTTGATAAAAATCTTATAGTTTAAAAAGATCCTAAGCTTTAAAAAACCAATTTAGTGGAAAATGATTTTGTATTGTATGAAAAGGGTCTTTATGATAAAAAACATCTTCGATTGTCAAAATATTTTGGATGGAATTCTTTATAAAAAAACTCAGAAGTTTTAGATTGAGAACAAATAATGTGTGAACTATTTAGGGTAGTCACAATCTTTAAATCATCTTGAGAAAAGGTTTTTTGATAGGAAGATTTACATTTCTTTGGTTTTGATATCAATTTAGGAGACATACCTAGAATACCTTTACCACAAGGAGCAACAGGATGTTCAATCTTTAAAGATTTGAGATTATCCTAGATAGCTTTAAGAAGTTCAGGGGTTTAGGAGATAGAATTAATCCATTACTGTATTTGATTTGATTTATCTATTTTAACTTTATCTTCTTAGTTAACTATATAAAACTAAGATTTTATAGGCTTTATGGAAAAAAGAGGAGGATTAAGGGTTTCAACTATATCTTTTCCTTTCTTTTTTCGAGCCATCTTTATATGCTTTGTAAAAATTCTATAGTCAAAAAATCTAGTAAAGAATTTGTATTTCCTTTAATAAATTCTATATCAAAATCAAAGATACTCAAAATAGCATGTCATCTAGCAAAAATTTATTTTAATGCAATATTTTGATTGTAAAATTTCTTTTTCAGATTCACAAATAATGCAAAGTAAAAACTTTTGATTTAGTAAATCAGACTAAAACTTTGATGTACATAAAATAATGGAAAGGACTTCTTCTTTTTTTGATATTGGTGTAGTTTCTTTGAGTATCATTCTAGTGACCTAAAGTGTACGAAACTACTACTTCCTTCCCATTGGAAACCTGCTTTAATATCCCACTATAACCTAAATCACTAGCATCAGTCTTAACTATTTTTGGAAGACTGGGATAAGCTAGGTGAAGGTAAGGGATTTCAAGGATATATCTCTTTATTTATTGGACAACTTTAGTATGTTCATCAGTCTAAGGAACTCAGATTTCTTGAACCTATCATGCAAAGGTTTAGCGATCCTATTTATATTAGCACAGAAATCTAAAATATAATTTAGACTTCTTAAGAACCTTTGTAGTTTAACTTTATGAAAAAATTTATCACATAACTTGATACCAAATTCTAAGGATCTTTTATTAGGACAATAGTACCATAAAAGATATAATGTCCTAAGAATATAACTCTACTTTGGAAAAGAGATATTTTCTTAGTAGAGACAACCAGACCATTAGCTTTAACAATATGGAGAAAGGTCTTTAAATGCTTGAAATGTTGTTCAATTGAGTTTAAAAAAATAAGTACGTCATCTATATAAACAATATATAATTCATAATAAGGATTCAAAATATCATTCATTATCCTTCAAAATTCTAATGGTGCATTTTTCAAACCAAATGGCATATCATTCCATTCATATTAACCAAAAGGGACAGTGAAAGTTGTCTTACATCGATGCTGTTTGTTAATTTATATTTTCCAAAATCCTAACTTCATATTAAATTTTGTAAATACAAATGCAGAATGAAGTTTTTGCAAAAGATCTTTTTTATTTGGCATTGGATTCGTAATCCAATTTAAAGCTTTATTTAAAGGCTTATAATTGATTAACAATCTAGAAGTGCCTCTTTCTATTTTAGAAGCTTTATTGATATAGAAAGTTGCATAACTCCATAGAGACCTGGATTTTAAGATTAATCCTTTGGATTCAAGATCCTGGATTTCATCCTTAGAATGTTGTTCTAGTTCAGTGTTCATCTGAATTGGTCTGACTTTGATAGGAATATCCTTTTATTAAATCCTAGTTCATATGGCAAATCAACTATATGTTGTTTTTTTGTCCAAAAAACATTTGGTAAATCAAAACATACTTCTTTTTCAATAATTTTTTATAATTCAAAAATCTTAGTTTTTTACTAAATAAGACTTTAATTGTTGTTCAATTTTTTGAAAATGAACATTTTGTTTCAAATCATACAGATTTGTTTCTTTACCTTTCATCAAAGCATTTATCTCATATTTTTATATAGAATGTGCTTTAGCAAGATTTAGATATTAGGTTTTTAGTTTTTCAAGAAAAGGGAAAGATATATGGACTTTATCATCTTAAAAGTCAATGGAGTTATATGTGTTTAGATTGGGAGTTATCAAATTAATGAATGGTGTATAATTGATATTGGAAACTAAAACAAAAGAGGTTTTTAACAAAAATCCATTGTTTAAAACACTAGCTTCTGTTTTACCATCTATATGCATTTTTAAACTATAGTAGAGGAAAGTCTTTCTTTAGTTTTTTCTTAAAAATGGTTTAGAACTATAATGGTTTTAATGCAATTCAAATCACCATTTATGTCAAACAGAGCTATGGCATCTAGTTGGAAATCTTTATAAAAACAATAGTAATCTTTATAATATATTTTCTTGAAGTGGTCTGATTGAGAGCACAAAGAAAATATTCTAGGATTTTATCGAGATTAGTTAAGGATTGAGGCTCTAATTCCATAGTCCCATCACTATCTAATTCTTTAGTGATAAGGAATTAGATTATATTAGAATCCTTTTATTGCTTATCCTTCAACTGCTTTATTTCTAACTTTATAGTCTTTATCTCCCCCTAAAGTTCCTAATTATCACCTAAAGGTTTCTTACTGAGTTTCTTTCTATTCAGGATAGTAGTAAGGTCATACATACTTGCACTAGTATAGGGTAACTCATTAGCCTTAGATTCAGGTTTCTTTTTTAGAGATTGCCTAAGTTATTCTAGATATTTTTTTTTTTTGCATATCATGGTTAATTATATGCTACTGACATCTAGAATCAAGGTTTTTTCCTTAGTGAGCATGTTGAGTTGCTTACCTTTAATACTAGAATTTTTTTCAGAATCAAAAGAGGAGGTGGTGGTTCCTATTTCATTTATCTAAGGATGATGTTATCTTAAAAACTCTTCAGAGTTGGTTTCAGACTCATACGTTTTCTATAACAAGGCTATAAGCTTGTTTAAGGTTCCTTCTTCTAAGTCTAATTCATGGAGTTTTTTTAAGACTTTACAGTACTTGGAGATATATCCCTTCTTGCCATATTTATAGTAAGTGACATCTCTCATATTGGTTTTCATGGCTTTATTAACTTTAGTATTTCTATTCCTAGAGCTTTTCTTATAAGGTTTTTTGTAGTAAGTTTCTTCAGTATCCTTTTTCTTGGAAAATTTTCTATGTTTTTTAGAAAATTTCATAGTTGGAGGTTTCGAAGGTTTCTTATTGCAATCTCCTTTACAATAGGGATTTTGGGTGAAACTATAGTCAAACTATCTACAGAAAGTTCCTAATTCCTATATAGTTTTTCTCAACTCTCACTTTAAATGTTTTTAGAGATTTAAGACTTGACAGATCTTAAGACCTTCCTTTTAGGTGGTGTTCATCAACTCACAATAGGTAAGTTGGTCATAAGGAATGACATGAGTGCCAGAGGATTGCTTAATGGTGTTCCTAACTCTTTCTCCTAAAAGGGTCGATAAACTTACAAGGAATTTTTCTTTCCAAAAAGGTTGGTTAAAATCTTCTTTAAGCATAACCCTAGTGAGAAAAGTTTATCTATACCATTGGAAGTTACTTAATTTCTTACATCTAAGGTTAGAGAGAAGATTAACATTTTTATCTTTCAAATAAGAGGAATCTCTTACAAAATGTAGTATTATGTTCAATATCAAGGTAGACATAGTATCCTGAATAGGGTTTCTTATTTTTTCTAAAATGGGTAAACCTTCATCATCTGTTTAGATAACATGCAAGATATCTAGTTGTTGTTGCTTAGTAATATTATAATCCCACCAACCATTCAGAGGTTCTTGTTTGGGCTTTATAAGCATTATATGACATAGTCATCTATTGAAGAGAATTAAGGATTTGATATTCAAACATGCCATATATATTTCATTAATAAATATAATTTGACAAGAGCATTAGGTTGACTATCTAACTTAGTTCTAGTAACCTACTCTGGACATATCCTAAATGACTTGGATACACAATAGGCCAATGAAGTTTAGATATGCAGGAGACTCTGGAAGGCACTATCTTTGAAGATGGAATCAATATCTTTATCAAGAACACTAACACTCTAGTTAATAGATTTTAGAGTGTCAAGGACCATAGGTTCTTTAGTAGCACTAGAAGGATTTAGTCTACTAAGCGGCATGCAAGAATTCAGTTTTATTGCTCCTAATTTCTTATTGACCACTGTTATAGATTTGATATAGTTTGAACAAAGGATTCTTGAGCTTCTTGCTTGACATTCCTATAGACACAAAAAGTTCTGCAAGTTTATGAGCTTGATTCTCAAGTCTAGACAACTGTTTTCCTATGCTATTGAGATGAGCATTGGTAAGGTTGTTCTAAGACACTATATTTTTTAGGTTTTAGGAGTCACTATCCTATGGTTTTTTTGTAAGGAGAAGCATCTATAGTCTCATTTCCTACAAGAAGCTCAATCATCTTAAAAGGAGGATGTTTAGACTCGATGTTTTGACCATTAGTTGTTTCCTAATCTTTTACCTTTTTTCTCAAAGTGACAGGATTAAAAACTTTAAAAGGATAAGAAACATTATTTTCTTATGCATTTATTTCAAACCATTCAAAAAAATAATATGTTGACTTTATTTTACTACACAAAATTATAAAAATGATTTTGGATGACCTCTCATAAATTTATAAAATGTTTAAAGAACCAAGTTCTTTTTTCTAAATTATGGAGTTGCATAAAAATATTTTTTTAGGAGAGCTTTATCAGGAGTGAAATCTTTATCTAAGACATTTAACTCATGGGCTATATTTTCTGTTATAGTCGATTCAGTGGGAGAAGCAGGAGGAAAAAGAGATTTATCTTCTGATTTTGGCTTATTATAGACTGGTCTAGGTACACTTGTACTATAGTCTACATTTCTAAGGGTGATAAAAGGTAAATCTGAGATTGAATATCTAGCAAGGGAAGTATAAGGTAAATTGATAACATGAGGAAGATTTGGGTATAGATTTGCTTGGTCAGTATAAGGTAAGTGAATAGTTCTTGGCAGATTCTAGTTGGCTTGGTTATGGATTTTAATGGTATGGAATGTTTATAACGATGGTATTTAGGATAGTCTTCCTATATCAATAGATTTTGATGATGAAGTATCAAAGAATCTAGAGCTAGAAAAGGTTATATCAAAATAAAGTTTTACTCCACCATCTTGGAATTGGGTTACAGGCTTTATCTGGGTATTTAGAACATAGGTTTCTTTGTTCTCTGGTATGTGTGTGTATATATATATATATTCAAGGTTTGCTCAATTTGGTTCCATTTTGTCAAATTTGACCCGATATTCATTCCTAAAATTTTCAGATTTTGATTTTTGATTTTTAAATATTAATATTAAATTTGTTTTCAATTTTTTTGTTGTATGAAAAAAATTTAAAATACAAAAATTTCAAGAGTATAATATTGCAATAAGACTATATGATTGTTATAAATTATATATTATATAAACTGAATTGAAGCAATGGATATTGGAATTTATATGCTAGAAATCCTTTTAGCTATATAAATACAATAATATTAAAATCGTAGTAATAGCATTTTTTTTTAGTAGAAAATGAAATATGCATAAGGAACAAATGATGATTGAGCATAAAAAAACATTGAGAAAAAAATATTGATAAAAAAAATACTTTAAAAATAAATAAATAAAAAGTTTAGCAAAACAATGTTGAGAAAAAGAATAACTTGACACAGCTTTGTTGCTTAATTTTTTTAAAAAAAAAAAACCCACATGTAATATATATTAGGGAAAGTACAATTTTGTACCTTATGGTTTAAATGTTTTGCAAAGTTGGTTTCATGGAATTTTCATTAACAATAAACTACCCCATGGGTTTTTCAATTAGCAACAGTGTGCTAAAGCCATTAATGTCATTTGACAGACTGACTTGTCTGTAGACATGGCAAATAATGTGGACCCCCTTTACACCTGTAAAAGAATCCCTAAAATAAAACCCTTTTCTCTTTCCTTTTCCCCTTCTCTCCCTCCCTCCCTCCCTCCCTCTTCCTTTCTCCCTCTTCCTATCCTTCTCTCTTTCTATCCTTGTCTCTTTCTTTATCACTCTCTTTTTCTCTTACTCTCTCCCTCTCTCCTTTTTCTCCTCCCTCTCTTAGTCCCTCTCACTATCTCTGTGTTAAGTTCATCAACACAACGTAATTGTTATATTTTTAACACGAAGTAAGAGTCGCCCTAACTCTTGGACTTTCTGATTAGTTCCTATTTACACCTTGTGCTTGTTAAACTCAATTACTTTCTATAGCTCTCCTTTTTCTATCTGTGAGAAGTTCATGCATTTTATAATTATATACTTGTGGCTACCAGACGTGAATTATCCAATTACCTACTTCAAATGGAGGAGCACTAGTTTTCTTTGATATGTTGGAGGAATAATAAATGAAAATCACAAGGCAATTAGCTTGTTTAAAGTTTCTTTTACATTTCATGTTAGTGCATAATGTATGTGAACTCTTAACGGCAAAGTAGATATCAAAATGCAAACCATTTTTGCTGCTGGATTAGAATAATTAAGAAGTAACTCCCTAAGTATCATTATCATATACAATAATGTAGGCTTTAAAACATAACTTATAGTTATTGTTCATAAGTTTGCTAAACTCTCTCCACTAATTTGGTAGGAGACTCAAGTAAAAGATCTAGGCATAAACCCTAACCTTCCTTCTACACCATTTAAACAAAAATAAATTGAACAAACATCATAGAACGTTATCAGATCAGTAATGAGACATACCACATAAAGTAGCAAAACACTAGCATTTATATTTGTTAAACAAGTAGCAGACTACATGCTATATAAGATAAACTGATACAGCCATTCAAGCAATTCCAAAATTCAAATTAAGTAAAGCTACCACAATTGCCAATGGTAAAGATTTGCATCCTATTTCTCCAACTAAAAGAATTTACATATTATTAAAATTACAATTCAAGTAATGAGAAGAAATTCTCCAACTTCTTCTTGCACATCAAGTCCTTTAAGCATCCCTCTAATGCCATGAACAACAAACCACTTATTGTGATACATATTAGGAAATCTAACTAGAACTTCATTAATCATCAAAATGTCACCATATATGCTTATTCTAATTCCAAACCCCTTTAAATATGTATCCATCACTATGCCATCATCAAAACTAACCAAATCTTTCCAGGTAATCTTGCAAGGAACAACATGCCTTAGAAAAATCAGAGAATACTAATCTACATTACCTAAAAAACCCTTCATCACATCATCAAGTGGACTAAACATTGTCAAAATAGGCTTCTCTTTTTCTTTAAAACCTATTAACTGTAAATTAAGAAATGAAACCATGATAAAATACCCATTTGCTCTCAAAACATCAGTAGCCTCTTTAAACAAGAAAATCTTATTACCACAACCAAACCAACATCAAAGATTAGCACTATAAATCAGCACTGGCGCAAGTGATGTTGGTAAAGAAATAAGGCATAGATGGAATTAGAGAAGGGAAAGAGAGGGCAAGCCTTATTGAATGAAAGCAGAATCAAAAGGAGAGAAAATGGTGAGTGAAGGAGAGCAAGGGACAATCAAAGTGTTAGAGGGTTAGTGACATTGATAAGTGGCCTCAATTTAAGAGTACTTCAACTACTTGGAGGAGCTTCGAAGAGGGGATACAGGTGGTCATGGAGGAGGAGAAGAAGAGAGTGAAGACAATTAAGGCTAGGATTAGGGTTTTGATCACCATTGATGAAGAGAGTGTGAAGGTTTCTTGTTTTGATGTTTTTTAATTTTAATTGCCATATAGAGAGAAGAAAGTGAGAAGGAGAGGGAGAGAGGGGGAGAGAGAGGAAAAAGGAAACATAAATTAAAAGAGTTTTTTATTTTAAGGATTTTTTCTACAAGTGTAAAGGGGGTCCACATCATTTGCCACGTCTACAAACACGTCAGTCTGTCAGACGGCATTAGTGGCTTTAGCACACTGTTTCAAACGAAAAAAATCCATGGGGTAGTATGTTATCAGTAAAAATTTCACAAAACCAACTATGCAAAACATTTAAACCACATGGTACAAAATTGTACTTTCCCCATATATATTTCTTAATATCTTTGTTGTTGTTGAAACAACTTCTAGAAGAGCCAAATAGCTTCTAGAAGAGCTATGGTCTAGTTTTAAAAAAAATTCCTTAAATCTATTTTTGAAAATACTTTTGGTCAATGTGAGTTTTGATATTATTTTTTATTTTTGGTCTATTTTTGAAAATATCCCAAAAATTAAAGATAATTTTATGTTAATATTATATTTAAAATCCAAATTTCTTTACACTCTATAAATTTCTTTAAAAAATTCTTAATGGATTTTATTAATATACAAATTTAATCATCCATTAGTGAGTTTTTTGAAAAATAATTTTTTAATTTATTTATGGAGTGATTTTATTTTTTAAAATTATGTTTAAAGTTCCAAATTTCTTTGTAGTTTAATAATATTAATGAATAATTTAAAATATAAAATATATATTATTATAGTTTTTTAATTTTGTTAACATTTAAATACAGAAAATACAATAAGAAATTAATATTATAAATAAAATTATAGTACTAAAATTATTCTCCATCATAATTAACTACGATGAGAAATCTTTTATTTAAATAAAAGTTGTTTTGTAAATTTCAACGAAAGTGTTATCATTATAATTTTAGTCTTAAATAATTTATTAGAACATTTTTAGAACTTTAATATTAAAAATTAATACTCTTTATATAATAATAACAACAATAAATCACAAAATTTAATTTTGATATATTATATGTTTAATAAGAAATTTCATAAAAATGAAGAAGAAGCAAATTTGAAGGAGCTAAGCTACTCCCCACGTCCTTTTCTCTTTCCTATCATCTTTCATTTGTTTTGCTTCAGTCTTGACCTAGCTTGATTGATGGTGAAGGTTTCGAGAAAATTTCGCTCCCGAAAATGTCAACATGTTAAAGAAATACAAGCAAGAGGATAGACTTGGCTTTGTAATTAATTTAATCTCACATCCAACTCTTTAATCACTTACAGAATAGAATAATACGAACATAAGAAGATAATGTTCACACTGACCTGAACATGACATCAAGATAATGAGCTAAGACTTATGTATGCATTTTTTAGGGTTTTTTTTTTTTTTTTCAGCGGATTAAATTAATCATGTTCACACATAAACCAGGCTAAAAACAATTTTCAGGGAATCAATAATGGACATTTGGGACATTAACTTGACAATTAACGAATAGATGGAGTTGTGGTTTTGACCAAGTAAAATGTCTCCACATTCATTGAACAACATTCTTGTCCATGAAACGCAGTTTTTCATTTCTCTTTGGAACACAAAAAGTCCTTGCTCAATTTTGACATGCTCACCAACCTTAATAATTAACCAAAATGATGTATACTGAATACTAAACCTCGTTTAGACGAGGAATCCACTTTTGGGTTCTTAAATGTTACTAACATTTTAAATTATAACTAGAAAGTTGAAATTAAGATATTGCAACTCCAACCGCTAGCAATTAATTATTAATGGATCTAATTAAAAACAAAAAAAGTTCTTAATATGAGTATGGTCTAAAAGAAGTAAATCAAATAAGTTAAAAACAGAACATTTTTGGTGTAAATATAAGGTAATCTTATTATATATTAGGAATCAAATTTATTTTTATTAGCTTTTTGTGGCTGGTGCAACCCAAAAAATATTTATATTATAAAAATTTAAATATAGAACTGAATCAATAATTTAAGTTAAAAATAAAAATAAAAAAGAAAAACAGCTGATAACTTTGCCATTCAACAAATACTACCTTTTTTACAATTTCTTAAAAGGAAAAAACAGCTGATATATGCATGCCTGCAAATCCTTCGGATTTGAAGCACCCAAGATGTGTGCATTAGGTTCGGTTTGGCTCATTTTTTTAGATCGTTTCTTTTTGCCTTTGGTTTAATTCCATTTCAAATATTAAAATTGTAATTATTATCAATTTAGTTCAGTTTTGCATGTAATAATTTAATTTTAATTTTAATTTTAATTTTAATTTTAATTTAGTCGGTTCAATTCTATTTTTAAAAAATTTTAATAATTTAGATCGATTTTTATATTTATAAACTCAATTATTTTATTTTTAGGCAATTTTAATTCTATTGTGATTGAATGGACGAAGTGTTCATTTCTAAAGGACCCACTCCATAGTGCCGGAAATTTTTCATGGTAGAGCATGCGTTGGAGCTTGTAGCAGTGGGTGTCGATGTCCTATTAGCAATCATACTTTTATTAGAAATCAGTTTGGTTAGACAAGCAAAATATGAAGGGAATCAATTCAAAATTCATGCGCAGCCCTTCATTGACGAAAGCGATCAAGTCAAAGAAGTTGAACAGGCACTTGTTTGCAACCATTTATTCATTTGCTAATGACATTGAATTATAAGATCACGAGCAGTAGGAAATTATCATTCTCTACATTCCGAAATACTTCATTTTTTTATTATTTTAAATTATAAATTATTTTCAAAAATAATAACTAATTTTACTAATATATAAATAACTTTCTATTTAGTATAATTCTAATCTAACTTTTTTTTATTTGTTGCATGCCGGTCCAAAAAATTGTGGCCTATACTAAAAATAATCATCCATTTATATCTCACCACAAATGTGTAAAATTTTTGTCAATATTTACAATGGAAGTATGCTGAATTCCTCACAACAATAAATTCACTCATTAGTAGCAATATTTTTATGATCATAAAATTTATTGTCACAAAAAAATTAAATAAGTCACAATAAATTTTTTATATGTCACAATATTTAATTTATTAATTCATCACTGAATAATATATGACAATATAGTAAATTGTCACAAATATATTAAAATTTTGTGATAATTTATCATGATAATGTCACTAATTATTATTATAAAATTAAAAGTACAACTTTTTTGAGACAATATTTTTCAATGTAATAAAAAATATTTTTGTGACAAGTTTAATTTGTCACGTAAAAGATATATTATTTAATATTTTTATTAAATTTTTTGTTCATAAATGATGAATCTTAGTTGTCACCAAAATATATGTAACAGATGTTTTTATTACAAGTCAAAAATTGTAACGAACAAAATTTAATATTTATGTCAATTTAATATTATATTGTCACAAAATATATATCGAGCCACTTTTCTTATTATTGATTAAAAGTCCATGTTATTTTTTCATATTACGAATTAAATTTTTTAAGTTTAAGTAAAATTTTATTTCATTTTAGGTGACAATATTTAATTATCACTAATATATATTCAAAACACTTTTTGTTACAATAAATTTTTTTTATCACTAATTAAATTTATACTTTTATACTAACTTAAACCCCACATTGTTAGTAAGTAAAAAAAAAAAGTATACTTTTCTCTGTAAATTAATCCAATTAAAAAATTATCAAGTTATATTTTTTTAATGGTAGTTATGATAACTATCAAAATAAAAAAAATTGAAAGTTTTTCAAATATTTAAATCTAAAATTTTAGATAAATATTATATTAAAATTGAAAGTAGTTAAAATTTAAAGAATGGTAATAATAAAAGTAAATATTTTGTGACAAAAAAATTTGTCACTAATATAATACTGAAAAATTAGTATAATTAATGTGACAGTAAATAATGTTACTATTTGTACTTTTTGTAACAATAAATTATATTGTCATGAAAAATAGTATTGTATTTGTGACAATATAATTTTTATGTGACAATTATAATTGTAATTGTTACAGTATATGTTATCGCATTAAATATTTTTTGTAACATTCAATTTATTGTTATAAAAAAAAATATTATTAGTAACAATTTTTTATTGACATATTTTATAATAAACTATTTATAACGGGATATTATGTGACAACTTCATGATAATTTTTTATTATTACTATGAATATATTATGACAATTTTATAATATATATGATAATTTTAATTGTAACAAATGAGCCATTTTATTGCAGTTCCTCTTACACCTTTTACAATGGATAGACATATTTATATTGATAGAATGAATTAATTATAGAATTAATACGAAAAATCGATAGATGCTTGAAAACTATTCCTACAATTAAGCAAAAGATATTATTAAGTCAACTATTTATGTCTGTATCATACTTCAAATTTTAACTGTCCTCAATTACGGTATAATGATGAAATAATATTTCATGCAAAGTGATAAAAATGCATACTTTTATCTCTTTTAAAGTGTGTGAATCTAAAACCTAAATTTACAAACCAATATCCTAAAAATTGATTATCTCTAAACTCAAAAAAATTCACCCGAAATGAGTCTCGTGAGTCCCACACATCCCGAGGAATCTCCACACTCACTGCAAAAAAGATAGGGATGAACGACGGACATAGTCATCAACAAATGAAATTAATGATGGACAAATCCGTTGACAAATGAAATTATCAATGGATTAATAATGGATAAACTCAGTAGTTAGAATCACATTCGCTAATTGAATTTGCGATCAAATTTATTATCCATTGCAAAATTTAACGACTGACACATTTAACGATAGAAAAAAAATCCACTGTTATTTTTTTTGTCCTAGAACATATGATATCTGATATTAATTTGCAATGGTCTACATATTAAAAGTTTTTTAAGTAGGCATCAACATATATTTCAAATAAACAAGTAAATAAGCAAATAACACACAAGTATATAAGAAATAATTAATCAAAACAAACAAATAAAATAAAGCGGAAAAAAGGATTAAGAATTACAACCTTTGAAATAACTTATTCTAATAAATACATCAAAACAAAAAAAAATAAAAGGGAATTGGAATTAAGTCATGCGAACCAATCCAACAACCAACATGATGATCCACTCAAGGAAGAAGCATCATTTACAAGAGCTAAAGTTAAGAGACTTAAAGATGCTTTACAAGATTTAATGATATGATCCTGATGCTATCCTAGGCTTAATTCTTATCAATTCATATCTTCGTAGCATGTTTCAGTATTTCAACCATAATTTTCTCTACAAGTGTTAAATTGAGGTGATTCAAAATATTATGGAAAGTTAAGACAAAGAGCTATAATTTTCGTGAAGAAAGTTTTGGTGACTATGATCTTCGTCAGTATTTCAATTATTGTTTGCATCCAAAAAAATTCAAAATTCCTTGAGGTGTGTCTCATTCATTCCTTGTGTGTTGATTTTATTATCAATTATATTCTCTTTATGATTCCTTTTGTTCTTAATGGAATCAATTATGTAACTTAGACATTAGAAGCATGTATGGTGAGCGAGACATTATATAGCACATGAGTGAACTCTAAATAGCTTGATATTATTGGTTTGGCTTTCCAACTCATCAAAGGCCGACATCATTATAAAATTTCTAGTGGTGAGCATAAGACTAAATAGGGTAAAATTTTAAAAATTTTACTTACGTAACCGTTCATGACATGAAGAATACCATTCCCAATGATCCATTTTGCATGTTAGTCATAACTAATTACAAAGCTACATATATAATCATCAACTTAAAAAAACTCTAAGTTTAAAGAAACTTACAAACTCTGAGTTTGATGAAGATCACAATAGTTAAGATATACAAGCTTTAAGTATTTGAGGTTTAACACTTGAATCAAATGCTCTAATCTTGCAAATGAAAGGCCTCTAGCTTGAAACACCAAAGCTCCACCAAATCATCTTCTTGCTTTGATTTGATTAGTTGCAAATGTCCTCTTAATAGACCCTCATAAATCTTGCACTAACTTAATCTTTTACAAGAATACTTAGGGTAGGGTTTGTGTTATGTTAATGTTGTTTCTATTTTTGGTGTGTCTAACCATTCTTTATATAGAAAATTTCTTATATTATATGTATAGAGAAAGCAAGCACCTCATGACATCACCTATTACATCACAAGCATGCAACTTGACATAGTAAGTATACAATTTGTTTAACTCACTAGTGTACAAAAAAGTATATAGAAAATACATTTCATGTATTATGTCTACATTCATCCCCTCACACTTACCAAAGTAACCTAATCTTTATTTAACAAAGTCCAAGATTTACACATTAAACTAATGTGCCTGATATGCCAAACTTGTCTACATCATTTTATGGACTTAGGCTTGGTAATTAGACTTACACTTGGCCCAAGCCCAATCCATCAGATAAATAGGCCTAGATTAGGTTCATGGGCTTTCTCAATATTTTAGAATAATCTTTAGTCCAAAATTCTTTTGGGCCTAGGCCCAAACTACTTGGACCATTAATCCAAGTCCAAATAAAAAAAATCCTTATTTGATTAATATCTCATATTAATTAAATATGAATTAATAATTAAACCCTTACTTGAATTAGATTTCATGATATGCTATAATTATTGCTTAAAATATAAATCTAATTCCATTAAGCTTAATCAATAATTAGATTAATAATGATGGTGATTTGGTAAAACTCATTTAAGTGTGACTTACTATGTTCATTTCTAATTGGCAATGAGAAAATAATATCAACATTTGATATTATTTAAAACTCCTTTCAAATCTAAATGTGAAAATCTCAATTATACACATTTAGTTCTCATAAGTTGTGAGTCGCCTAGCACCGATATCATAACTACCCAATTAGAAATGAATGCATATATTAATTCACAAAAACCCTTTTGGTCATAATTACCATGCACTAAAATCCCTTCATTAAAAGATTTTAATATAGCCTAGAGTCAAGGTTTAGTCAAACTCTGATAGTTATATTAAATGACATCATCTCAAGTTCTAATTCTTGATAAAATATAACAAATATTAGAAACACTTTGTCTAGCACTAAAACTCTGTCAAACTGTGTAATGTTCATCCTAACTAGGAACTTATTCATCAAGAAAAAACTTAGATAGCATAGGATCTTATCCCAATTCACTCCAGGCAATGAATCCTATATTTTTCAAACACTCATCCTTATATTTAACCAACTAAAGCCATCACATGCCATATACCCATGTGTGAATAACATAAGTATGTAAGTGGTAATAAACCCTAACCATTCAAATGTGGATGATTGTGTCACCTCAGGTCAAAGGACTATATACACCATTATGACTTAGATTGTGATCATTAACTATATATGCATATCCATGTAATCACAAGTCTAATGTCACTATTCAATCCACCCATCACATGAGTATCCACATTTCTATTCTAATATCTCACATCAAGTAGCCTAAGACTCACTATCTCCTACTATTGGTATCACATACTAATCAAAGAAAATAGACAGAGGTGAAAGTCTAATTAATATTACTTGAATATTTATTTTTTAACTATAAACAATTTATAGCATATGTACTAAATAAATTTGTAGCTCATATTATTAACTCTTGATAATAAATTTATTTAACAAGATTCTAATGGATAAATACTCAATTACAAACACTTTAAATAATAGAATATTATTTTATTGTCATTTAGGATAATTTATAATGTCAAAATATGTGATTGGCCTCTAAGGCATACTACTTCTACTAACAGTTCCTTTCGTTATTCTTACCATCATTCTCACGTATATTTGATCATTTTTCATTTTGTGTACCATCTATTATATAAAAAAAAAGGGTTTCAAATTATATATAAGAAACATTTCAAATTAAAAAAAAAACTAAAAAAATTCAAGGCAAGTTAAATTCTCTTCAAATCAATGCTTTAGGTTATCCAAATTCAAGTGCTTTTCTCATTTCAATTCAGAATCATTCTTAAGTTATGTTTTCGGTAGTTTAAACACTTATTCTATTATTTTTTTGTTCTCATTTTGTTCAATTATCATCTTATTTATTGCATTTTTTATCGATTCCTATAGTCAATTTGAGTTTAATTAAGTTTGTTTAAGTTATATTGAGCTTAATTTGATAATTAGTAACTTAGTTCTATAAGAACTATAAGAGAAGAATTTGAAAGGAAAAAGGCGAGTGGTGAGCTCATTAGAGGGTAAATGCCTCATTAAGAGAAACACAAATGTTGAGTGACATCCTTTGAGTGTAAACACGTGAGGGATTGTTACTTGTAAGGTTCTTTTATTTCTTTGTTTAAAATGACATATTCGAAAGGGGTAGAAAAAGATATCATATGGAAGCTCTTTTTGAAGGTGATGCAAGAACAAATGAGTCAATTAATAAATAGCAATCAAGAGGTTCAAAAAAGAATATGGAGGATAAAGTGAACTCAAAACACAATAACCACTATAAATCAAATCACACCTAAACAAGTTCATACGGGGAGATGGCATGATGATAATCATGAGTCTATAAGTGAAAGCATTCAAAGGTGGAAAAAGCGAGATAACAACCTTAGGAGTGTAAAGATAAAGATACCTACCTTTCATGGCAAGAGTGATCCCGAAGCATATTTAACATGGGAGAAAAAGGTAGACTTTATGTTTGATTGTCCTAACTACTTTAAGGAAAAGAAAGTCAAGCTTATAACCACTGCGTATATGGGCTATGCATTAGTTTAGTCGAATCAACTAATGGTCTCAATGAGGCATTGTGAAGAATAAGCTATCTCTATAAGGAAAAAGTTGAAGACTATCATGTGAAAGAGATTTAGACCAAGACATTATTATAGGGATTTCCATAATTACTTTCAAGGGCATAAACAAAGTTCGAGGGGTAATGAAGGCATTAGTGGTTAAGCAACAAGTTGAGAAGAAGAAGGGAAGGGAAAGTGCTAACTTAGAAAAGACTTGTTCATCAAACAACAAAACAAAGAGTTTTAATCTTCAATTGGGAAAACTTTAGGGAGGGAAACTCAAGAAAATAAAAGAAAAGAAAAGAGTAAGTTAAGTGTTAACAATGAGTTGATTAAGCTGAGTGTTGAAAATGAGTTAAGTGAGCTAAGTGAGAAAAATGAGAAATACTTAGTGGGAGAAAATAAATAAGGCATGAGTGAAAAGAAGAAGCTAGAGATTGAGAGCATCATAAAAGATAGGAGTTACTAATTCTTCATGATTATACTAACAACTTTAATATTTCTTTTTTTAGTGTTTTGAAAGTTATTTTGCAAGCCCCTATGCTATAAAAGTATATATTTGATGATGTTGTTGAAATGCCTTATGACTATAAGGCCATGAATGCCTTTGAAAATTTCATCCATCAAGTGAAGTTAAGAAGGTAAGAGTTCACTTTATACAAGTTCATGAATAGAAATTTGTGTGTTTCAAATGTGCAATTAATTTTAAGTTCTTTTGAAGTTACTTATGTGGGTTATTACTCCAAAGTGGAAGATTTCAACCAAAGAGTTTGAGTTTGATTCTAGAGAACTTAGTTAGATTTGAGGATAAATCATCCTAAGGAAAGAGGGAATAATGTGAACCAATTGAACAACCAATATGATGATAAAGGAATTAATTACATGCACTGGATTATAAGCAAAAGCATGGTGTGAACATGAATATGATTTGGGTCAATTTCAAAAAAAATTCCCAGTATACAACCTTTGCATGAAGTTAAGAATTCTTAAACAGCTCAAAAATCATATCACATGTAATTTACACAACTAAATGCATGGATGCTTAAATGGAAAACATATAGTAAAGATTCATAAATAAATAAATAAACATAGCATGTCATGGGACTTACATTAAAGAATTTAGTAACTCTTACAAACTCTAAGTGTTAGCACCACGCTTAACAAGCTTTAGGTTATGCTTCATTAGAATCTATAAGGTCCTAAATCCCTAAGTGCAAAGCCTCTAGCTTGAAACATACAAGAAGCATCGGAATGACATAAAGCCTTTGATGGATCTCTATAATAAGCTCTTCCTTCAGTGATCCAAAAACTTGCTAGAGCTCCTTTTTTGCCTTAAACAATGTAAGACTTGTTGCCTCTAATGGATGGATGAATCTAGCCTTCAACTTACATAACTCTTGCAAAATGGATTTTAAGAATGGGCTAATATATGAAATGCAATTCTTGTATTTCACTCACATAGTCACAACACGTAGAAAGAAAGATTATGATGATAAAGACTTAACTCTTGAGAAATCTCTCTTATTTTCTCTCTTTTATGCTTGAATATCTCTAATGGAAGTGTTAAGTTCTCTTGTGTAGAGAATATCTACTAACTAAGTGTAAATATGAGAGATTAATTTGCATGTGTAGAGATCCTTCAGTAACTCAAGCTTAAGTGTAGGTGTGAGAGACTAATTTACATGTGTAGAGATCCTCTACTAACTCAAGCTTAAGTGTAGGTATAAAAGACTAATTTTCATGTGTAGAGATCCTCCCACATCCTCTCCCTCCTTCATATTAGCATAAAAAAGCTCATTTCTAGTGGTCCTATTATGTTCACCAAACAACTCTTAAAGATGAAGTTGAATTTCCTTTTCACTAGTGTACTTCTCATGTTATTGATGGATTTCGATGCTCATGGAAGCCCACATGATGCAACATGGTTTCATATCATCATCCTTCTAATTTTCTAGAGTGTCATACTCCTCTTAGGAAGCATTTTTGGGAAAGGATCTGAGTGGGCTTTGTTCTAACATATAAAGTATCTTTTCATAGCTAAAATAACTTTTAGGTTCCTTAGCTAATCAATAACATTAGGGCCCATGAGCCTATATTGGTCGAGTATGATTGAAAGTACATTTAATAGTCTCATATTATCAAGTTTCTATAAAATGTAACAAGATTAATTAATTATATGACATTGTGATTTTACCATTAGATTTGCTCTTTAATCATAATGGTCTCTTACTAACTTGGAAAATCCTACACTTCTAAAGTAGGAAATGGAAATCCTTGTTGGATAAATTTCTAGTAGGTGATGGAGTTCTTAATGGGCTACTAATATCCCTCAGGTACATATTGCCATTCTTGGAATATTAGTTCCCATTAAGTGGACAATTGTTATCCATCACATCTCATGTGAGGCTCCATCAATCGGGCTCTTAGTATTATGGGCCGCAGGTACATATTGCCATTCTTGGCCATTAGCATTAGTTAGGTCCACATCATGGGATTAGTGTAATATATGGATTTGAACACTACAAACCTCAAGTACTCCCATTTGCCATTCTTGGCCTATAGTGTATCCATACAGCCATAACATCGCATGCTTAACAATAACACTACATGGATCTCTAGGGCTCAATAGACACCCTTATGTGTCTATAGCCAATGTACATTCGCCTAAAACCATGTAAGTTATTGCTCCAATGGAGAGCCTAGACTAAATTTGGTTTGGAAGATTTTTGGGTCTTTAATTATTGAGGTCTCACTTTGCACGTTAACCAATTTCAATTATATATATCTCATACATATATTGCATGGCATCTATTCATATACATTTCTCATATGCATATAACATGGTTCAACATATGTATCACATATATACATAGAACATGCAAAATGGATGCACAAATAAGGAGTGGTCGTGGGCCTTCCCTAAGCCTATTATAACTCTTAGAATAAGTTACAAATGGACCTAGCCCAAAAAAAGCCTCCAACCCATGAAACTCTTTGTCACAATTTCCATGGGCCTTGACTTATGCCACTAAAGGGTTGAATGGACCACCATCTTGAACAGTTCAAGCTCCAAGTCACAACTCTTGTGATTTACATTCAATCCTTGGCATACCAAGGCAAATATTACATCTTAGATCTATGTAACTAACATTTAATTCCATACCAAAAAATTAATAAATTTAATAATTATTACAAACCATAGGATGTAATCTAGGCCCATGATCATTTGAATGACAAACAAACATCTAAAAAAAGACAACTCTTACATGTTATCATCAATTTTCATAGTCAAACAAACAAGAAAAAAATGTTATCCCAAATAAAGGGTTATTTTAATATATATATATATATAGAGAGAGAGAGAGAGAGAGCATGTCTTAGCCATAACACTTGCAACTAACATTAAGTATATTCATAACTCTTGTAATTATTAACACATTTAGCATGTAAATAATGTGATTTAGGCTTTGATGCCGCCTAAAGGAATCAATTACAAGCACCAAATTATGAGAAAAAGCATGGTGTGAACATGAATCGGTCAATTTTAAAATTTTTTCTTCCTTGCGAGAGCTCCTTCTTTGGCTTAAATAATGTAGGACTTATTGCCTCCAATGGATGAATGAATATAGCCTTCAACTTACATAACTCTTGCATAATGGATTATAAGAATGGGCTAATGTATGAAACACAATTCTTATATTTCACTCATACACTCACAACACTTAGAAAGAAAGATTAAAAAGAAAAAGACTCAAATTTTGAGAACTCTCTCTTATTTTCTCTCTTTTGTGTTTGAATGTCTGTAATGGAAGTGGCAAGTTCTCTTGTGTAGAGAATATCCACTAACTAAGTGTATGTGTGAGAGACTAATTTGTATATATAGAGATCTTTACTAACTCAAGCTTGAGTGTAGGATAAGTCATCTCATTCATGTAGAGATTACCCACTTACTTTTGACTTTTAGCATTGAATGAATAACTTCATGCATGTAGAGATTTTGCACTAACTAAAGGTGCATGCTTATGATACCTTGCCATAGTGTTACTCATGCAATCATATTACATGGAAAGTACACACTTAGGTAAATATTAAAAGTCCTAATCTTTGAATTAAATTTTGAGACATGTTAGATCCCTGCACATGCACAATTCAATTCAATTAATTTAATTAATTAATCAAACACTTTAATTAATAATTATGTTAATAATTATCATTATTAGTGAAACTCTTTTATGTGTGACTTACTAGGTTCAAGTCCAAATGGCAATGAGAAATAATATTAACTTTTAATATTATAGGAAACTCTTTCCAAACTAAATGTGAAAATCCCAATTAATCATATTTAGTTCCCATAAGTTATGAGTGACCCCTAATATAGATGTCACCACTACCCAATGGAAATGAATGATATCCGTAAATTCATATGAACCATAGAACATAGTTACCATGAACTCAATGTTTCTTCATTACAAGATCTCGATATTAGCTAGACTCATGGTTAAGTCAAACTCTGATTGCCTCAATCATATGACCTCATCTTTAGTTTAATTCTTAATAAAACATGACTCCTACTAGAAACTCTTTCTACCAATGAAATTTTTTTTGGGTAAGTAAATTTTGACCTAGCCAAGTATTTATTCATTGAGAATAACTTGATTAGGATCTTATCCCATTCCACTCCATGTAATGAATTCCATCTTAGTTAATCACTCATCCCTACATATAACTAATTAGAGCCACTACATGCCATATACCCATACATGGCTAACACATAATTGTAAGCGGTAACAAACTCTAACCAACCATATATGGATGACCATGTCACCTCATGTCAAAGGACCATATGCACCATTATGTCCAAGATAATGATTGTTGACAAAAGTGAATTTCCATGTAGTCACTAATGTTACATCACAGTTCGATCTACCCATTACATGAGTATCCACATGTCTATTCGGATATCTCATATCAAGTAGCATAAGAGTCATTACCTCCCACTATCGATATCACATATTGATCAAAGAAGATAGACAGATGTGATAGTCTACATATTAATACTACCATATATTAATCCAATGACTACGAACATTTTATAGCATATATATTAAATGAATTTGTCACTCATATTATCCACACTTGATAATAAACCCATTTAACATAATGCTAAATAGTAAATACTCAAATAAATAAACACTTTCTTTAAATCAATATTTTATTATCATAAGGATAAAAGTACAATATCATTTACATTAGTAAAATGACACTAATGGAACTAAGGCACATCTATACCAATAGATGATCCACTTAAGTATGAAGCATCAACTACAAAGGCTAAACTTAAGAGACTTAAAGATGTGTTACAAGGTTTAATAATATGATCCTCATGTGATCTTAGGCTTATTTCATATCAATTCATATCTTTGTAGCATGCTTCAATATTTTGACCATAAATTTCTTTATAAGTATTGGAGTGAGGTGATTCAAAATGCTATGGAAATTTAAGACAAAGAGCTACAATTTTCATGGAGGAAGGTTTGGAAAATTCAATCATCTTTATAAGCTAAAGTCTCAAACATAGCCACGCATCAAATTTGACACAACCACGCCTTATTAGTGTTTTGGCTACATGGTTGTGCACATTCTTACACATAGTCATGCTTGAGAGCAATTAATATAGTGCATTTTAAAGCACACAACTATTTGGCTTTTGTGCATTAGAATATTAAAAAGACATGTTTTATTAGGGTTTCTTTTTATTGTTTTGGAAGTTTATTTTTTTCTAACTTATTCCTAATTAGGTTTACATTATAAATAGTCATCTTAGGGTTGTTAACAATTTTCTTTGATTAATATCAATTATATAGAGGTTAAAGCCCTTTTTTTAGTTCTTAAAAGAACTAAGTGAATTTATCAAATGAAGGCTTACTACTTTCAAACCTTAGTTTTATTTAAACTTAAAATTGGCTTAGTTCAATATTAGGTTCCCATTGAATGACCTTTAATTCTTTATAACAAAGGTTCTTAAGTATGTGTTATTTAAGGGTTTTGTTGGGAGTTAGATTTTTATGACTTGAGTTATTAAATGATTCTTTACAAAGACATCAAGATTGAATACAAGTTTGGTACAAGTTAACCACATTTGTATCATTAAAAATTCCATCTGATGTGAATCCAAGTTCAAAGCCTAAAGAGATCAAAGATCCATTAATAGTACAAGAAGGCCCAATCACAAGGTCCAAATCCAAGAAGCTTCAAGAAGCCATATTGGGTTTAATTAAGGACATTTGGAAAGCCCACGAATTTCAGCCCAATAAGGCATCCATGGAGGCTCAAGGAATAATATTTAACTTGTTTTTGTGTTAATAACAATTAGGGTTACATGTAGCCACCATATGCAAGTTAATAGGGCAATTAATACCAAGTAATGGTTATTATTATGGGTAGTGGTTACTAAAGTTAATGGGGTAATCAATACCAAGTAATGGCTATTAATGTGGGTAATGGCTATTAAGGCCATTTAAGAGTCAAAGTAATCCTATGTGTGTGAGTCTATTTTAGTAGTGTGAGCATGGACTTGTACTCTATATAAACAAGTCCTTTTCTTTCTTTTGTAGCAGGAATGAATTTGATATATGAATTATAACTTTGTTTGAGTTTTATTGTGAGGAATTTTGTCTTTAATTTCTTGCATAAACTTTGTGACTTATCAAGCTTTATTCTAGCTTGTGGTGTCAAAATCTAAATCTTTGTTTTCTTGTTATTTATCAAACATTCTTGTTTGTGGCATAAGAGGAAATTCAAAGTCTATCTTAGTATCTTTATCCTTGTTGGTAAAGGGGTTAAGTAGCATCTATCTTCTTACTTCAATCTTTGGACGATCCGAATTTGTGGATTAAAATTGGTAATTTCTAGTTTTCTTTCAATTCACTTATCATAGTATTCTTGCTATTGGGGAGTTAATTGATGAAACCTACAATTCCCATCACCATCACTTTAAGAATTTCATATTCTATTAAATACATAAAAATAGAAAAATAAGAGAAAAATTTCTATTCTAATAATTCCTGTAAAACAAAGGTTAGTATACAAACACATGCAAGCACACATCACATTTATAAGAATTATCTAAATATTCTATTCATTCACATAATAATAAACTACGTAAACAAACAAATAAATAAAATGACATAAATTAAAATAATAAAAGATATCCAAGTAAATAAATAAAATACTCATGACAATGCATGATTTGAGTAATTAATTAGAAATAATACCTCAAGTGATTCTCTAATCACCATAAAAAATTAGGTGATTAATCACAAGATCACTAGTATTTCTTCACAAATTATTATGTGAATGCCAATGATTACACAAAATATGCTAGATGATAAAGATGAAAGAAAATAGATTAAAATAAATAAAGAAAATTTTTATTTATCTATACAAAATAATATTATATTAAAAATACAATTTTCGCCATATTATGTCAATGAAGATGTCAACGAAGATGTCAACGAAGATGTCAACTTTATATCAAGAATGTTATAAAAACAATGACTTTATATTCAAAATATTATTTTTATCTTTAAAGAAAAATTCATTATTTGTATTCTTGGTTAATAAAGCCACCAACTTTATGTTATGAATAAAGGTGAAAATTTTACATTCAATTATCTTTTTGTATTATAAATAATAATAAAAATGATTAGCCCAAGATACTATTAGAGATAATAAAAATATCATGACATAATACATACATGGCCCCCTATATTGGTCACGTTTTTTCAGTTTGACACCTATACATATAGTTTTTCTATTTTGACACCTGAACTTTGCTAAAATACAATTTTAAAACCCTTATTAGCACATGTGGCATGGAATATCAAATCAACATGTGCCACAACATAAGGGTTTGATTAACCAAAAACTACAAGTAGAAGTATCAAACTGATAAAAAGTGACAAGCACAGGGGGTGGTAGATGCATTATATCATCATATTAGTGCAAACTAGTTCATTTTAGCCAAGTTTAGGTGTCTAGCAAACATATAAGTTTAGGTGTCAAAATAGCAAACATATAAGTTTAGGTGTCAAACTGATAAAAAGTAACAAGTACAAGGGGTCATGTATGTATTATGCCAAATGTGATTTTAGTAATAAAGAAAATGATAAATTTGACAAGAGAAATTAATCATCAATTATTTTAATTTATAAAGTCACCAACTTCATTTAATTCATAAAGGTGAAGGCTTTATATCAAAAATCACTTTTGTTACATATTAATAATAGAAATGATATTTTTACTTCAAGAATATTAAAAAAAATGCCACTTTCATATTAAATAGAAAAAACAACATGAAAATGATATTTTAATAATTAGAAGCAAAACTTTTATTAAAGCCAAAGAAATTGAAATTTTCTACAATAAAATTTATTCAAAATGCAATTTTCACTATAAATTACAGATTTTACCAATAAAAGGAAATAAACATGAGAATAAACTAGGGAATAATCAATAAAAATGACAGATGTAAAATGGATATGTTCTAAAATATTTAGAAAAATATAATATTCATATAAATGCACATCATTTCACCAATCATCACATCATCACTTTTGAATCCACATCATTTCACCAATCATCACTAAATCAACACTTCACAAATATATTCACTAAGATCACAATAATTTCAACATAAATATTACAATAAAATGGAAAAGAAAGAAGTGTAAAGATGATGACAATAGTGAAAATAATATTAAAATAAATGAATAAATAAACAAATAACAAAATAAAAAAGGTATAGAGATGTAGAGGAGGAGATTTTAAAAAAATGAAAATGAAAATGAAAATGAAAATAAAGATAATGATAAAAATAAGAATAATAATGGTTAAGAAAATAAGAAAAAAAATAAGGAAAATGGAGAAAAAAACAAATAATGACAATAAACAAATAAAATAAAATGAAATAAAAATGCAAAAGTTTTGAAAATAATTATTCGACCCCCCCCCCCCCTAAAATTTACCTTTGATGCGTGCTTTGACAAAGTATAGGGTTTTGTTTAGATTTTGGTACTGAAATCCTAAGAAAATAAAATAAAATGAATTTGTGACTTTTATGTGTGGAGGAATAAGGTCCATGAGTCAATTGCCCTATTGTAATGGGTTTAAGGCTCAAAAATAGTAATATTTTAATGCTTTTGGCTTGAAAAAGTGCTTATAAAAGGTCCCTATAATCGTCAAGTAATATAATAATAAAAAATTTGCTAAAAGTCCCTGAAAATAGAAAAATGGACCCATAAAAGAACCTAAATGTGTGGTTCATATAAACCATATGCATGGATAATTGATGCATGGGCATGGATTAATGAATCACATGAGTTTTTTACAACCCATGCTTTTTCATCAACTCCAATGTGTTTTTAGGTAGACTTTGGGTTATTTTTCAAATATTTGAATTTTTTTTAGGGGGGGGGGGGGGGGGGGGGGCATTAGGAGGGTTTAGGTCCACTAGGTTAGGTTTGGTGAGTTCTTTGTAGTTCTTGAGGTTTTTTAGGCGTTTAAGCTAATTCAAGCTCTAAACCGATAAACTAGACCCTAGAAACTTTAATTTAGTTTTTAAAGGCCTTAATTCAAAGTTTTTGAGTTTTGATTTTGCACCTAATGCTCTGTTTTCAAAGTAGGACACTTATTAGGACATTTTAGAAAAAAGGTTTGTTTTTTGAGCCTTCGATTCAATGATTTAGCCTCCCAATTCAAGTCTTCGGGTGTCTAGTTCATTAATTTGAACACTCAATTAAGGGTTTTGGGGTTTATAACTTTAGAAGAATGTTATGGATAACTATGACCTTTTATAAGATATCCTTTATCCAGTCGACAGAAGACTTTCATCATTAAACCACTTTGGAGGACTGCTAAAAATCAGGTGTCAATAATAGAGGCCAACATTATTTGCTCCATTGGATTACTTGGGTAAAGATATTAAAGGACTCATAGTGATATGGATATATTATACTTTAATTAGATTCAAGTCCATAAAAATATGGGATATCAAAATAACCTTACAGACATGATATTACCACAATTAGGGTTATGTTATTAAGATATCTCAAATTTACTCTTTTTAGGCAAGCCATACCTACTTGAATCTTGAGATTTTAGCTAATTAGTCAACTTTTCATGACCATAAGAGTCATAATGTTTGAGACACATAACCTAAGTAGTATTAACCATTTTGGATCATAAGCAATAAATAGTATGTAACAAATGTGCCATGATAGACTAACTTGGTTCACATTGACCTTTGAAGTTCAAATCATTATATAAAGTCTAATAAGGGTTAACTTGATTCTAGTTAGTGAAGTATAAGATATGCATGCCACTAAGGACTCAGTTAAACAAAACATAATATATAGACACAAATCATGCAAACACATGCAAGATAGGTTATGAACCTAATGGAAGTTTCTAGGGCCATTATATGGGTAAGTCAAGGTAAAGTTAATGGTAACTTAAGTGAGATGCCCTCCATTATGGACTTAAGTTATAGACCAAGGTCAGAGGGGTGGCACAACATCTTTTATAGACTCAATAAAAATTTGCCCCTCTTACGGACTTAGGTTACAGACTATGGTCAGATTAGCTCGAAAAATTCTCTTGAACTAAGTTAAGGCTAGAGGTGATAATGCCAAACTAATTAGCCCATAAGTCGAGTGGAGCATAGTGAACTATAATTTGACGCTGTCAAGATTATTAGGCTTACGCACATGTGAAAAGTGTCATGATGCAAGTTGGTATAAAATAGTATACAAAATTGGAAGTAAAGTACAAATGTTGGGATTAACATCTCTATCCCTAATGGATTTGCCAATGCTAATGCCAACAAATCTGACTCAGCACTATTGCCCTCACTCACCCTTTATTTTTTCATAACAAGGAAAAATGGTTTGTGATCCAAATAGTGCTAAGGAAAACCCTCTGGCGTCAACAAGTTTTTTTATTACCTGATTGAGTGAAAGCTAAAGGATTGAGTGATTGATAAATACAATTAACTATAAAGTTATTTAAGAGGGAATTTCATAATTATTAAGATGCCCATAAATTGAATAAATATCAAAAGATTGATTTAGGATTTTAAAGAACCTTAGAAAAATTGAGCTAAAGATAAAAACCCTAGCTTAGAATTTAATAGAAAAGTTAAACAGATTTTTATTTCTAGTTGATTTTTCCATCCCACTCACTTTCATTAGTTTAAATAAATAAATACCAAAATTAATTTAGTAATTAATTTTCTAATCTCTGTGGGATGATATTTCTATACAAGTTGTACGATTTCATACACTTGCCACTACAAAAGAAGACATATATGCAAATGCATGCATACAAAGAATATTGATGACTATGCTCTTTAATGAGGAGGATCACTTAATCTTCTAAAGGTATGTATGTATGAAATGTTGATGATTGTACTACATGATGAAAAGGAAAGCTTTCCTTTAGTGGCATTAAAAAGAATACATGTTATGGAGCAGCCAACACACCATTCATGTGTGTAAGTAATTATGTAACAAGATGAGAAAAAGCATATACAAGTGTATATATATGAGTGTATGCAAGTGCTTTGTGTGTGTATAGGAAATTCTAATGGTCCTTACCATTTATTGAAGATGAATATCTTTCCTTCTCTTTTTCATTTTTTTTAGTGGTAGGACGACATGTGTGGAATATGAATTATCAAACTTCATGATAAAAAAGAGAGAGATGGCATGTATGTGTGCACATGTAGAGTACTAATTATTTTAACTCAAAATGAGGGGAGATTGTATTATTTTTAGGGTATATAAGCAAATGCATGTGTGAATGGTATTGTGCTACATAATGAGGGGAAAGATAGCTTATTTATTTGATACACATATGTAGATTCATAAAATGAAAATAGTTATTATGGTATCGAGATAGATTGTACATGCACTTATTCATAGAATTCTAATAATTATGTTTTAATGTGATGGATAAAATGACTTATCTTTTCAAGGTAAAAAAAATGTAATGCATGACTATGTTCTTATAGGAATGTGATGCATGCTTATTTTCCTAAGCATACGTATGGTGTGTGAATGTATGTAATAAGGATGTTCACGCTATAGAATAAATATTAATGACTCTTTTCTTCTTTAAATATATATGCAAGTACACATGCTCATAAAGTGTTAGTTACTATACCATATGAGGAGAATGTAAATGTATATACTTATAAAATGTTGATTATCATACTTTATAAGGAAGTAATTTTGGTCATGTGTGTAAGTGTGCATGTGCAAGTAATGCTAATAAAAATGTTATTTGATGTGTTTATAGAGTACTGATGGCGGTGTTACATGTCAAAAAAGATAATTGTTTATTTTCTTTGATGTATATGTACATATGCATAGGATGTCAATGATTATGATGCATGCTAAAATAGATAAATCATTTATTCATAGATGCACGCATGCATGGATTGCAAATGATTATGCTATATGGTGAAACATAAGATTGCTTATCATCTTAAGCTATACATATGTATGCAAGTAAAGGATTATGCTTTTATAAAGACAAGATAATTGCCCACTTTTTTAAGCTTATGTATGGATACACATAATTATCATGACACAAGATGATGGTGGGACCTCACTTATTCTATTAGTTTCATTAAAAGTATGCGTATAATGCTTTTATGCATGGAATGATGAAGTTATTGCTATGTGCAAAAGAGTGACATTTAATTACAATCTTAAGCTACAAATTATGAGATGCATGTTCACATGTTACATAAATGGGTATGTTGTATGATGAAGGTGAGTGTTAGACTTTAAATGGTTTTTTGGCTTTCCATTAGGTTAAGGTAAAAGGGGTTAATCTCAAAAGTGGGGTCAAGGTCCTCTTGGAAGAGTCAGACAGTTAGTAGTTCTTCACCAGAGACACTGAAACCAATACTGATAATGAGAAGACCAACTTAATTAAGGGAAAAACTAAAGATCTTGATAGTAATGCACTGAACTAATGGTCATTTTGGGAGATTTTAAGTTTTAGGTTAAGTATTTGGCACTTTGTTCATCACATGGATAGTTTTTTGGACTTTTGGAATAGGTTTAAGCATACAAATGATCTCTTATTATGAGAAATTTATATGGGCCTTATTGGAAAAGGGGTGGTATTTTGGAATTCATTTGGGAATTTTATTTAGGAAAGGCATATTCTATTAGAAGAAAGTGGATGGCAGTTGGTTCAGGTTTTATTAGGAGGGAACAATTTTATTAAAGGTACAATTTAGGGTGGCTTTAATTGGATTTAGGCTAGCTTTAAATAGGCATGTGTCTAGGCAATTTAGAATTTCTAAATGACCATCAACAACATTTATAAGAGAGGTCCTTGGATCTTTAGTTTACAACATTACATGTGAAATTCAATGTGCCTTAGGTAGCATTAAAATTCAAAGAGGTTGTAGCACACTTGGCATGTCCAATTATTGAGCATATTATTTCTATGTACAAGGCTTTGAGTTTTCTAGATCTGAATTGGCATATAGTTTATGCTCTTATCACTTTTTCAAAAAGGCTAACTTACACCAAAAGTGTGTAATCTAGTGATGAATCTAAAAAATGGCTCATTTCAGCTAAAATAGCAAGTATTCATTTAAGCACATGCCTTATATTATTATTATTTTATCTCATTTCCCTCGTTTGCCTGGGTAATTTTTTTACACCTAGCTGGGTTCTTTTGTCTTTTATTTTCTATCTTTTATTTAAGTCGCTTTCTTTGTGAAGGTTTTTTACCCTAATTGAATAACTCTCTTTTTCTTATTTCTCTTTTTTCTTTTCTTTTTTTCTTTATTTCAAATGAGACTATAGTAAGAATTGAACACTTGTAATTTTTATAAAATGCTAAAATGAGCAAAAAAAATAAATAGATTGAGAGGCAAAAACAAACAAAGGACTTAGTATTCCATTAAGATGTTTGATAAACTTCATAAACATTCAACACTACTTATACTACTAACAAAATAACAAAGCAAGAGTTTATTGTTCTTATCTAGTTAATACATCCAAAAAGGAATTTTATTCATCTATTCATTCCAGTTGCTTTAGTCCTACCTGTCCATGACATTCACATAGAATAGGTTCCCATGTTTCCCTTTCACCTTCCACTCTTATGATGATCAAATGCAAGGTTCCAAAAGATTAGTGTGGTCTATAGGGCAAGTACTTCATTACTTTCTTAAGATTCATGTAACCTAAAGGAGATTATGTTTACTTTGGAGAGTGGTTATGGTGTGGCTTGACAGTTGGGTAGTGATTTATTTTTAGTGCAGAAGACATCTCGGTATTTTGGTAGAAGGTTGGTTTTGACACTAGTATATTTTTCAAGGTTTTCAATTTTCTAGCATTAATGAGGTTATGGACTCAATTTTTTTAAGGTGATGCAATTGTCAATTGTATAGCCAGCCATTTGGTGGAAAAAGTAATAAAGGTCAATGTTAATGTGTGAAGGTAAAAGAGTTGGTAAAGGCTTTGGCTCAAGGTGTTTCAGAAGGTTTCTTTGTTAAAGTGTTTGGAAAATCTTAAAGAGGTGTTGGTTGAACTTTGAATATTTTATGTGGGTCTTTGTAGACAACTTTGGGAACTTTAGATGTAATGGATTATGATCCATCAAACCTTGGCTACTTTGTTCTTGGACTTTTGGTTTTACCTAATTAAGCTTATAGTCATCTTCAATATCCTCATGTTTGCTCATGACATCTTTCCTTTTATTCAGGTTAGAATTAAGAGTGCTAAGTGCCCCCTTGTCATTGGGAATTCCACTTAAGAGGATTACCTCATCCATGATTTATGGCATTTTGTTAAAGGAGTTCTTGATTTCATTCTAAAGGTAAGCTACCATCGGCTACAAATTTCTTTATATGCTCTATAAGTAGGTAATTGAGGTTTTAATTCCCATATTGCTAGGCCATTTCAAACTTTAACCATTGCTAACTATCCTTTTAGGGTTATTTTTTATGGTTTGTGACAATAGAAATGATGGGGTTAATGCAATGCTAAGCAACAGGGGTGAGATTAGCATGAAGAATAAAGATGTCCTAAATGTGGGTTATATCATGGTTAGTACTTATGCTTAGAACCTTATTGGAATGCATTTTCATTGCAAAAAAATAAGTAAATGATGCATCTTTTTCATACATATGTATGTATGTATGTATAAGGAGGTTAAACACAATAAAAGAGAAAGGGTTAGTTATTAAGAACAAAGATGTCCTGAATGTGTGTTAAATCATGGTTAGTATTTGTGCTTAGAACCTTATTGGAATGCATTTTCATTATAAAAACATAAGTAAATGATGCATCTTTTTCACACGTATATATGTATAAGGAGGTTAAACACAATAAAAGAGAAAGGGTTAGTAAATAAAAACAAAATGAGTTAGTGAGAAAGAAAAGATTATATATGCATGTCATGTTATAAGTTGTAAAAAAGTTATTATGTGTGCATAACTGGTCCTTACAAAAGAACAAAATAAGTGTGTAGGCATTGATGCTAATGTAAGTCCTCATTAATGCAATGCAAAATGGTTGTAAAAGAATGTAGGTTAGTAAATCCTTTCTACATGTGTATTATGTATGCATGATTTGAATTTGAAAGAAATTAGTTAGCATTTCCTACACAAGGAACAAACCAAGTACATTCAATCACTCCCTTCCTTATCTCTCTATGAGGTCTTTCATTTCTATCTTAGGTTAGTTTTGACCCAAAGATAATAAGGGGCAATTGGTCCGCAATCAGACTAGGTTGTTTCAATCTGTAAAGTAAGATGCAAAGATAAACCAAAGAGTGAATTATACATGAGCTCGAGATAAATGTATGATGTCAACATAGGATACATGCCATTAGGTGACGAATAATAACTATAATCCCCATGTGCCTATTTACACAAGGACTATAGATAGCATAAGATGTCTAATTTTATATATACTATATCAACATTCAGTATCTTCACCAAGAGACATGTAAAATTCATTTAAGGGTTTATCACTTATTTCTTTCAAAGCAAACATCCATAACCCAATCAAAACTCCTTATTTTCCTCCTTGACCTAAAAAAAATAAATGAATGATACCCTGTAAGTTCTATCACTAAAAGATTTTGTAATTCAAAAGCCTCTCAAGGTTATCCAAATTAAAGTGCATAATTTGCATTCTCCCCCGTGCATCAGGCTTACACAAGGTCAATGAGGATCACATGAACCCTAGTATGGACAGTCTATAAGGGCTAACAAAACAACATCCATTAGTGATAGAAACTGGAAGTGTCATGTCACTTATAAAATCCAAGTTAAATGAGCAACATTAAGACAAGGTACTCATGCAAAAGCCATACGAGATCCTAATGGAAGTTTCTACCAGTTCATTTACACGAGATTAGTCAGGGTGAAAGGCTAAAGGTCCCTTTAGCAAGAATGCCCCCCATGACTAATGATATGAATGTGGTCAACTTATACCAAAACCGTATTCAATCTTAATGTCTTTGCCAAGGATCGTTCAATAAATCAAGTGAGAAAACTCTAACTCTTAACAAAACCCTTAAATAACCCATACTTAAGAACCTTAGTTACAAAGAATTAAATGTCATTCAATGAAAACCAAATATTAAACTAAGCCAATTTCAAGTTTAAATTGAACTCAATTTGAAAGTACCAAGCCTTCACTTGAAAAATTCATAAAATTCTTTTAGAACTAAAGAAAGGACTCTAAACTCTCAAGAATTGATATTCATCCAAATAAAATTCAACCACTTATTTGTTTATAGCCCTAAGACAGCTATTTATAGTGCCAACCTAATTGGGAATTAAGTTGGAAATAAATAAACTTCCAAAACATCAAAAAGGAAACCTAACAAAACAAGGAACTAAGTTTGATGTCACACATGACTGTGTTCCAAAAGACACATAGTTGTGTGCCTTAAAATTCTCTACAAAATTACTCTCAAACACATTTATGTCAAGAAGGAACACAACTATATAACCAAAATGCTAACTAACATGGTTGTGTCAAAACACATATATGGCCATGTCTCACACTTTCATTTAGAAATATGATTGAATTAGCCAAAATGATTCGTATAAAAGTTGTAGCTTCTTGTCTTATCTTTCAATAACTTATGTAATCATATTAATACAATATCTATAGTAAAATTTATGGCTAAAATATCAAAGCATGCTCCTAAGGTATGAAAGTTAAGAATAAAACTCCAAGTTGCTTCAAACCAATCACAGTTATGTCTCCATGTTGCACAACCATCCACCCTTCTTGAACTTGAAATGAATGAACAACATGAAGGTCCTTCTCATCTTTGACCTTAGTTTCATTTATCTCACACTATATGGACTTCATAAAGACTTGCAAAGCATCATTAAACTTCTTAGTTTTATCCTTTATAGTTAGTCCATTGTACTTAAGCAAATCATCATGCTTGGAGCTTGCTTGGTTTGCAACATTCCCTCCTTCTGTGGGAAGATTTGTCCTTGAGCCATCAACCTCATCAAAATCAAAAGGAGATAAGTCAAAAACATTAAAATTAGCACTAACACATAATTGAAAAATTCCTAGAGGGGGGGCGGATAGGACTATCAAATAAAAAAGATAAATTAAAATAATTCTTTGCAAGAATTGAATGGAAGTTGAGAAGGAAGAATGAAGAACATAAAAATTTAAAGAGTTTGGATTCAACAATAATCATATGTCTCCACCTAACTTATCCCTAAGTTAGAATTTTCAATCACCTATAATCTTATTCACAAGATTGAGATTACACAAGATTTTTATGGCTCACTCTTACAACCTTACAACTTCAGTTTTCAAGGCTCACTCAAAAAACCAAATCCCAAGTGTTTTAATGGACAACATTTAAACCAATTCCTTTAGAGATAAATATCAATTCCCCTCTAATCTATCCTAAAATTTAATATGAAGAGAAATTCTATTTCTAACACACAACTAACTCTCACAAGAGTTATACAAATAAAAAATTGTTAAGAGAATTTAAGAGCACAATTGAATGCTTAAGAAAGAATGAATGATAAAAAAGCTTCTTCTTAACTTCCATTTAGCTCTTAAGGTGTTTATATAGACAAACACTCAAACATATAGTTAATGGAGGTGTAAATAATATGTCCAACATCTATATTTTGAATTCAATGTTTATAATTTTGAATTATTAAAGGTGATGTTGTCATACAGCTGTGCATGGATTGAAACCATAATTGGCAACTAAAGACATTGGATTTTGCCCATACTTTCTTCATAAAAGTTCAAGATATTTGAACTAGCTTTCTATATCATTTTTAATTATCTCAACTAGACTTATATACCTTAAGATATATCCAAAATACTAAGAGTTATGCAATCTAAAATGCAAACTATAGTTAGACAGCTATACACAAGTTAAACCAATGATTTTATATTGAAGACATTTGAATTTGCCCAAAATTTCTTCATAAAAGTTGTAGATATTTTAATTATCTTTCTATATCAAATTGAATAAAATCAATTTCACATATTTATCTCAAGATATGTCCAAAATACTAAGAGTTATGCAATCTAAAATGTAGACTACTATTAAACAACTATACACAAGTTGAAGCCATGATTTATTTTTGGAGAAGTTTGAATTTGCCCACATTTTCTTGAAAATTTTTTAGATATTTTACTTATCTTTCCATATCATTTTTAATCACCTCAATTGGGCTTTTTTAACTCAAGATACGTCTAAAATACTAAGAGTTATGCAATCTGAAATGGCAGCTATATATGTTGATTTTGACTTAATATTTGCATACCCAAATGAACTCAGATTTTGACAAGCAAACCTAATTCAGAAAGCTAAAGATGTCAACTTAAAATGTGAAGAAGATAATTTTCTCATTATAAAGCTCTAAGGATGTCAAAAGCCTCCTTGAATCTCAAACGTTGAATCAACCCAAGATAATCATACTTCATTTTAGCTTCCAATGGAGTCCTAACTTGTACACACTTAAACAAACAAATTAAATACTCAAAATTAAAATTATTAATGTCAAAATTAATATTGATTATTGCTAAGGTCAATAATAAGCACTAAGCAAATCTATTTTATAAGCATTATCATTAATCCTTTTCTAGAACTTGAAAAGGACCATCAGCCCTAGGATTCAATTTAGACTTTTTCAAATTATAGAACCTTTCCTTCCTAAAATGAACCCAAACCTAATCATCCAAGTCAAAGATCACTTTCATATGCCCTTTGTAGATGGCGAGGTTTAGCGCGCTTCCAAGATCTTAGCAACTGCGACACTGTTTGAGCTCAAGGATGTAGAGAACACACTAACCACTATCACAAAGACATGGCATGGACATGAGGAGTCGCCACCTAGGTAATAACCATGACAAATTTAAAGTAGTGGTACTCGATTCTCTAAAAGAAAGATAGCACTACAACTAAGAGATTCTGTATATAGAACACTAACTTCTTTTAGTCTCAAGTTCATTTAGAATTACTTTATGAATTGCTATCTTATCCTTTATTTACATGCAATTTTATATAAACCCTTGTTTAAACAATTAACTCTAGCCAAACTAGTCATGAAAAATACAAGTAAATAATACATTCATTTAAGTTCATAGTCTCTAAGTTAGTCTAATCTATATTGATTTAATTAAATGGGCTAAATCCATATGTTTTAATTTACAAGTGACCCTAAAGACTAATGGGTCTAATTCCTATTTAATTTAGTTAAGTAAACCTAAGTCTATTTATTTTAACTCTAAAAATGGGTTTAAATCTACAAATTATGATGTATTTAAATTAGTGGGCCTAATTCTACATATTTTAATTCTAAGGTGATCTTAAATCTATAAGTTATGGAAAAGGCTTTAATTTAATGAGCTAAGTTTAAATTAATTAAATTAAACTAAAGTGGGCTATATCTAATTAATTAAATGGATCTAAGTTATCTCTAACCTAAAATCTATTTAAATTATGGACCTAAAATTTATTTTAATAAATTAAACCTATTTAACTGGGCTTATTAACTTACATTATTATGGGCCTAAAAAAATCACTAAACCTAATATTAAACTTATGTAATAAAGAAACGAATTCAATAAAAAACAAACCTAATTTAGTTAAAGTGACCTTAAACAATTGATTAACAAGAGATTAATAAACAAAATAATTAACAAGCAACCCTAATTTTATCCCTTAAATCTAATTCAATTTTAATTAAAAAACCCTAATTATCTCAATAGCCATTAATTTTAATTAATTATCCAATTGAAACCTTAATTTTACTAACCAATTAATTAAAATAAAATACACAATCACACGCAAAGGATTCCACTAATCCCACTATTAGGGCAATTACAATGATCTACTAAAAAATAAAAATTAATACAACCCAAAAAAACTAAAGGAATAAAAAGACAAAATAAAACAACCAACAAAATAATAAATAAATAAAACCCTAGAATTTGTATTCAACTTCAAAATTCAACCCATGGCATTCCATGGACCTTCATGGATTTTATTCTCTAAAGTGAATTCATCATGTAACTCCCTCCATAATCATAAACACAAACACAAAAATAAAAAATGATTAATAATTAAACAAAATAAAAAATAAATATTAAATAAAATTAAAATCAAATAAAATTAATAAAAGAGGGTAGAAGAAGAGATTATTGGATGGATGCAGTATTGATTTGCTCCTCATAGTGGCATAAATCACCATTTTTTTTAAATAGGTCTTCAATACTTGATTTTCTCCTCCCAAAAGTCTACTACTTTTCTTAAAAGAACAGTACCTCTCAAGAAAATTTTATTTGAAAATTGCATAAAAAGAAGAAGGAGAGCTCCAAAAGGTCTTTTCTTTTCCCTCCTTTTTTTTACAGGAGAGTAGAGCTAGGTTTATATAGAAAACCCTAAATAAATTCACATATCCTATTATGACTTCTCCTATTCACAAGTGATAAAGTTTTGGTTTAATAAGGACTTTTAATTTCCATAAAAAATCAAATAAATTCTAGAAAAGGGATTTATCACATTATTTGACCAATTAAATTCAAAAAACAAAATTTTGTATTTACAGAAAAATAAAAAATACAAATGAAACACGTTTAATTCTGACCAGGATTATATAATTCTGATCCGATCAATTTTATGTAATTCCGATCGGAATTATAGAATTTCGTTCTTTTTTTTACTTTTAACTACAAAAAGACATTTGAAAGAATTTAAAATTTTCAATTAGGTCCTTAAAGAAAACATTACAATTAAGTCCTTAAAAACCAATTAAGTTCATTTGAAAATGCATTTAGGCTTTTGAGGTTTCAAACTTTAAGTGTTGAAGATCTATTTATAATATTTTCATTATTGGAGTCCTCTGTCGCATCCACACTCCATCATCCAGAAATTGGGAGCTTCTACCCTTTATTAGCTTTTTGGGCAACATTTGCATTCTCTTATTCAATATTCACACGCACTTTTTCATGTAATACCCTAATAAAATCAGCCTTCTTTTTTTCCCATCAAGATCAGCTCTTATATGCACTGGCAAAGGGGATAAATCTAATAGACTCAAAGGAATAAAGCCATAAATAACCCCAAAAGGACAATAATGAGTAGATGAATGCACACCATGATTATAAGAAAACTCAATATGTGGCATACATTCTTACCATGATTTTAAATTCTTTTTAAAAAATTTGCGTAATAATTGTCCTAAAGTGTGATTTACTACTTTAGTTTGACTATCAATTTGGGGGTGACATGTAATAGTAAACAAAAATTTAGTCCCTAATTTACCCTATAAAGTCTTCCAAAAATATCTAAGAAATTTAGCATCCTTATCACTAATAATAGTTGTAGGCATACCATGTAAATGCACTATTTCCTTAAAAAATCAGTAATATTTGAGGCATCATTAATTTCATTATAAGCAATAAAATGTGCCATCTTAGAAAAATGATCCGCAACCATAAATATTGAATCATTACCATGTTCAGACCTATGTAAACCTAAAAAAATCCATGGAATATCAATCCAAGGCATACTATGTACGGGTAGTGGCATACATAATCCATAAGACTTACACTTACACTTAGCTTGCTTACACACAATACACTTATCATAAATTCTTTGAACATCAATGTGCATATGCTAATAAAAAGTGATCATGCAAAACATCTAAAGTCTTAGCAATACCAAAATGTCCCACTAATCCACCTTCATATGGTTCTCTAGCTAAAAGTTCATGCATACTACTCATAAGCACAAATAATCGATTATCTCTAATAATAAACCACTATGCCTATAATATCTTTCAAATGCAACCTTTTCATAAGCAATATAAAATTTGCTAAAGTTATGGTCATTAGCATATAAATCCTTTATATATTCCAAACCTAATAATTTAGCATCAATAATGGAAAGAAGTGTATACCTTTGAGATAACACATCAGCAACTATATTTTCCTTACCTTACTTATGTAGGATACTTTAAGGTTGCTCTATTCAACTTCTCATTAAAGTATGCAATTGGCATGTCGTCTTATATAAGTATAGCTCCAATACCCAAATATGAGGCATCACATTCAATTTCAAAAGTATTAACAAAGTTAGGAAAAGAAAGTAAAGGGCAGAAATTAACTTATCCTTAAGCATGTTAAATGCTTCCCTTTGTGCATCTCTCCATTTGAATCCTATATTCTTCTTTATCACTTCAATCAATGGAGTGGAAATAGTGCTAAAATCATAAACAAATCTTCTATAGAAACTTACCAGCCTATAAAACCAATGAACTTCTCAAATTAACTTAAGTATAGGCCATTCCTCAATTACCATAACCTTCTCTTCGTCTACTTTAATACCTTGAACACTCACTACAAACCCTAGGAAAATAAGTTTACTTATGCAAAAAGAACATTTCTTAAGGTTAGTAAACAATCTTTCCTTACGTGAAACATCAAAAATCAAACATACATGTTCAAGATGCTCATCTAATGACTTACTATAAATAAGTATATCAAAAAAATAAACGACTATAAACTTCTCTAAAATGCAAGAAAAACATGGTTCATCAACCTCATAAATGTGCTAGGTGCATTAGTTAACCCAAAAGGAATAAATAACCACTCATATAACCTATGTTTTATTTTAAAAGCATTTTTCCACTCATCCTAATTAGATGGTAACCACTTTTAAGATCAATTTTAGAGAAAATGCATGCACAATACAACTCATCAAGCATGTTATCCAAATAAGGAATAAGATGGTGATACTTTATCGTTATCTTATTAACAGCTCTACAATCAACACACATATGCCACAAACCATCTTTCTTAGGCACCAAAAAGACAAGTACGATGCATGGACTCATGCTTTCCTTAATTATCCCTTTACCCATTAATTCCTCTACTTATTATTATAACTCCTTTATCTCCTTAGGATTACACTAATATGGTGATTTATTTGGAATTTGGGAACCTGTAATGAAATCTATTTAATGCTCAATCCCTCTTAAAGGTGGTAATCATTTTGGTACCTCCTTGGGAAACACATCTTTATATTCCTATAAATGAGACATAAAAACACTAGGAAAAGAAACATCAAGTTTGATAGTAACTAAATATCCCTCCTTATATAAAAGTCCAATCATTGGCATTTGAGAAAATATGCTCTCTTGACATCCCTCACTTTTGCATAGAAACTCACTTGTTTTTCTTTCTTTTTCACTTCAATCTCTCCTTTTGCATATGTCTCTCTTTTCTTTTATGAATTAACTCTTAGCTCTCCCTTTTCCACTCTTTGCTCACACCTCTCACTTGTTTTCTCACATCTTTCCTTTTACTATGCATTCTTTTCTTTTTCTCTCTCATGTGCATGTTCTCTCTCTCATTATCATTTGATCTTTATAAACTTCTTTAGGTGATAAAAATGAAATTATAATTTCTTTACCATTCATAGCAAATGAATATTTATTGGTGAAACCATCATAAATGACTCTCTTATCAAATTTCCATGGTCACCCTAAAAGTATACAACTAGCTTGCATGGGCACAACATCACAAAGGACCTCATCAATATATTTGATGCAAACCAAGCATGATGATTCACTCAAGTATAATGGACCAATTATAAGGGCTAGAACTAAGAATTTTAAATATGCTTTACAAGTATTCATGAAGTCCATATGGTGTAATACAAATGAAACTAAGATCTAAGATGAGAAGGAACTTCATTGTGTTCATTTAATTCAAGTACAAGCTAAACATACGGTAGTGCCTAATTTGAAGCAACTTTGAGTTGATTCTTGACCTTTGTACCTCGGTAGCATGCTTTGATATTTTAGTCATAACTTTTGCTATAGAAGTTAGATTGAAGTGATTCAAAAGGATATGGAAATCTAAGAAAAAAATCTACAACATTTATGCAAGCTATTTTGGCTAATTTGGTCATCTTCAAGAGATAAAGGCTCAAACACGGCCTTGCATATGTTTAGACACGGCCATGCCTGATTGATGTTGGCAGACATGGTTGTGTGGGTCATTAACACGGCCATGCTTGGTTATTATCTTTTTATGCTTGGAATTACACATGGCCATGTGTGACATAACCATCTTAATACTTTTAGGATTTTTATGCTTGTTTTTCAGCTGTCATTAATGTCTATTTTACCCTTTGTTCTAATAACATTATAAATAGTTTGTTTAGGGCTGTAAAAGGGGTTGTTGAATTCTTTGATTAATAATAATTATTTTAAGAGGTTAGAGTCCTTTCTTTGGTTCTTAAAAGAACTTTTAGAATTATCAAGTGAAGGCTTGGCACTTTCAATCCTAGTTTGATTTAAACTTGAGATTGTCTTAGTTTAATATTAGGTTTTCATTGAACAACCTTTAATTCTTTATAACTAAGGTTCTTAAGTATGGGTTATTTAAGGTCTTATTAGGAGTTAGAGTTTTCTCGCTTGATTCATTGAACGAAAAGACATTAAGAATGAATACGGGTTTTGTATAAGTTAACCACGTTCGTATCAATATTTCCCTATAGAAAATGGAATAAGTACTTTTAACTTCTCCACAATCATTCAACCATTACAAATTTTATGGTCTAGGATGCTTTAAATTTTTTAAATTAAGCTTTCCAACTAATAATGTACTAGCTACATTTGTACAACTACCTCCATTAATGATTAAGCAACATACCTTGCCTTTAACTCAGCATCTTGCATGGAAGATGTTGCCACGTTGTTTATTTTCTTCTACCTTTATTTGTGTACTTAATGTGTACCATGCAACTAGGAAATCTTTGTAGTCACCCTCCTTAAAGTATTCTTCCACATCACTTGCATCTTAAAGTGAGGGCATTTTATCTTCCTCCTCATCATCTTCACTATCATATTCCCCATTAATAATGATCATAGCCTTTTTATTTAGGTAATCTTATTACATATGTCCTCTTCCTTTACATTTAAAACATTCAATGGAACTTGTTTTAGGCTTGGGTGCTTCAACTTACCTTAAACCCCCTCCTTCCTTGCCTCCTTTTTCATATTTAGTCTTGGAAGTGCTCTTATCACCTTTTTTCTACTTTGTCTTCCAATTGGATGTTGTTGTGGTCACATGAGACTTAGAAATTCTACCCTTTTGCTCCACTTTAAGTGTCATATGGTACATATCTTCTAACTCCATATATGGATGCAAATCCACAACATTAGCAATCTCTTTATTCAACCCATTCAAGAAACGAGCCATGGTTTTTTCACAATCTTCATCAATCTTAGCATGTATTATAATCATCTCCATCTCTTAGTAGTACTCTTTAACACTTTTTGAACTTTATCTAAGGCCTTAAAGTCATCTATGCAAATCTTTATAATAATTATTTGGTACAAATTGTTTTTGTATGATGGCCTTCATCTCTTGCCATGTAGTAATAGGTTCTTCTCCATAGTACCTTCTTATCACAACTAATTGATCCCACTACACTAGGGCATAGTCTATAAGCTCAATAATGGCAAGCTTGACTTTCTTTTATTCAGAGTAATTATAACAATCAAAGATAAAGTCTACCTTCTTTTCCCATGCTAGATATGCTTCAGGATCATTTCTACCATGAAATATAGGAATTTTCATTTTTATACTCCTCAAATTTTAGTTTTATCTCCTAAGCATCTAAACACTATCAACAATAAATTCATCATCTTCATCAACCCATCTTCCTCTTTGGACTTCTCTAGGTGCATTTTAATTGGTATTATTTATGGCACCTATGGTTTGACTTAAGAAATAAAAGAACACCTTATAAGTAACACTCCCTCATATGTTTACACTTAAAGGATGTCACTCAACACTTATGTTTTACTCAATTAGGCTTTTACCCTCAAATGAGCTAACCACTCATCTTTTACCTCTTTTGGAACTCAAGTTACTAATTATCAAATTAAGCTTAAACAACTTAAACAAAGTTTTATCAAACTCAAATTGACTATAGAAAATAAGAAAACGCAACAAACAAAGATAATAATCAAACAAAATGAGAACAAGAAAATTTATAATAAGTGTTTAAACTATCCAAAATGCAACTTAAGAATAATTTGAAATATATATAGGCAAAGCACTTGAATTTGGATAACCCAAAACACTGACTTAAAAAGAATTTAACTGGATATCAATTTTTTATTTTGAATTCAATTTTTTTAATAATTTCAAAAAAATTATATAATTACTGAATAAAAAATGCAAAATGATCAAATATAAATTAGAATGATGGTAGGAATAACATAAGGAATAAAAGAAAGCATAAAGGAATGAAGATGATAACAAGAATAACATATAAAGAACAAACGAAACACAATTCAAGAAATTTTGAATTTTTTTTTTTTTGGAATGCAAAGAAAAATTGAAAATAAAGATACATACTTGATTATTTGAGCCAAAGCTCTAATACTAAATGATATGAACATGGTTAACTTATACCAAACCCATATTCAATCTTAATGTCTTTGCCAAGTATCATTCAATGAATCAAGCAAGAAAACTCTAACTCCCAATAAAACCCTTAAATAACCCATACTAAAGGACCTTATTTACAAAGAATTAAAGGTCACTCAATGAAAACCTAGAATTGAACTAAGCCAATTTCAAGTTTAAGTCAAATTAGGTTTGAAAGAACCAAGCCTTCACTTGATAAATTCATAAAGTTCTTTTAAGAACTAAAGAAAGGACTCTCACCTCTCAAGAATTGAAATTAATCAAAATAAAATTCAACCATTGTTTATTTACAGCCCTAAGATGGCTATTTATAGTGCTAACCTAATTAGGAACGAAGTTGGAAACAAATAAACATCCAAAACATAAAAAAAGAAACCCTAATAAATAAGGAGTCTAATGTCACACATGGTTGTGTGCCAAAAGACACATGGCTCTGTGCCTTAAAATTCGCTAAAACATTGCTCTTAGACATAGCTGCGTCAAGAAGGCACATAGTCGTATGACCAAAACGCAAACTAAACATGATTGTGTCAAAACATACACTTAGTCATGTCTGACACTGTAGCCTAGAAATACAATCAAATTAGCCAAAATAATTTTCATGAATTATAGCTCTTTGTCGTAGCTTTCCTTAGCTTTTAAATCATCTCAATCTGACATCTATAGCAAAAGTTATGGCTAAAATACCAAAGCATGCTATCAAGGTACAAAAGTTAAAAATTAAACTCCAAGTTTCTTTAAACTAGGCAGAGTCATGTCTCCATGTTGCACAGCCATGCCTCTTTTTTGAACTTGAATTAAATAAACAAAATCAAGCTCCTTCTCATATTAGGCCTTAGTTTCATTTATCTCACACCATGTGGACTTTAAAAAGACTTGCAAAGCATCTTTAAACTTCTTACTTCTAGTCGTTGTAGTTGGTCCATTGTATTTACGTGAATCATTATGCGTGGTGCTTGCTTGGTTTGCATTATTAGGGTTAACGGACTCCTATCAGTGAGAATAAAATCTTTCGATAACTAATGGAATGAGTTAAGGCTAAAGGTGATGAATCTGAATCAATCACCCCATAACTCAAGTGAAATTATAATGGATCACTTTCTATCATTATCGGCTGATTAAGACCATGGGTGCACATGTGATGTGTTGTGCAATATGCAATGTAATAGGATCCACATAATTAGATATTACATAATGAGAAGTAGTCTGTTTTGAAGTTACTCCACTATATAACCATTCGTAGCCTTGACAATAGTTCATAAACTGCCAGTTCCAATTCCATGGTTTATGGAACTGAACCAGAATTGAGCCTTAAAACTGGTTGGTTCCAGTTCCAAACTGAGTTTAAGTTTCGGTTCTAAACTTTTTTATTGTTTATTAATTTTATAATTATATTTAAGTAATTTTAAAATAAAATTATCTATATCAACAACAGATGGTTATGATTGATCCTCAAATTTACTTCTTCTACTTGAACTTGTCATTTGATTTAATGAAAATAATATATTTATGGAGAAAATGAAAAAAATTTGAGAAAAATTGAGGAAATAATAATGATGATAATAATAATAATAATAATAATAATAATAAAATAAGTGGTAGTAGTAGTAGTAATAATAATAATAATAATTAAAGAGTAATAATAATTATAGTATTAATAATAATAATAATAATAATAATAATAATAATAATAAAGAGTAATAATAATAAAAATAATACTTAGTAGTAGTACAAATTTTAAAGAGTAATAATAAAAAAAATAATTAAAAAGTAATAATAGTAATTAGAGAGAGTAGTTTTTTTACTAGTTTCGGGCCAACTCAGACCCAGTTTTGGGTTTGATTTGTTCCGAGCTAGTTCAAGGCTGGTTCCTAGCTCGAACTAGCCCTTGGCCAAGGCTACCCATTGGAGTTGCCACTATGAGTGACTGAAATGACCAACAGGATACAATAATAGTTTTTTTATTGGACCTCGACTGTTTTGGTCTTTTTTGTTAAGGAATTTTTCAATACGAAACATTTTCGTTAGCCTTAAGAGGAATCAAGGGCTTTTGTACTTTGGAGTCGCCACCCAATCGCTTAGAATGTGGGGAATAACCTTAAACTTGAGTGAAGGTCATTCCCTTATAAGAGATTATGAGTTCAGGAAGTAGCATTCTACTTGGCTGCTTCTCATTAGGTAAGTGATACGAACCCTACCTATAACAGAGATAGAACGCGCATCCAACTTTGAATATTATCCCAAGGATCATCAAGGATAGGTTGTGTTGAAGGAGCTAAACCCCTTGCTTATTAAATTGAAGCAAGACACTTAGCTATTAAAAGATGAACAATCACACAATTCTAAGTCTAACATAACCTAGCAATTGTAATGAAAGGTAGAAGTGAAATAATTCAAGTAAACTTTCAAAGTTTCAAAAGAACAAAGTTTAAGGAAAAACCTCACTTTTTAATATTTCAATCCTACAATTCGTTTTGCATAGTTTAAGCCCATATATACGCATGTAAATAACCTGATCCTTGAAGGAAAAGGTTTTCTTCCTTATTCCCAAAGATAACTATATAGGAAATCCTTAAATAAGGAAGTTTCCTTCAAAATAGAATAACTAATGACAACTCATCTTGGAAAAGCCAAAATTGACAACTAATGACAACTCATTACAATTAAGTAAAATGACAACTCATGACAACTAAGCATTGAAGCATGCAATGTCACATATTGTGTAAGATGTTGACCATTGAGCATTGACTTTGACTTGTTGACTTATTGACTTGGACTTGGAATATCCTTGAATCTTCTCACACCTTCTAGAATCTTCTTGAATCTTTCTTATTGACTCCAAAATAGAAAAATAACTCAAAATTCATCCATATCAAGCTAATTAATTTGAAATATGAAATTAAACTAATTAGCTTGAATTCTTCATCATTCAGCTCCATGCTTATACTTGAATCCGTTTTAGGGTTCATATTATTCCCTCCTTCTTAAAGATGAGTCATCCTCAAATCATAGCCATCTTCTAAAGTTAATAAATTCATAAATCCTCCAAGGTCAAACACAAACTCCTTTGTTGAAAACTTCTCCTTTGAAGTAATGCTCCATAAAATTAGCTTCAACATAGTTTGAATATGAGTGAGCAATTGGAACATAAGACTCTTATCCACAAACTTGTAAGGAATGTATTCTTGTTGCTTCCTTCTAAACTTGAAACATTAATTTCTCAAGGTCTTCTTGGTATAACCAAAGACTCTAAAGATTGTATTATGGACATAAAGAACTTCAATAACATCATCAAATGGATCTTTGTATGGCATAGAAGTCTATAAAACAACTTTTAAAAACACTAGAAAAAGAAAAATTAAAGTTGTTAGCATAATCATGATGAATAACCAGCTCTTTATCCTCTCCTTCTTTTATGCACAAACTTTAAGGTTTTCCTCTTCATGATGCATATACGCTTCATGATCACAAGGTGTACTCTTAGCAACTTCTTAAGTAGTTAATCCATGCATAACTTCACTAGATTGCTTAAAAATTTTCAAACACTCCTTATTATCTTCAATGACTTCAACAACTTCATTATTCTTAGATTCACACACTATCATTGTCTCCCTACAAGGACCTACTTCCTTTTCATACTCCAAAACAAGTTCAATTAGAACCTTCAAAGAGATAAAATATTCTAATTGCACTTCTTTTGTCAATCTCTTAGAAATCTCACACTTAAGCCCACTGATGAATTTTATAACTTTTTTCCTTTCAAATTCACCTACATCACTTGCAATTATAAACAACTTAAAATTTTCAACATAATCATTAACACATAATTCATTACTTTGTTTAAGCCTTTGTAATTTAAGACAAAATTTATTCCTAATTTCATGAGTAATAAAATGTCTAGTCATTAACCTCTTCATTGTCTCTTAATTTTTAATCTCACTAAGCCAATTCATTCTCCATAATACCATCAAATCTTCCCAACATATAGCAGCATTACCTAAAAATTTATGAGAAGCAAGTTTATACTTTTGGAAATCACTTAATTCAAGAGAATCAAATATGTCCTCCATTTGTTGCACCCATTCAAAATAAATATAAGGATCATCCCCACCAAGAAAATAACACATGTCCATAATGACCACACTCAAAGATAATCTAGAAAAAAATAGAAAATATATTAATACGCTCGTGTTTACACTCAAGGATGTGAATATGCTCGTGTTTACACTCAAGGATGTGAATACGCTCGTGTTTAACTCAAAAAAGAAATTTTTTTTTAATATATGAAGAATTGAGAAGAAGAAAAAGAGATAATGCACAAAAATTAAAAGATTCGTAACTAAACCTTGAAGTTTGGCTCTGATACGAACCCTGCCTATAATAGAGATAGAACGCACATCCAACTTTGAATATTAAATTGATGGAGCTAAACCCCTTACTTATTAAATTAAAGAAAGATACTTAGCTATTAAAAGATGAACAATCACATAATTCTAAGTCTAATTTAATCTAGCAATTATAATGAAATGTAGAAGTGAAACAATTCAAGTAAACTTCCAAAGTTTCAAAAGAACAAAGTTTAAGGAAAAACCTCACTTTTTAATATTTCAATTGTCCAATTCATTTTGCATGGTTGAAGCCCTTATATAGGCATGTAAATAACCTAATCCTTAAAGGAAAATGTTTTCTTCTTTATTCCCAAAGATATCTATATAGGAAATCCTTAAATAAGGAAGTTTCCTTCAAAATAAAACAACTCATGACAACTCATCTTGGAAAATTCAAAATTGACAATTATTGACAACTCATTACAACTAAGTAAAATGACAACTCATGACAACTAAGCATTGAAGCATGCCATGTCCCATGTTTGTGTAGGATGTTGACCATTGACCATTGACTTTGACTTGTTGACTCTTTGATTTTGACTTTAACTTTTGACTTTGACTTATTTACTTGGACTTTGAATATCCTTGAATCTTCTTGAATCTTCCTTATTGACTCCATAATAGAAAAATAACTTAAAACTCATCCATATCAAGCTAATTAATTTGAAATATGAAATTAAACTAATTAGCTTCATCATTCCGCTCTATGCTTATACTTGAATCCTTTTTAGGGTTCATATAAGTAAGACCCACTATGGATGAACATCACCTTAATTTTTTTATGAAAATTTATATATATTCACAACATGACTAAAGAGATAGTAAAGGAAAGTAGATACATCTAAAGAGAAAAAGTGTGAAAATGTAAATCTAATCTTGGATCTAATAAGCACTTGCAAAACAAGGGTTAATATAGATATGTGTATTGCATATACTCATTCACATAAATGATAGACATGTAAAAAGTACTTAATACAAACCAAAAAAACACCAACCATGTTGATAAGCATGATGATCTACTCAAGTATGATGGCCTAATGACTAGAACTTGCTTGAAAAAGTTCAAGGATGCTTTAGGATGTTCGTGAAGCAAGAGATGAGTTAATGAATTAAAGCACAAGTGCAAATAGAGCTCAATTTATTGAATTTGGAGAAAGTTTGATACAATGGTAAAATTATCATTTTTACCCATTATTATCATATTTTGATCCTCAAAATGAAGAATTCATGTCAAACTCTTCAAGTGGAGCGATTTACATTCAAAATACATACAGTGTAATTTTGAAGATTTTGGAAAATTTTAAAAGATGCTAAAGAAATCTACAAGAATCAACAATCTTTCAAGAATATTCTCTACAAATAAAACCCTAAATATGATAGAGAGTGGCTGCTACTCATATTTAAAGACTTGGTCAACTTTTTCTTAATTTTCAATTTAACATTTTAAAGCTTAGTTGTCATAAGTTATCAATTTGACTTTTCAAAGCTTAGTTATGATTAGCTGTCATTAATTATCATCAGTTGTCATATTTTTTAAAAGAATCCTCTTTATTTAAGAAATTTCTTTTATATGAGTCTTTAAGAATAAGTAAAAAAATATTTTCCTTTAAGGATTAGGATGTTTACATGCTTATATAGAGGCAATAGCATTGTAGCATGAATTTGACAAGTTTTTATCAATTAAATTTTAATTCTTATTAGGTTAAAGTCCTTTTCTTTTATTTTTAAAAGAACTTAGTGAATTTATCAACTGAATGCTTGGTGCATTCAAACCTGGGTTATTTTAGACTTAAAATTGACTTACTTAATCTTAAGTTTATGTTAAACAACCTTTAGTTCTTTATAATTAAGGTTATTAAATACAAGTTATTTAAGGGTCTTGTTGGGAATTATAGTTTTCCTTTGTTTTATTTATGAATGACCCTTGGCAAGGTTATTAAGATTAAATATGGGTTTGGTACAAGTTAACGACGTTCATATCATTTGGTATTAAAGCTTTGGCTCATTAATCAAGTACGTATCTTTACTTTCTTTGTTGTTTGCATTTAATAAAAAAAATCATTAATTCCTATTTCATTCATTCTTATGTCTTATTTGATTTTAATTCATTTTCTTTATGATCATAGTGATTAAATTCATTTTTCTTTATTATCTTAAGTTAATTATGTTCTTTTCTTTATATTCCAATCTATTTCTAGTCTTTAAATAAAAAATAAATAAATTCATTTCTACTCTTGTTGTTTTGCATCTTAAGAGTCTTATTTATTACAAATACATATTAATTTGATTTTGTTCTTAATTTGCCCATTTTAGCATCTGTTACATAAAAAAACCAAAAAAAAAAAAAGGAAAAGAAAAAAAAAAGAGTTTTGAATTATGATAAAAAAAAGTTCAATTCAATTCAGCCTAAATCCATTTCTTTTTGCTCTTTGATTCTAAAACTAATACCTTTGCCTTATTTTAATTCTAAATATTCTACTCTTCTTTTAAGTTATGTTTAAGGTAGTTTAAACACTTATTTCAAATTACCTTTTTTTGTCTTGTTTAGATATTTTCTTTGTTTGTTGCATTTTATTTGGCTCTAATAATCAAATTCAAGTTTAATTTTTCTTTGTTTGTTTTGTATTAAGTGCAATTTCATAATTAGTAACTTCAGTTCCATAAAAATTATACGAAATGAATTTGAGAGGTAAAAGGCGAGTGGTGAGCTCATAAGAGGGTAAAAGCCTAATTAAGTGAAACAAAAATGTTGAGTGATATTCATTAAGTGTAAACATGTGAGGTATTGTTACTTATGAGGTCTTTCTCTTTTATTTCTTTATTTATAACATGCCAGGTTTTAAAAAGGCTAAAAAATATCTCAAATGGAAGCTCTTTATAAAGGCGATGTAAGAATAAATGAGTCAATTAATGAACAACCATCAAGAGGTTCAAGAGCAAATAGGAAGGATGGAGCGAAGTCAAAACATAACATCCACTACAAATCAAATCGCATCAATGCAAGTTCATAGAGGAAGACGGCGTGATGATGATGAATCCATTAATGAGGGAATTTAAGGGTGTAGGAGCCAAGATAACAACCTTGGGAGTATAAAGATGAAGACACCTACTTTTCATGGTAAAAGCAATCCTAAAGTATATCTAGCATGGTAGAAAAAGGTAGATTTCATGTTTGATTGTCACAACTACTCTGAGGAAAAGAAAGTTAAGCTTGCTGCTATTGAGTTCATGGATTATGCCTTAGTTTGGCAAGAGTAACTAGTGGTTTCAAAAAGGCATTATGAAGAAGAACTTGTCTCTATATGGCAAGAGATGAAGACCATCATAAGAAAGAGATTTGTGTCAAATCATTACTATAGAGATTTACACAATCAACTTTAAAGTTTTAAACAAGGTTTAAAGAGTGTCAAAGAATACTACCAAGAGATGGAGATGATTTTTATTCATGCTAAAATTAATAAAGACTATGAACAGACTATGACACATTTCTTAAATGGGCTAAATAAGGAGATTGCTCATGTAGTAGAATTACATCCATATATAGAGCTAGAAGACATGTACCATATGGCACTCAAAGTGGAGCAACAGTTGAAGGGGAGAAATTCTAAGTTTTGTGTGACTATAATAATAACCAACTAGAAGTCAAAGTGGAAAGAGAGTGACAAAAGCACTTCCAAGCCTAAATTTAACAAAGAAGGCAATGAAGGAGGGAGTTCAAAGCAAACTGAAGCACCTAAACTCAAAACAAGCCTCATTAAATGTTTCAAATGCAAGGAAAAAGGACACATGTAATATAATTATCCAAATAAGAAGGCCATGATCCTTGTTAATGGAAGGTATAATAATTAGGAGGAAGAGAAGGATTATCAAATGCCCCTACTTAAAGATGCAAGCGATGTTAAAAAAGACATTAAAAAGGTTGACTATAAAGATTTTCTAGTTATAAGGTGAACATTGAGTACAAAAACCAAGGTAGATGTGACAATATCTTTCATACAAGATGTTGAATTAAAGGAAAGGTATGTTGTTTGATCATTAATAGAGGTAGTTATTCAAATGCAACTAGTACTTTATTAGTTGAAAAACTTAATTTACAAACTTTAAAACATCCTAAACCATATAATTTACAATGGCTGAATGATTATATAGAGGTTAGAGTTATTAAATAAGTACTTATTCCATTTTCTATAGGGAAGTACGTTGATAAGGTCCTTTATGATGTTGTGCCCATGCAAGCTGGTCATAATCTTTTAGGGCATCCATGGAAATTTGATAGAAGGGTTACTCATTATAGTTTTATAAACAAATACTTTTTTGTTATGGATGGTAGAAATATTATACTTTCACCTTTATCACCTAAAGAAGTTTATGAGGATCAAAAGAAAATGAGAGAGAGAGAGAGAGAACATGTGCATGAGAGAGAAAAAGAAAAGAATACATGAAAAAAGGAGAGTTGTGAGAAAATAAATAAAATGTGAGAGAAAGAGTGGAAAAAGGAGAGCTAATAGTGGATGCATAAAGGAAACGAGAGGCGCATGCAAAAGGAGAGATTGAGGGAAAAAAGAAAGAGAGGCAATTGATTTTTTTTGCAAAAGATAGTGATGTGAAGAGGGCATATTTTTCTCAAATGCCAATGATTGTGCTTATGTATAAAGAAGCATATTTTATTACTAACGAACTTAACATTTCTTTGCCTAGTGTTTTTATGTCTCTTTTGAAGGAATTTAGAGATTTGTTTCTTAATGAAGTGCTAAAGGTTTTACCACCCTTAAGAGGAATTGAGCATCAAATAGATTTCATCCCCGATTCCTAAATTCCAAACAAGCCACCATATTGATGTAATCCCAATGAGATAAAAGAGTTACAATGATAAGTGGAGGAGCTATTAAATAAAGGGTTGATTAGAGAAAGCATGAGCTCATGTGTTGTACCTATTTTGTTAATACCAAAGAAAGATGGTTCATGGAATGGAGCTGCATTGAATTGTCCTACATATGACAAAGAGATGTATGCATTAGTTCGAGCCTTATAAACATGGTAACATTACCTATGGCCCAAAGAGTTTGTGATTCACATTGATTATGAATCTTTACAGTATTTAAAAGGACAACAGAAGCTAAATAAATGCAATGATATGAGTGAGTTTATTGAATCTTTTCCATATGTCATAAGGTATAGACAAGGTACGAAAAATATAATTGTTAATGCATTATCTCGAAGGTATGTAGTTCTTTCTATTCTTGATGCTAAGTTATTTAGTTTTGGGTACATCAAGGAATTATATATGAATAACCATGACTTTAGGAAATTTTATCATACATGTGAAAAGTGTTGGATTTCGTGATACAAACGTAAAAAAAAATTAAAAATTTATCACGTTCCCAAACTCAGATCCATGTAATTCGACTACTTGATTAAATCTAGGGTTTCAAGAATCTCACCAAAACACAGAAGAGGCAAGATTTTCTGGAAGGATGAGAGGAGGTTCACATTAGTGACACCTTACCTCAAGCTTTTTTGCGTTGGTTGTTCAAATCTAAACATCTCCAAAAGGATGCATCCTCTATAGGTATCCACACGAACAGCCCTTCACAAAAAAAAATGAATTAGAGTGTATGCTAGCAACTTTCTTGATTGTCTCACAAATCAAGAACAAAAGAAAAACTCTACATTTGTTTTCTAAGAAAAGAGAAAATGAATTTTGGAGGTAGGAAAAACAAGTGAGTTAAACCCTAGAGAACATAACATATTTATAGACTCCAAATTAAGGTTTCACCTACCAATGACCTTTTGGTAATTTCCCATTTATTATATTCTGATTTTGTTTTAAAAATAAATCAAAAATAATATCTTATTTATTTATTTAAAATAACATTTATCTTAAATAAATAAAACACTTTAATTATTTATTTCCACAAAGTTTATTTTGGGCTTATTAAACCCATATTCATTTTGGGCTTGTTCTAAGTGTATGACTTTGGTTCACATAACATTAGCAGTGGGCCTAAATCTCTATTTAGGCCTATAAGTCATAAGTGGCCTCTAGCAAGACATTATAACTACCCAATTCATGTGAAGTCAATAATCTGACATAACCTAATTATAGTGAATTTTATAGTCCCTTTATCACATGATATCTTAATTGAACATAAGGCATAGAATGTCATCCTTATATAGTTCAATATTATGACTTGATTCCAAGTAGACTGAAAATGATAACTCTTTATCAATTCATTTCAGCATGGCCATGCATTTTCCTTCAGTCTATCTCATCAAGGGGCCCATAGATATCTTTCTCATATTAATGAGGATAAATTCCTTCTGAATCACTCACATTCCTCACATAACTAATTTCATATCCAACAACATCCTATTTAATAGTCCGATTAAAGACAATGTTAGAATGTGTTAAAATATAAAATAGCTATGCAGAAATCCATGATGATTTCAAGGTCAAAGGACTGAAATAAAATTACTTTGATGAGAAATACTTATGACAATAATCTATGTAGTATTTTCATAGTGGGTCAATCCAGTACATGATCTCTCATCATGTACCTATGAGTTGACTTAATATCTCATATTCATGATTAGTAAAACATAACCATCAGTCAACATCATACTAGCCTTAATACTTTAATATTTATATAATGAATAAATGGCTAGGGATAATTAGAATAGAACTCTTATTTTAATCTAAGGGTTTTACTATCAAGTCACATACTTGATGGCCTTAGTAAGAATTAATCATTCATATAATTATCATAAAATCAAATAATAATGAAATACCTCTTTATTAATAAAATAAGAAAGTCAATACATAATCACAAATGATTGACCTAGTGCATATCACTAATAAAAAGGTTGCATTTGATAAGTATTATAGGCATAATGGGTTTTTGTTTAGAGATAACTGTTTATGTGTGCCTATGAGTAGTATACATGAACTCTTGGTAAGGGAAGCACATGAAGGTAAAATGGGGCATTTTGGTGTTGCTAAGACTTTAGAAATTCTGCATAATCATTTTTATTGGCCTAACATGAGAATGGATGTACAAAGAATTTGTGATAATTACATTGCATTAAAGAAAGCTAAGTCTAAGTCTAAGCCTCATGGGTTATATATGCCACTACATATACCTAGTATAACTTAGGTTAATATTTCTATGGATTTTGTTTTAGGTTTACCTAGGTCAAAATGTGGTAACGATTCAATATTTATGGTTGTGGATCATTTTTCAAAAGATGGTACATTTTATTACATGTCCTAAAATTGATGATGCTTCTAATATTACTAATCTTTTCTTTAGGGAAATTATGTGTTTACATGGTATGCCTAGAACTATTGTTAGTGATAATTATAATAAGTTCCTTAGCTATTTTTAGAAGACTTTATAGGGTAAATTGGGGATTAAGAAGTTATTCTTAACTACATGTCACCTTCAAACTGATGGTCAAATTGAGGTAGTAAATTGCACCTTAGGTCAATTATTGCACACATTGATTAAAAAGAATTTAAAATCATGGGAGGAGTGTTTGGCACATATTGAGTTTGCTTATAATCATAGTGTGCATTCATCTACTCATTAATATCCTTTTGAAGTTGTTTATGATTTCATTCCTTTGAGTCCATTAGATTTATCATCTTTTCCTTTGAATGTGCAAATATATTTAGAAGGTTAAAGAAAGGCTAATTTTGTTAGGGCATTACGTGAAAAGGTGCACATGAATATTAAATAAAAGAATGCAAAAATTTCCCAACAAGCTAATAAGGGGCATATGAAAGTGGTTTTTGAATGTAGTGATTGGGTTTAGGTACATTTAAGGAAAGAAAGGTTTCTTAGTTTGCACAAGTAAAAGTTACCTCCAAAGGGCGATGGTCCTTTTCAAGTTCTACAAAGGATTAATGATATTGCTTATAAAATAGACATACCTAATAATTGTGGTGTTAGTGCTACTTTCAATGTTTCTGGTTTATCTCTTTTTAATTTTGACGAGGTTGATGATTTGAGGATGAATCTTCGTAAGGAATGAAGGAATGATGCAAACCAAACAAACACCAACCATGTTGATAAGCATGATAATCTACTCAAGTATGATGGTCTAATGACTAGAGCTCGTATAAAGAAGTTCAAGGATGCTTTAGGAGTGTTCGTGAAGCAAAATATAAAGCTTAAGGTAATTAATCAAAGAATAAGTGCAAATGGAGCTCAATTGAGTGAATTTGGAGAAAGTTTAATACAAGGGAAAAAATCATCATTTGTACACATTATTATCATATTTTGATCCTCAAAATGAAGAATTCATGTCAAACTCTTCAAGTGGAGTGATTTGCAATCAAAATATATAAAGTGCAATTTTAAAGATTTTGGAAGGTTTTAGAAGATGCTAAGGGAATCTACAAGAATTAAGAATATTCTTTACAAATGAAACCCTAGATATGGTGAAGAGTGGCTACTACTCATATTTAAAGACTTGGTTAAATTTTGCTTAGTTATCATGAGTTGTCAATCTGACTTTTCAAAGCTTAGTTGTCACAAGTTATCAATATGACTTTTCAAAGCTTAATTATCATTAAATGTCATTAATTGTCATATTTTTTCAAGGAATCCTCTTTAGTTAAGGATTTTCCTTTATAGGAGTCTCTAGGAATAAGTAAGAAAACCTTTTCCTTTAAGGATTAGGATATTTACATGCCTATATAAAGCCTATAGCATTGTAGCATGAATTTGACAAGTTTTTATCAATTAAATTCAATTCTTATGAGGTTAAAGTCCTTTTTTTTCATTCTTAAAAGAACTTAGTAAATTTATCAAGTGAAGGCTTTGTGCATTCAAATCTAGTTTAATTTAGACTAAAAATTAACTTAGTTAATCTTAGGTTTATATTAAACTACCTTTAGTTCTTTATAATTAAGGTTCTTGATTACAAGTTACTTAAGGGTCTTGTTAGGAATTAAAGTTTTCTTTTGCTTGATTTATGAATGATCCTTGGCAAGGTTATCAAGATTGAATATGGGTTTCGTACAAGTTAACAATGTTCATATTAGTACTGATGCAACATCACAATAATAAAAATAAGTATAAGCATTCGATTATGCTTGTTTATTGAAATTGTAGCAAAACAAAGAGGGTAATGTTTATTGGTGATAGAAGTATATGAAAAAGATGTTAAGATAATGAAAAATAATTGAAATTGTTGTATTTATCATCACAGGACTCGCAAATGATATTTCCAACCCAAAACATGATTTTTATGCAATTAATGTAGAATTATGAATATGATGCAAACTTAACTAAAGATGATGATCTGAGTTTGAAAATGAATATAGGAAGATCGACCTTGTTGGCCTTATACTAAAAGTCATGATGTTTACAAGACAAGGATAGTTGTGAATTTTATGTAATTAATATAACCTTAGTATGAAGTTAACAATAATACGAATGTTGTGCAAAAATTATGTAGTTTTAATGAAAATATTGATTTCATGCCAAAATGTGTGAAATATACAATTTTATGTGAAAGTGAAAAAGGAATGTAATTTTAGTGTTAAGAATGCGATTATGAACATAAAAATGACATTTTTATGATGAAAAAATGAAAATGTAATTAGCATGCAAAAATGATATTTTGTTGTTGAAAAATAGTTTTCAAACCAAAATGGTGACTTTATGCAAAAATATAAACTTTTACATCAAAATGCAATTTTTAACGTCGGAATGCATAATTTGTATCAAAAATGAAATTTTTTAACATTGAAATGTAAAAATTATGCCAAAATATGATCTTTGATATTTAAAATTCAAGGGTAATAAAAAATGCATGTCATAATTATAAAAATATGAAAAAATGATATTTTTGAACGGTTCATATTTTGGGACTAGAAAATGCAAAACAACACAATTATAGAATGCAAATAACACAATGATTATCAACTGACCAATAAAAGGGTCATACTTCACCACACAAATCACATCAATTTATCCCAATTTGCTGGCCGGCATAATAAAAATAAAGAGAATGTGAGTAGAAAAGAATACAATAAAATAAACGTGCAAAATGACGTTTCATGACGTTTTAAGTCTTCATATAGGAACGAAGCTTGGTTTAGAAAGCAGGAACGATTAGTTGTTCCAAAATAATGTTTCTCAGGTTATCCTCATTCGGATATTAAAATGAAATGAAAAATATAAATTAATATACCTTTAAAGCATGTTTGACAAAGATGATGGCTTAATTTGGTTTGCAAGTCGGGTCTAAAAATCCTAAAAAGAATAAAGGGAATTGGTTTAAAAGTCATATTTGGTTTTTAGTCCTACAAAGTTTTAGTACAATATCTAAAACATTCTCCATTGAAAGTGAAAAAAGGTTTGGTATTTATAAATAGGAGAATTTTTGCACGCGTACATGTGCTCCAGAGTGCGCTTGTACGCGTAAGAGAACCGTGTGAATCTACACGTGAGTGAGGAGAGCACGCATGAGTGCACGTGCCTGCACATAGGGAGTGTGACCATAAGCGAAGCGAATGCCCATGCACTCTTTTACGTGTGTTCACACAGAAGTATATGCATGTCATTGCATCCCCAGCTCCTCGATCGCAAAAATCTTGTTATCTTTGGTTTTCAGGGGCTTTTCAGGTTTCAAAAAGGTGTTTCAAACTTTCGTATTCACAAATCAACTTTCGATTTCATTTAATTGAACTTTGATTTCTCAAAACAACTATCAATTTGGTGAACACATGAATCATCACTTCGAGAACTTGTTTTGTTAAATCAAAACTCGATTAAATGATTCTATGATCAATTTATCTCCTCGTAAGTCTAGTTTAGGTATTTTTAGATTTTCAGGGTTTTTGCACAATTCAGAAGCAATACTAATAAGAAAATTCTGTCAATTTCATATATTATTTTCATTATCGGACCATAATTGGGAACAATCAAATTTTGAGGTATAATACAATTGCTCAATAGTAATTTTCTTCTCGTTTCGAAGGGACTCAAATAACGTCCCTTTGGTCATCATTTTATTAAGTACATATTTGAGATTCTCTTTCATGTTGGGTGTTAATTCATGATTGGATTCAGCCATGTTGGTGCTTGGACTATAACTTATGTGTTTGGCTACTTTGTATCTATGTGGCTTTCTCGGAGCTATTTTTACATAAAATCAAAGATTAAAATAAAAGTAAAGATGTTATGAATGCATGATTTATCATGAGCTGCATAATAGAAGGATTTGCAAGTATGCATGGCATGCAAATGCATATTCTAGTCAGCGGACTCGGGTCAGTGAGCCAGCATCTTTTATTAACTTATAAATGACATTGCAACTGTAGCAATGTAATTTATGGTAGAATTATGCAATAACCCTTATAAATGATATTGCAATCGTGGCATAGATGACATTATTATGGCATGAAGATATGCTATTTTAAAAGGTTTGTGGAAAAATAATAATAATAATAATAATAATAATAAAATAAAATTAGAACGGTAAACACTTTTATGAACATTTCCGTTCTTGTCGTCTTTTGGTTATGGGATTTGTAGCTACTTATTTAAAAATAGTAAAATTTTGATGGCTAATAGGGATTAGAACAACTATAAATTCTTCAATCAACGGAACCAAATATGTTAGTTATTTTAGTGTGTCAAATAAATATATATGTAGCACATAATTTATGTAAATATTTTTAAATTTTAAAGATCAGCATAAATTATCTTATGAAATCTGGGTGTTCCACAACATGTGAAATTTATTTAGTTGTAACTTATAATGCTTAGGCGATTTTGACCACAATTTATGAAATTTTATTTATTTGTGACTCGTATTGCTTTGGTGATTGTGATGTTCTGAGTGAAGGCAAGTCAAATTGATGTCGAATAGCACAATTTCATTCTGAATTCAACGTCACAATTCAGTCCAGAAAGAGAACACTTCCAATTAACGTGAAAAAGCACAACAATGACAAATATTATACAGCAAATGCCATTTACAACGATGGGGTGGAACAATTACACCCCAAGGCATCTAAACCAACAAATCAAAATATACAAAACCGGGATTTTCCCGCCCATCTCAATTTCCTTCCTGCAAATCTTAATCAACGAGTTATTATTTGTTTGCTTTTTCTTCTACTCTACAGCTATTTCTAATATAGTGGTAAGTTTGGGTTTTTTATATGTTCTAAGAAGCAAAGACGAACAAACAACACTGACAGATGAAAGAGCCATGCAAGCACCAGCTGCCCATGGTGGTAACTTTATGCCCACCATAGGGTAGAAAACCCCTGCAGCAACAGGTATGGCTACCACATTATACACCATGGCAAAGATATAATTCCATCGAATGCGAGAGAGTGTTTTCCTCGAGAGGTCAATAGCTGTGATTACATCCTCTAAGTTATTCCTCATCAACACATAATCAGCTGCTTCAATAGCAATGTCTGTCCCCGCACCAATTGCCATACCAACATCAGCAGCAGCTAGTGCAGGAGAGTCATTGATACCATCACCAACCATGGCAACTATACTTCCCTCCTTTTGAAAAGAGCGGATGACATCAGCTTTCCCTGCTGGCATTACTTCAGCCCTCACATCTTGAATTCCAACCTGCTCAGCAACAGGCATTTTTAATTTTTTTTCTTCACTAAAATATTTCAAAACAATATCACAAATTCCAAATTTTAATAAATTAGAAACAGATTTGGTAACTGAGGATGAAAATTATTTCACAAAGGAATCCAGAAAGTTTAAATTTACATAGCAAATTCATAACACTACATCAACCAAATAATTCAGCACACCAGAGGCATATGGTAGCAACTAGGACAAAGCTGGTAACAGATGACTTTTCAAATCATAAAGGGACACCTATTAAAAGGCAAAAGAACTTCATAATCCATTAATGGAATACTTTCTCTAGAGAGGTTCAAGAGAGACCAATAAAAACCATCTATAGTCAGTGGTTTCATGTGAAATTTTAGTATCATTTCACCAAAAATTCAGCATTACAAATGTTTCAAAACATCACCAACCAAGGTCTTTGAAGCAAATTACAACCGAAATCAATATTGATACTTATATTATTATCATACTATAAAAAATAATTGGTGTCAATAGGAATGGACGAGGTATAGAGCTAAAACTCTTATCTTAGATGTGTTCATAAGATTATAGATAGAATGGAAAAAGCACAAGAAAAATATGTATAAACCTCTTTAGCAACGGCATGAGCTGTCCTCCAATTATCTCCTGTTACCATGACCGGTTTGACATCCATTTTCTGAAGGCCTTCTATTACAACAGCAGCTTCTCTCTTCAATGGGTCCGCAACCCCCAAGACACCAATCAAGCTGTCATCAAATGCAACAAGTACACCTGTTTTTGCACTTTCTTCAAGTTCTACAACAAAATTTTCTACATTTGTGGGAATGATAACCCCCCTTTCAGTCATCAGCTTCCGATTACCAACCTGTTATGGACAACTCCTCTATAAGCACCTCAGCACTAAATAAACATCATTCTTAAGAAACATGCCAAAGACTATAAAACATAATGAAAATAATCTCACCAAGACTTGCTTTCCATTTATAAAGCACTTGACACCTCTTCCAGGAAAAGCAGAGAACTCCGAGACATCAAGAAGCCATCCAGAGGTTATTGACTCCTTTATGTTGTTTTGACCATCCTTAGATGCAGAAGGTTCGTCAAAAAAATGGAAATGGCGAGCATATTCCACTATTGCCTTTGCCAATGGATGTTCGCTGCTAGCCTATACCATGTACAAGATAAATAAAGACAGGGCAATCAGTCATTAGCATACTATAAAGGAAAAAAAAAGGGTAACATAAGGCAACCCCTCACCCAATTAAATATTCACAAATGACAGTAAGAATTTATTGGGGCTTCTCTCTCTCTCTCTCTCTCTCTCTCTTATTTCTTTTTTTGAAATTGCAGGTTCCTCATAGCAGTATGGTATTGTTGATACAGCACAGATTCAGATGGACAAGATTCTGGATAATTGCCAATAAATAAAGCTCTAATCTGGTTGAGTGAACATACACAGCAACCGTACAGTTGATGAACATTTTACAGGGTATAGACACAGAGCGTAGAAATAATCACCTCTGCAGAAGCCACCCATCTGAGAAATTCTCCACGCTCCATTCCAGTGAAAACTCTCACAGTAGTTACTGTGGCTTTCCCCTGGGTTAGAGTGCCTGTCTTATCAAATATGACATACTTGATCTTGTGAGCCCTTTCTAATGCATCTCCTCCTTTTATCAGCACACCATTGTTTGCCCCAACTCCAGTTGCAACCATGACAGCAGTTGGTGTTGCCAGGCCAAGTGCACACGGACATGCAATTACTACAACAGAAATTGCAAACATGAGAGCAAAAACAAAGTAATTGCCATTTTCTGGAAGCCATTCATCCGGGTAAGCTCCTATTGTTCCGCTAATATACCTGCATGAATTCGTAAAAAATATTTACCAAAAAGATGTAGAAACTTTAAGAACACAAATGTTGAATCATATTACTCCTGCCAAACATGAAACTGGGAACTTACCAGCCCAAAAATGTCAACAAAGCCATAGCAACAACTGTAGGAACAAAAATGCTTGCAACCTGCAAGTCGAAGAAGATGAGGAAAAAGAGGGAGGGAAAAAAAAAGAACAAAAAGCAAAAATTGAAGCCAATTTTTCAATTTTCAATTTTCCCAAAAATTGAAGCCAAAATGCCCTATTGAATATTTTTTATACCAGAGACAAAGGCACTGCAGTACAGCCAAATAAGAGCTAGCATACAAGTCAAGAAAGGAGAAAAATGAAAAGATCCTTGAGCATAGGGCATCCCTTCGTATTCATGATGTGTCAAGTAATACGTGATCCTAATCCTATTGAAAACTATAACAAGACAAGGACCATGGCAGCATAAATCTAAGATTACAAACATCCTAGCAAAGACATGACGGACCTAAGCAATTTGTATTCTTTCATCCCAAATTAATCACATAGCAAGTCATTCAATAATAATAATAATAATAATAAATAACTTACATTGACAGGACTAAATAAATGTAGATAAAGGAAATAAAGGATTGACCATACACTCTAAATTTAACATGAAACTATTTATTGCTAAATCAACAAGCATACAAAATTGCAGCAGATATCTTTGCCATGACCACATATTTTGTTTGATGGACATAGTTTATTTTGTCATAAAAAAAAAATCAATTGCAGTGGCTTTCCACACAATAAGAAAAGCATCCAAATAACACTTAAATTTAAGAAAAAACATAACAAACACTGGAAAAAAACCACAGCACAATACTAACAAAACTGCATACATAGCACTTACAAAATCAGCAAATTTTTGAATTGGAGCTTTTGACATTTGGGCAGTCTCAACCAAACTAATTATCTGGCTCAAAACTGCATCAGATCCTACTTTGGTAGCTTGTATTTGAAGAGCACCATGCAAATTTATTGTACCTCCAATAACCAATGAAGACTCCTCCTTGAAAACAGGTGCAGATTCACCAGTTACCATACTTTCATTAACGTAACTCGAACCCCATATAACAATACCATCAGCTGGAACTTTGGTACCAGGAAGAACTTTTAATGTGTCACCAGGCTGAATGAGTAAAGCATCTATTTCTCTTTCTGCAATACACTTTCCACCTGGGAAATCGGAGAATATAAAACTGCTTAGTTTGCTAGATCCCGATTAAGATTCATATTTGAAAAAATCTCACTTTGTCTAAACTTAAAAAGAAAAAACAAAAACAAAAATACCTTTGTCTTTGACAACCAGCAGTGCTGTTGCTGGTGCAAGTTCTACTAACTTCTTAATGGCATCTGATGTTTTTCCCTTCGCAAGGCATTCTAGATACTTCCCCAACAGCACAAATGTTATTAGCATGGCACTTGTTTCAAAGTATGTTGGGGACCAGAATCCAGTTGCCGCACCATATAGTAATGCACAAACTGAGTAAAAGTATGAGGCTGAAGTTCCCAATGCAACTAAAACATCCATGTTAGTTGAACCATTTCGAAGAGCTCTGCCAGCTGCTATATAGAAGCGCTTCCCAATTACAAATTGAACCACACTCACCAATGCCCATTTCAACCAATCACCCATAAGGAAGGGACCGCATCGCCAAAGAAGTAAGGAATACAAAATGGGAATGCGAGGGCATATAACTCGTATGAAAAAGACAGGAATCTGGATCCAATTTAACACTAGCCAACAATTAAAAGAATACTAGAGAAACAAACACAAGCTAAACATCAACAATTAAAAGAACAAACAAGAATTGAACAGAAATTTTAAGTTAATAGTATGCTATAAAAACAGCATGCTTTCATTAAAAGATTCTCATCTCAATGATTTGACAACCTATAGAAGCCATGTCATCTAAACAAGAATTTCTATGAATATTCATAACAGGTGCCATTTTAGGTAGATTAAAACAGATAGATAAAAATACAAAACATATCCACGAATATATGCATGTGCATGTTGGGATATAAAAAAAAAAGAGTTTCACCACACTATTAAGAAGTTTTCATTGAATCATCTAATGAAGAAAAACAGAGATAAGAATGTAATAAACTAACTTCCAAGTAACATAACAAAAAATCATTTCTGAAAGTGATAGAGAAAAGGATGGATATATAAAATAATTGAAACCATATGCATATCTTAAAATACTCACACTAAGAAACAGACTGGAAATGAAAAGCCGAAACATAGTCGAAGTTTCTTCAACATCCTTAGAAGTCATCCTTGCATAAGGGTTCATAACCTGTAACTTAAACTTCCCAGTGCTTCCTCTCTCAATCCCGTCAACCAACAACCTTGAACCAACAACTTCAGGATCAAAGTCGACTTCTAGCTCACTGGACATCTGGTTGTAACGAAATTGGCGTACTCCCCTTAGTGTACTAAGTATTCCTTCCAAAAGTTGTACGTCTATCTCATTGTATATCCCAGCAACTCCCAGTATAATTTTATCATGTTGATTGCTCTGCACAAAGGCACCTTCAAAGCCAGCATCTTCAATTGCATTCACTATATCATCTTTACTAATTACAGCAGGATCATACTCAACTTCCCCTAAAGATGTAGCCAAGGCCACTACTGCCCTTTTTACACCAGGAAGATCTTTCAAAATACCTTCAACCGAGTTCACACAGGCAGCACACGTCATGCCACCTATAGTGAACTGCCCCAAAAGTGTTGCATTGGACTTTGTTTTTAATGTACTTGGTTCATCAAGAATCTCTGCTTCAAAGCCTGCATCTTCAATCGCATTCTTGATGTCATCATCCTGCATTAACACACACATATCAAGTGCTTCAATCCACGTATGTTAAAAGCAGTAAAGTCTGTGCATTTATGAGCCCATGCAGTTTCTTGATGCTTAAACAATAAAGAGATAAATGCACATAAATCTCTTACAAACACATAAATCTTTTAGAAAATTAGTTACCTAGCTAACTTTCGTATCACATTTATCAACAATGCTAGAAACCTCAAAATACACTATAAATAGAAAAAATCATCAATTACAGTTGAAAGTGTAATGATATGAACACAAGCACTGCTGGTTTTGCAGGTGCATATGCATGTTTTTCTAAAGGTTTCTAATTGAACCTGGAGATTACATTTCCCCAAACCAGAAAGACATTCAAGAAGGGCCAGACCAATTGAGTGGTGAAAGTATAATTGTGAATGACCAAATGAAAACCTAAAGCAAACTTATGGAGTGCCATCATACACATAACTCTTTAATGCCAGTTGTTTACATTATTTTAGAGAAGGAATTGATACTGCCAATATTTCGGCAAATAATTGTCATCATATATCACATTATCAAGAGTATTGATCCATTAATAAATATTATATACAACATCGAAGGAACTGTAAACACTATGCAACCATCACCAACAGAGAGTTTAAAGGACAAAAAAATAAAGGCAGTCAGCTCTGTTTTCAAAATTAGCACTTGTAAAAATGTTGGTTGCTTGCAAAAAACCAACTAAGCAAATGCGAGTTAAGAACACATCATGATGAAAATAATAATAATAAACAACTACAACTACTACTGCTGAATTCACCCAGAATATACAAATAAATTAGCTTTCAAATTTCTGCACCAACATAAGGTGCCATACGCGAAAATTTATGGTCAAGGAAAACTGAATCTAACTTCAATCATGATTACCAGATACTAATAAATAACAGCACAAACACCCAATCATATCATGGGATAACATCAACTTTCATAAACTAGCATCACACCTGACATGAATAAGAATCACTGGGCCGCCGCAGTTCAAACACAAAATAACCATTCTTTTACCCAATTCAACACATGCTAAAAATATATACATCAACAAAAAAGAAGAAGAAGCGAACCTGAACTATAGAGGGATCAAAGATAACAAAAGCCTTGTTTTGTAACAAAGCAACAGAAGCTTTTAAAACACCACTAACGCTATTGAGAGCCGATTCAACAGAATTTGAACAAGCAGCACAGGTCATTCCAGTTACTCTGACCTGAATTCTCCTCATACCCTCTTCTTCTTCATCATCATCACCAATGAAAATTCTATGAGAATCATCACCATCATAAGAATCAAGAAGCCTGACCTCCTCTAACAAGTCGCCATCATCGTCGTCGTCGTCTCCAGCAACAACCGAGGGGCGTGGTTTACGGGCGACCTGGGTGGTCAGCTGTAAGTCTTTCATGCTCGGTGACGTTTCTTTAGATGCAAGAGAATAATCTTGATGATGAAGAAGAGGAAGAGAAAACTGGAAAATAAGGAAAATTAGTAACAAAAGAAATCTATAGGAAACAGGTTCAGAGATTTTAAGGAGAGACAGCGAGCAATAAATATAAATTTTAACTTAAATTATTAGCTACAGAAAGAAACTTTTAATTTTTAATTTTTATTATTTTATTAGTTGTGGAAATTACAAGATTAGCCTAATGTACTTGCAAAAGTTGGTGATTTGTACTACTTTTTCTTTCCATGGGGTGGTTGTGCAGTTGAGACTATGGGCGGACTGTTTTGTTAAAGTAATTGATTAAATATTATATCATATGTAGAAAAATTAAAAGAAAATTTCTTACAACTCTTTCTTTATAGGTAGTTATAACTAAGCCAAATACACTCCCGAATAATAACCTTTATTACTTTTAAATTTTTATTATATTATATTTAATTTTTAAATTTTTATTATGAACATGACTAATATGTATTATACATAAAATTGAAATATTTTATAAATTAATATTATTATGAACATAAAAGAAATTTATATAAATTAAAATAATATTTAGTGAAAAGGAAAATATAATTAAAAATTAATGGTTGATTATTATTATTATATTTTATACAAGTTAATACATGTTATAATTGTAATGGAAAATGATGCATGTTATAATTGTCATAGATATTTACAATCCATCATAATAAAATTTATAAAATAAAAATAAATTGTAAAAGCTTTATTTACAATTTAAGAATATCAATAAGAAATATTAACACCCTTTTCTATTAATTGAATAAAAGATTCAAATTAAAATTTTATTATTAAATCAATCAAATAAATTTTAAATATAGGCCATCTAATATTTAATAAACTAACTAGTTGTAAATTCGTGCAATGAGCGAATTGTAAATTAATATATATTTTATTAAATTATTTTAAAATCTTAAATAATTTAACTAATAAAAAATTTTGTGATAAATATTATTATTACATTGATAGTTATGGATTTTAATTAATTTTAATAATTATTTTAAATTTTATTATAAAAAGAAATTTAATTTTTTTCTTAAATTTTATTTATATTTTAATTTTTTAATAGCCAAATAAAAAAATTAAGTAGAAAATATAATATTATGAACTGAAAAGATTAAAAATTTCCATGTATTAAAATAATTAATAAAAAATAGTATAAATGATACATACAACATACATAGTCATAAAATTTAAAAAAAAAAATCACAAAATAGACAGTTAAGCAAAGAAAATTTGAGACATTTATGCATGTTGGCTACATATTAATATAATGAATTTATTTGAGTAATATATGGAGAGAGAGAGCATTTTAATTTCATAAAATGGTATCAAAAGCATGCAATAGGATGCCTCAAAAACTCAAAATCAAATACTAAAACTAAAACAAAGTTTAATAAATTTTGAGGTAATAAAATAAAGGGATATTTGCTGAAAATATACAATCTTTTGAGCATTTTGCAATTTAATTATAATTTTTCAATTTTGACAATTTAAGACATAAATTTGTAAAATTCTACAATTTGAAATATCGAATCATTATCGGACACGATGTTGCTTGTGTGGCAACTGGTCATTGCACGGTGGTCCATTTTTTTTTTTAGTATTCATTTACCACGGTGGATAAGCTCTTTATCCACATGAAAACACACAATATCACCATTTAAATAAATGACGCAATTTGTACAACATCATAATTCACCTTTTCGATTTTCTTAGTGTCAGAGATGACAATATATTTAATTATTTTTTATTGTAAAATTATTTTCGCTTGTTCAAATATATTATATGACAACAAAAAATAATTATTTTTGTTTTAAATAATTTAAGCTATTTTTATTTTACTTAAAGTATTTAATTATTATAACATGTAGATTAAATTGTTTTCAAATGACATATTTATATCAACAACACTTCCACTTTTAAATATTAAAACGTATTATTTTATTGAGATTGAAACCATAATTAAAAATCAAATTTCAGTTAAAATTTTTAATTTTAACATTATCTATAAGTTAATTATAAAAGAATTCTTTTTATATTTTTTATCTGCTTGAAATATATATTGATATATTTTTAGCAGATACTGAATATTCATAATTTTAAAATATTTAAAAAAAATTATAGTTATTTAAAATGTAAAATACATTACGATATTCTATAGTTGTTTTATTTTTTAAAATAATTTACTTATAGTTGAACCTATTTTCTATCATCTAATAGTAATTTTTAAATAAAATAAATTTTACTTTAAAATAACCATAAAATGTACAGCTTCATTAATATACATAATGTTGCTAAAAAAAAAAAACAACCTTAGCAGTGGACATAGCTATCGTGTTTTTGGCTTTGAATTAAGATATACGCCTGTCCACAATAATTAAATCCCGTATGTAGGATTTTATATTTGCTTGTGGTCACCGGATGGTCGGGAGAGAAGAACTGCAACTTTATTATTTATTTTTGAGATGGTGAGATTAGAAAGTCGGATGAAGATTTTTTTTTTTTTTTTTTTCCCCCCCTGTAATATGAAAAACGTGCTGATTTAATACGGTAGAAATGCAGATGCAGTGTAAGGGTATTTTTGGGATTAGAACTATTAGGAAAAAAAACGAGTTCGTTTTTAATTTTTTGGGAGATTCTAATAACTCTTTTAGTTGTTGTCCGTAGCAGACTGGTTAGCCGTCGACGCTAGCAATTTTTTGTCTTTTTTTTTTTTCTTTTTTCATAACCCACTTTTATTTTTTTCGGATTTAATTAATGTATTTTTATTTCTATTGAATTTTTATATTTTTTATTTTATTATATATTAAAGTTCTAATTTAAAATTAACATACTTTTATTTTGTTATATATTAGGTTTTTAATTTTAAAATAAAGATCCAATGTATTAAAAATATAAATATAAATATTCAATGTATGAAATAAAAATATATCGACAAAATTTTTAAAAAATAAAAATATAATATCCAAATATGAGTTAATTTTTTTTTTTACTAAGTTATGTTTTTTTTTTCTACAAAAATAATTTCTTTGATGAAAGCTTCAACGCGAAAAATCCACAAAATTAATTTTTTTGACAGGTGATAGATTAACATCTTTAAAATAAAGGTTATTGCCCTTATGACTTAAATATTGCTTACTTTATTTTTAATGTATATAAAAAAAGTTGCCTCCCTTATCAAAAATTGAATTACAATTTTGAAATAATTTTTTTTAATTTTAGATTAAAAGAGTAGAAATAAAAAATAAATAATAAATAAGAGTTAGCAAAATAAGTAAAATTGTAAATCTTTTTTTTATGAAATTTAATATTTTTATTTTTATATCTTCTACAGATATCGAGTCTCATTTTATTACTTAACCATTTTTATTTTTATTATAAAAATAATTGAATTAACTATAGAAAATTAATTGACTGATACATTAATTTTTTTATAATTGCATGAAGTTATTATATGTAATTTGAGATGCTAGAATTGCCCAATAAAGTAATAATTAAACAAATTAGTACTTAAAATCTAATTGGATCAAAAATATAGTTTAATAGAGTCCACAAAAGTCTATGGGTCCAAGATTCAAGTGTAGGTAATTTAATTAATTAATCAAGAAAAAAAAAAAAAAGAAGTTGAGAAAAAGAGGATTTTGGTTGAGAATTGGTTCACTAAATGGATTTGCCAGCTAAAATATTTCTTCCAATCTGACAGCTGATTAGAAAATTAGATTTTTAAATAAATTTTCAAATAAACTAATGAATTTTGATTATATTATTTTTTAGTGCAAAAAATGAATTTTCTTAGTAAAAGTTAACACTTTTTTATTAGATATATATGTGATTTTTTTTATATAAATTCTTACTGTTATATAAAAAATTTATTTAAATATTTTACATTAATTTTCGTAACTGATTCAGTTTTCAAATAAATTCTAAATTTGTTATTAAATATGTTTTTAATTTCTTCCTCTCTTTTTTGCTTAAAGTATATTTCAAATATTTTATTTATCTAAAATTAAAATTTATAATTATTATTTAATAAAATATAAACAAAACTTTTGTTTTACATATAATTTTTTAAATAAAAGATATAATATTTTATATTTTATTTCTACAAGATGTATAATTATTTTACGTTTGTGTGTTTTATCCGTTAAATGAAGTCGTTTGGTCTTAATTAATTCATTATTTGTTGTGGAAGTCAGCATATGGACCACTTAGCGCAAATGCTGAATCAAAAAACCCTTATTATAAAAAAAGGTCGTTGCATCCGCAAGTCTAAATGAGAAAATTGGCGCAATATTGACCAATGCCCTCCATTGCTATTATCTCTCTCAACACCAATTCCTGCCACAGAAGAAGGGGTCCTGGAATCTCAATAAAATAAATTAAATTTAAACCTTTTTTTTTTATTTTTGTGTGTATCCTTGTTGATATCTAAATTTCAGTATAGTTTTAAATTCTAGACATTTTTATACTAAGAAATATACTGATATTATAGTATAACAAATAGCCGAAATAATTGTTAGTTTTATGAATTTTTTTTTTTGTTTCATTTTATGAAATATTATATTTTATCTAAATTTTAAGTAGTATTCACTAAATAATTCTGTGCCTTCCATAATATATATTTCTTTAATTCTTTTATATTTTTCAAATAGTAATTATGTATAAATAATTTTATTTATTTAATAAATTTGTATGCATATTTAGTATTTGCAACTAACATTTATGAATTGAAACTCTAGTTATGTCAATTATCTCTTAGATCGGCGATAATTTTTTATTATTCATCTCGTTTCTTTACATTCAATACATATAAATTTTTTAATTATTTATTTTCTTTATTTGAATTTTTTAATCTTTCTTTGTAGATTTGTTGTTTATATTTTATGGAGTATCATTATCTCCCAATTCTAAAAATAAAAAACCAAAAATAAAGAGTGACCTTGTTGATATATATTCAGTTTTTGTGTGTAACCTTGTTGATAGATATTCAATTTTTTGACTTATTATTCATCTCGTTTTTTTACATTCAATACATATAATTTTTTTTTTTAATTTTTTAATCTTTCTCTCTAGATTCATTTTTTATATTTTATGGAGTATCATTATCTCCCAATTCTAAAATTTATATTAATAATTTTACAATTCAACTCTCTTAAAAATCAAATAATTAGTTTATAACTAATTAAAATTATTGAGTAGAGTATATAGATGGCCGAATAGCACATAAAAAACATTTTTCAATCCAATTAAAGAATAATAACAAGTAAATGTGGTCACCATCCACAGAATTGTCGATTCTTTTCACCAAAGATGGAATCAGACAGGAATCAACTTTTATTGTGATTCTAAGTTAGTTTTGATTCGGTTTATCAATTCAGTTGATTCGACAAGTTGATTTTTTAAAAAAAATATATTTGGTTTTGAATCAAAACTAGTGATTTCGATTTCATAAGAGAATGAATCGATACTAAATTGATCATCTTTCAGTTTTGGTCCAATTCGAAGTTGATTCCAAATTTAATCATTTCGGTCTCGGTTCTTTTATTGATATCTTGCGTGGACGCTAGACAAAGCATATTGGAAACATGACTTCTTCCCCACTAACCATGACAAAGGAACAGAGTTAAAATGAGAGGAGGAAGAAGAAGATGGAGAGCTAAAAAAAACAATCAATTTTTGTGAGATATGACCAGACAATCCATTGAAGAAAATGGATTTTCACATCCTCCCACTAGAAAGAAACACAACCTAAAAGTAAAAATTGGATTGATGTGACTGTATATACTTTTAAATAACTTATTACTAGAGCAAGTAATTAACTTAGGCAGAGGCTGAGGTCCTGAAGAAAATTTTATGGGTGACCCCAGATTCAATGTAATTATTTTTCCCTTTTTGTTAAACTAATAATTAATAGTCATTCAATCAATCTTCCTTTAATATTAAAATAAGTCTTCTCATAACTGGATCATACACTAATTATGGGTATATAATGTGGGTGAAAATATGCACATATTATTCCATGCTGATTAGCCTCATTAATACGTTTAGTTATTAGAAGTTATTATTTTTGAAAATGAGAAACACTGATAAATTTGGTGACTTGGGGAAGGCCATGGACAAATGCTTTCTTGCTAAGATATGTCTATACTTAATCCATCCACAAAAGGCAAGAAACTAATGTTCATTTCATGTCATGACAAGAGCATCGATGATATTGACAAACAAAGGGATTTTGGTTTTCTGGTTGGGATGGGCATTGCAGTTGGTAACGGAAGGTGCAATGTCAAGCTCCCAAAAATTAGTTATCACCAACTTTACATTGGTCACCAATCGTCAAATACTTTTTGGGCTATGCTATCGCCAATCCAATATCATATGGTTTTCATGTTAAGCAACTTTTTGGTTAAAGTTGGTAGTGGGCAGGCCACTAGTTCCAATAATTCATATTTCAAAACATCTTATTAAAGATCCCAAAACATTTCTTTAAAGGATACCATTTTTTTTTTTTTCCAGAGGAGGAAACAAATCTACTCAATAAAAAAAAAAAAACTACCAATACACATAGTTGTTATACAGAACCGACTCCTGTGGCCAAAATGATTTTTTTTTTTTTTGGCATTTTATGTTGGAATAGTTGGATTTGCATTACCTTTTTCTTCTCTTCTATGATTGAGTTTTGTGTTGCATGGTTATCATGTTCCGTGTGATTGGGAAAGCTGGAAGTTCTCGCTTCTTGATTGAGATACTTCTTTTTTGAAGTTGCTGAGTATAAGTAGCATTCACAATTTTCATTTTTTTTTTTTGTAGTTGGTGGACTTCCAACCTTAAATAAAATTTGGATTCATGTTTAAAGATTTATTTATTATATATTATTTAAATATTTATTTAAAAAATATTAAAATAAATATTAAAAATTTTAAATATTAAAAATAACTATATATAATATTTTTAGTTAATTACCAACATATAATTCCTATTTTATCTCTAATAAAAATAAAATTAATTAACATATAATTCTAATTTAATTAAAAGTATAAATCCTATTTAATTATGTTTATTTCTATTTTATCTCTAATAAAATAAAATTAATTAAAATTTTAGTGATAACTTTGTTAAAAATATATATATTTTTTTTATTTTAATTAGGTTTAATTATACTTTATCTAATATAAATCAAACTAGATAACGTATTTCTATAAGTCTTATTATATTAAATTTAATAAGTAAATAATTAAAATAATACTGTTGTTATTTTTAAAACTTTTATTTAATAATAATAATAATAATAATATATTTAATTATTTATTTAATTATTATAAAAAAATTTTAAAAATAATAATATTATTATTTATTTATATAACAATTTGATATTAACTTAATATAATTATAATTCAATACAATTTAATTTAATTAAAATAGAAAACATACTTTCAATTAAATTAGAATTATATTTTAGTTAATTTAATTTTTATTAGAGATAAAATAGAAATTAACTAAATTAAAATAAAAAATAATTTTTAATTAAATTTAAATTAAATTATATTTTATTAATAAATAATTAAATTATTTAATTTTTATATAATAATAAATTAAAATTTTTTAGGATTATATATATATATATATATATATATATATATATATATATATATATATATATATATATATTTATATAAACTGGTGAACCTGGCTTTGATCTCGTTACAAAAGTCTGCTCTCTTCCTATGTTAAGTTTTTTGTCCTTGCGGGGTTAATTGAGGTAAAGATGGTCAGTGACCGGTGGTGCCGGTCAGAGGTGATTATTAGTGACTAAAAATTATTAGCAATGATTGCCTCATTACTTTATTTTGTTGGTATTTATTTACAATTTTTAATATGTATTTTTATTTTTTTATTAGTTTTGCAGTAAGTTTCAAAGTAATTTTTTCTTGTCAATATATATATATATATAAATGATATAGAACAAAATTTTTGTTGATCAGTTTTTTTTGGACATACCAATTTTCAAGGTTTTTGTACAAAGTGTTTTTAAGGTAAGACTGTATTATAAAAGAAAATTATAAAGAAAAATTTTCAAGAAAAATGTAAAGCATAAATATATTGTTGACCTATTCTGCAATAGTTTGTGGGGGTAACAAATAAATTAGGAAAGATGTTCTTTTTGGCTGTTGTGTGGTTGAGTCAATCCTCCATATATATATATATATATCAAATATTGTCGTGTGATAAACAGGAAAAAAAGAAAAAAATTTATGTGCCAAGAAGCAAGAGGAGATATTTAATACTAAGAGGAAATGCTCTATCAAATACAATTGCTGATGTCAAAGAGGTCAATAACACAACACTCAATATCAGCTGAATTCAACATTTTAGCTGCAATTTTTTTTTTATAATTGAAATGTATTGTATTATACAATTACAAATTCTCAAATATTATTGTATGATTTATTTATTTTTAAATTTTAATATAATCACTACAAGAATTTTGAACTTTAACTATCAAATTTTAGCGACCAATGTCTAAAATGGTCGCAATAGAGGTGTTTATAGTAACCAATTATATACACTATCAAAATAATATAAAAAAGATTAACTTTTTGCAATGATACAAAAATCCCTTCATTATTAGTCCTAGAATTTGGTTGCTAATAGGACATAAATGGCGGGCCTCTCCTACAAAACTCAATCCCTACCCTGCAAATTTTTTAAAAAAGGTTGTATTCCCATAAAACATTTCCCTACCAAAATAGTTACATTTCACAAATACAATAATGGAATCAATTATGCTATTAGGAAGTGTGGTAGCACTAACCTTAAGTAGGGTAAAATTTTAAAAATTTCACTTACACAACTTTTCATCACATGAATAATTTCATTCCCAAGGATCCATTTTGCACTTTACACTTAGCTAAATGTCAAAAAAATATATAAACACATCAACCTAGGAAACTCTAAGTTTAAGAAAACTTACTAACTCCTAAGTTTGATGTAAACCATAATAGTTAATCTACAAGTTTTGGATACTTTAGGTTTAACTCTTAAATCAAATGCTCTAGCCTCCCCAATGTTAGGCCTTTAGCTTGAAACACCAAAGCTCCACCAATTCATCTCCTTACTTAGATTAGATTAGTTGCAAGTAGCCTCTCTAATGACCCTCAGCAAACTTTCATTAATTTAATCTCCTTGCAAAAACACTTAAGGTTTATTTTATATATATGTTGTTTTCCTTTTGGTGTTTGTGTCTACAGTCTCTTTTTTTTCTTTAACATTAGAACACTTATTAGGTTATGTATATGTAATATCCCGTATTTTTTTTAAACATTTTAACACTGTACCGGGATATGCAATGTTAATAATTTTTGTATATATATTATGATATTTTTACGAGTTGATATGTATTTAAAACTTATTTTAATTATTGTGTATTATTTTAAGTGTTTTACGTAAAATTTTCCCGAGACTTTTATTTTCGGGGAAATTTTCACGTAAATAATTTATTATTAATTATTTTAAATATATTTACGGACTTGCATGAACTCATAAGTATTTTTAAAGTACTAAACACCGTGTATACATGTAATTATTTATCTAATTAGGGTTTAATATATTACCCTAAATTTTATTATTTGTTTATTAATTTTATTGTTATTTAATTATTTTATTTATTATTAAATTGTAAATAATAATGTGTGGTGTGTGATTTTTCCCACATATTTTATTAAAAATTATTTTTTTTATTAATCATTTTTCTTTTTTCTTTTTTTTTTCTTTTTCCTTTTTCTTTTTCTTTTTCTTTCTTTTTCTTTCTTTTTCTTTTCCTTTCCTTTTCTTTTCTTTTCTTCTTCTTCTTCTTCCTTCCTGTGCCCGATCACCAACCACCGTCTGCAACTACCGTTCCCTTGCCGTCGGTGTGCCGCCAGCAGCTCCGCCTTCCCCAGCCAGCTGCTCCGTCGCCCCAAGCTCCTTCCCCGGTGCCAGCAAACCTCTTTTCTCCATTTCCGACCGAGAGTTGCATTTCTTCTCACCTCGCGATTTCGGCCACCGTTTTCGACACCGCCGGTCTCTTTCTTCTCCTTGAGCTCCGGTGAGTGTGATTCTAGCTTTGGTTTGAGCTTAGATGGTCTTGATTTGCTTAGGTTTCGAATTTTTGATTTCGGCCATATTAGGGTTTTTAATTTTTTTGAGCTTCGAATTGATTGATTCATGAAAACTCCCTTCACAAATGTTGATCCTAGTAGCTTAATCTACATTTATGAATTTTTGTGAAATTTTTGGAGATTATTTGATTTTTGGGTATTTTTGAATATTTTAATATTATTTTCTAATTTTCGGAAATTAATTAAATAAATTATGAAATTGTGTTTTATGATAATTATGGGTGTTAAAATGAATTATAGAAATTTATTTGTAATTTTTATGAATTTCTAAGTATTTATTTTGAATTATTTGAGTTTATGTAATTTTGGGAAAATTAGGTTAATTATGTTTTTAATTGAATTTAATTGGTTAATTGAGTTTAATTATTAATATTATTCATAAATATGTTGAGAAAATTAATTTTGGATAATTATACTATTTTTGGTGAATTTTTGAAGTAATTTTAGTATATTTATATATATAGGGATATTTTGGTAATTTTACATGAAATTGGCTGAAAATGTAATTTAATTGGTTTTAATAATTATTTAAAGTATAAAAATGATTTCCACAAATTATTTAGTATTTTTAACTAATTAAAACTATTTTTCGTGAATTATTTTCAATTATATACATAATATACGGTTTTACTAATAAAATGAGTTTTTATCAGTTTTTATTGTATTTAAAGGTTAATTATGTAATTTTTACCTATAAAATGAATTTCTATGTTATAAGGGTATTTTTGATATTTTTATAATTGTTCTGTGAATTGTGGACCCCGGTCGGTAGACTGTAGTTTGGAGTCCGACCGAGGGGTTGTGGATTTATTGTTGAGCTTGTTTTTGAAGTGTGTTTCTTTGCAGGGTCGGCTCTACTCTTTGAGTAGAGAGATGTCCGTTTTACAGGGGAGGTTCTGCAGAATTTTTGATAGAATTCTCGTAAAACGTGATGTCTAGTCGAACCTTAATCCTATTTCTGTGTTTAATATTTTAGATCGAATTCTAAGATTTTCTGTTAGGGTTATTCTGATGTCTATTATTATTATTTGTTTAGTTGCACCAAGACCGAGGCCTAATGGACCAGGCCCGTCGGATCCATCTCGAGGAGCGCACTAATTTGTCAGTTACTATTTTATATATATATGCTTTAGGATGCATGATTTTAGAAATATATGTTTGATTTGATTAAATATGCATAAATAATGTGATTTGTATTTAAGTATATTTTTGGTTTATTTTTTGGTTTATTTTTGGTATATATTAAATTATATGCATGTTTTGTTAATAAATTATATTTAAAATGTTTTTAAATATATTTCTAGCCTAATTTATAATTTGATTGAATTTATTTGACGTATATATACTCGAAATATACCTGGTTTACTTTTGGTATATTTCCAGTATATATATGGTTTATGTTGCTATTTTATTTAAGTTCATGCATCATTTATTTATGAATGAATGTTTTATATTTATTAATGAAGGATATTAATAGAACGTGCTACCTAGTGGGCAGCACTAGGATCGAGTACGTACCGGTGCACTTATAGCATTTAGGCTATATTACTAACCATTTGTGGTTATTGATTGGTTATGATTATTTGATGTGTGAGATATGGTTTGGAGGTTTGATTGTTGGAGCTCGGTTGACTTAGTGTCTCGGGGCCAGTCTACTGTCTAAATGGATTAAGTGGATATATTTTGGAATAAGTGAGCCTGTATGGCTAGAGTGTTGTCTAACACTGTTTTGAGGTTGCGATATTATAGGGTTCTATTTGATCCTTCATAACCAGTGGTTTTCAGACAAAATATATAAAAATAATTTTATTGCATCTGTGTGTATCTGTTTGTATACATACATATTATAAATATATTGTTGACTGTGTGCATTGGCATTTAGTATGCATGTATATATATTATAGTAATTCACTCAGTGAGGTCTGACTCCCCTCCGTTGATAATTTTTCAGGAGAGTCAACATCTTCAGACCTCAGTAGCAGGCCTGTACGCCGGATTTCTTCTGCCCCGGCTTCTTTATGTAAACTGCTTCTCTGAGTCTTGAGTTTTATTTTATCTAGACACTGCAGTAGTCATTAAATATTTAAAGAGATGTTGTATTATATTTGAACTGGATTTGTATTAAAAGAGCTTATATATATATGAGATGAATATTTGATTTAAATCCAGTTGATGCAAATGTTATTATTATATTTATGACTTTTATTTCCGTTGCATTATATATTGTTATTACTATTGCATGTTTTATTTTATTTTTAGGCTTGCTACGGGTTCCGGATTCGAAAGAATTCCCATTCCCTAGCGCCGGTCATGGCCCCTGTTTTGGGTCGTGACAATATATATATATATATATATATATATATATTGAAAAAGGAAACCCTATCACATGATAAGTAAATAACTTGTCATAATAAGTATGCAAGTTGTAAAGTGTGTAGAGAATTAATACATCCCATGTATTATCTCTGCATATATTCTCTACACATACTAATGTGATATACACCTTATCATACCCATAGTCAAAATTTTACACACAAAAGATAATGTGTGCCTAATATGACAAATTTGCTATGGTCAACATTTTACACTTAAGAGATAATGTGCCTAAAATAACAAATTTGACTATATCCTTTGACATGGACTTAGGCTTAGTAATTGCACCAACACTTAGCACAAGCCTAATCCATCAATCAAATAGGTCTAGATAAGGTTCATGGGTCTTCTCAACATCTTAGACTAATCTTTAGTCCAAAAACTCTTTTAGGCCAAACAACTTAGGCCATTAATCCAAGTCCAAATAGAAACAAAATATATTATTAATTTAATACTTTAATTAATATCTCATATTAATCAAGTATTAATTAATAATTAAACCCTTACTTGAATTGGATTTCATGATATGCTAAAATCATTGTTTAAAACATAAATCCAATTCTATTAATTTTAATTAATTTATTAAACTCTTTAATCAATTTATTAAACTCTTTAATAAATAATAATTAGATTAATATTGATGATGAGTTGGCGAAACTCTTTTAGGTGTGACTTACTAAGTTCATATTTAATTATGAGAAGATAATAACACTTGATATTATTTGAAACTCCTTTCAAATCTAAATTTGAAAATCTCAATTGTACACATTTAGTTCTTATAAGTTGTGAGTGACCCCTAGCATCGATATTACAACTACCCAATTATAAATGAATGCATGTATTGATTCACACAAACCCTTTGATCAAAATTATCGTGCACTAAAATCCCTTCATTAGAAGATCTCGATACATCCTAGAGTCAAGGTTTAGTCAAACTCTAATAGCCATATCATATGACCTCATCACAAGTTTTAATTCTTGATAAAACATAACAAATACTAAAAATACTATTTCAGCATTGAAACTCCTTTAAGTTGTGTTATATTTGTCCTAGCCAAGAACTTATTCATTAAGAACAAATTTAGATAGCATAGGATCTTATTTTGGTTCACTCAAGCAATGAATCCCATCTTGGTCAAACACTCATCCATACATTTAACCAATTAGAGCCACTATATGCCATATACCCATGTATGATTAACATAAGTATATAAGCGGTAATAAACCTTAACCACTTAAATGTGAATGACTGTGTCACCTTAGGTCAAAGGAGTATATGCACTTTTATGACCTAGATTGTGATCGTTGATTATAAGTGAAAATCCTCGCAATCACAAATCTAACGTCATGTTTGATCCACCCATCACATGAGTATCTACATATTTATTCTAATATCTCATATCAAGTAGCATGAGATTCACTACCTCCCGCCGTTAGTATCACATACTAATTAAGAAAAATAGACAAAGATGATAGTTAAATTAATATTACCCACATATTCATTTATCGACTATGAAAATTTTTATAACGTATGTACTAAATAAATTTATAGCTCATATTATCAACTCTTGATAATAAATTTATTTAACATTATGGTAATGGATAAATACTCAAATAAATAAATATTTTATTTAAATGAATATTATTTATTACCATTTGGGATTATTTATAATGTCAAAATATGTGATTGGCCTCTAGGGTATACCACTTATATTAACAATCTCCCATTTGCACTAGAGCCAATCGCTATAGTATTTTGGACCCATCTTCTCAAGATGTCGATCCAGTTGTAGTTTCATTAGTACTTTAGTAAGTGGATCAACCATATTATTGGCTGAAGCTACCTTTGCATGAGCACAATTCTGATACATTCTCTAATAATATAAAAGTGTCTTTCTATGTGTTTAGATTTTTTGTGAGACCTTGGTTCCTTTGTGATGTGAATCCAAGTTCAAAGCCTAAAGAGATCCAAGATCCATTAATAGTACAAGAAGGCCCAATCACAAGGTCCAAATCCAAGAAGCTTCAAGAAGCCATATTGGGTTTAATTAAGGACATTTGGAAAGCCCACGAATTTCAGCCCAATAAGGCATCCATGGAGGCCCAAGGAATAATATTTAACTTGTTTTTGTGTTAATAATAATTAGGGTTACATGTAGCCACCATATACAAGTTAATAGGGTAATTAATACCAAGTAATGGTTATTATTATGGGTAGTGGTTACTAAAGTTAATGGGGTAATCAATACCAAGTAATGGCTATTAATGTGGGTAATGGCTATTAAGGCCATTTAAGAGTCAAAGTAATCCTATGTGTGTGAGTCTATTTTAGTAGTGTGAGCATGGACTTGTACTCTATATAAACAAGTCCTTTTCTTTCTTTTGTAGCATGAATGAATTTGATATATGAATTATAACTTTGTTTGAGTTTTATTGTGAGGAATTTTGTCTTTAATTTCTTGCATAAACTTTGTGACTTATCAAGCTTTATTCTAGCTTGTGGTGTCAAAATCTAAATCTTTGTTTTCTTTTTATTTATCAAACTTTCTTGTTTGTGGCATAAGAGGAAATTCAAAGTCTATCTTAGTATCTTTATCCTTGTTGGTAAAGGGGTTAAGTAGCATCTATCTTCTTACTTCAATCTTTGAACGATCCAAATTTGTGGATTAAATTGGTAATTTCTGGTTTTCTTCTAATTCAACTTATCATAGTATTCTTGCTATTGGGGAGTTAATTGATGAAACCTACAATTCCCATCATAAGTGGTATCAGAGCATTGGCTCAAGATTGAGGTTTGCGTATCCAAAACTATCTTTTAGTTCTCAATATCTTGTGTTCATCTTATATTTTACACCTTTCTTGCTATCTATTATTCTTGTTATTTTTTTTTATCTTTATTCTTCTTATCTCAAGATTTTGTTTGCAGATATCAAAAAAAAAAAAAAAAAATTCGTCCATAAAAAAAAAAAGTATATGTTATCTTTGATATTCCTATGTTATATCTCAGTTTACATTAAAAAAAAAATTGACTCTTCATATTCCATTGAGATCTATCTTTATAATTCTGTCTCTTTGTGTTCTTTGATTATCTATCTTTGTTTTTCATTTCTATTAGCCTATTTGTTACAAATTGTTCTTTTCTTTAAGCCTACCTTATTATTTTCTTGTTAGCCTACCTTATTTTTTATCATTGATTACTACATTCTTGAATTTTGTTTGATTGAGAAACTTAGTTAATCTAAGAAATCAAAAGGCAAATTTGAGAGGTAAAAGGCAAGAGTGTGAGATCATTAGAGAAAAAGCCAAAATTGAGTGTAAACACGAGTGGTATACATCAATTTTGAGTGAAACACGTGAGGGAGTGTTGTGAGATTGTCTTTTTTTTCTATTTTCTTTTGTTGAAATTTTAGGTTTTACAATCATGTCAAAAGACACAAGTTCTTCTTCTACAAATGATCATGTGATTCAAGCTATGCAACAACAATTCAAAAGAATGTTTAACATGATGGCGGGAGTCAATGAGAAATTGGAGAGGCATGATGGCATCCTTAACCAATTACAAGGAGAGCCTAAACAAAGGAGACATCCACCAATTGACCAAGAGGACTATGAAGGAGAGGATGAATTGGATGATGATCAAGTCACCTTGGTGGGACAACAAATCAATCCTAGGAGACAAGCTAGGAGAGGACGTCCTAAAGATGATGTTGATCGCAACCTTGGAAGCATCAAAATGAAGATTCCTTCATTCCAAGGAAGAAATGATCCAGATGTGTACCTTGAATGGGAGAGGAAAGTGGAACTCATCTTCGAATGTCACAATTATTCGGAGCAGAAAAAGGTAAAACTTGCCGCTGTTGAGTTTAGTGATTATGCAATTGTTTGGTGGGATCAATTTTGCAAGGAAAGACGTAGATATGAAGAAAGACCCGTGGAGTCTTGGAGGGAAATGAAGCAAATCATGAGAAAGAGGTTTGTTCCAAGCCACTACTATAGAGAGCTTCATCAAAGGTTACAAACTCTAATTCAAGGATCCATGAGTGTGGAGGAGTATCACAAAGAAATGGAGAAGGCTATGATTAGAGCAAATGTGGTAGAAGATCGTGAAGCTACCATGGCAAGGTTTTTGAGAGGGCTAAACAAAAACATTGCTGATGTTGTTGATTTGCAACATTATGTGGAGATTGAAGATATGGTGAATTTGGCCATGAAAGTGGAAAGGCAATTGAAAGGAAAGAGGTATGATTCTAAACCAAATGTGGGTTCTTCTTCTTCTTGGAAAACTTCTTGGGGGAAAAAGGATGATAAACCTTTTAACAAGTCAAAAGTGGAAGAAAATAAACCTAAAATTGACTTGGGTAATAAGGGAAAGGGTGAGAATCAACCAGCCCAAACTAGGGGAATCAAATGTTTTAAGTGTTTGGGTCATGGGCACATTGCTAGGGAATGTCCAAATAAGAGAGCTATGATTCTAAGGGATGGTGATATTGAATCGGAGAGTGAGGGGGATAGTGATGATGATATGCCTTCTTTAGAAGATTGTAGTGATGTTGAATGTGCTAAGGGAGATAATCTTGTTGTTCAAAGAACATTGAGTTTGCAAAATAAACATGATGTCCATAGGGAGCAAAGGGAAAATTTGTTTCATACTCATTGTTTGATTTCTAACAAGTTGTGCAACATGATTGTGGATAGTGGAAGTTGTACTAATGTAGCAAGCACTTTGCTAGTGGAGAAATTGAAGTTGCCTACTACCAAGCACCCAAGACCATACAAGTTGCAATGGCTTAATGAAAGTGGAGTTGTAAAGGTAAATAAGCAAGTTCTAATTTCTTTTCAAATTGGTAGATATAAGGATGAGGTGTTGTGTGATGTGTTACCAATGTTGGCCGGACATATGTTGTTGGGGAGACCTTGGCAATATGATAGAAGGGCTAATCATGATGGATTCAAAAATATGTATACTTTGACTATGGATGGAAAAAGGTTTAACCTTGGACCATTAACCCCAAAACAGATTTTTGAAGACCAAATGCGCATCAAGCAACAATATGAAGAAATGGGTTCTTTATTGGGAAATTCTTTGGGAAGGGAAACCTTTGAGAGTAAAGAAAAAGGTGAGATGAGTGAACCTAAAAATTCCAATTCTCTTGACCAAAATGGGAAACACATGGTGAGAGAAAACAAGGAAGGTTCAAATGAAAGAAAAATGAGTGTTTATGCAAAAATGAGTGATGTGAAGGAAGCTATGCTTTTGAGGCAACACATGCTTGTACTTATGTACAAGGAGATTTTGCATATTTCTAATGAAATAACCAATGGTTTGCCTAGTGTTGTTGTTGATCTTATGCAGGTTTATGAAGATTTATTCCCAGAAGAAATTCCAAATGGTTTGCCACCTAAAAGAGGCATTGAGCACCAAATTGATTTCATACCCGGAGCAAGCATTCCAAATAGACCAGCATATAGATGTAATCCGAAGGAGACCAAGGAAATCCAAAAGCAAGTGAGTGAGCTTATGGAGAAGGGTTATGTTCGTGAAAGCATGAGTCCATGTGCCGTACCCGTCTTGTTAGTGCCTAAGAAAGATGGAACTTGGAGGATGTGTGTTGATTGTCGTGCCATCAACAAAATCACGGTGAAGTATAGACATCTCATTCCTAGGCTAGATGACATGTTGGATGAATTGCATGGTTCATATTTGTTTTCAAAAATTGATTTGAAATCTGGTTATCATCAAATTAGAATGAGAGAAGGTGATGAATGGAAAACAGCTTTTAAAACTAAACATGGTTTATATGAGTGGTTAGTAATGCCTTTTGGTTTAACTAATGCACCAAGCACTTTCATGAGATTGATGAATCATGTTTTAAGAGCATTCATAGGCAAATTTGTTGTTGTCTATTTTGATGATATCTTGGTTTATAGCAAAAATTTAGATGAGCATGTACAACATTTGACTTGTGTTTTTGATGTGCTTAGAGAAGAGAAGTTGTATGCTAATCTAAAGAAATGTTGTTTTTGCACTAATGAAATTACTTTTCTTGGATATATTGTCAATGACAAGGGCATTCATGTTGATCAAGAAAAGGTAAAAGTAATTAGAGAATGGCCAACACCCACAAGTGTAAGTGATGCAAGAAGCTTTCATGGTTTAGCTAGCTTTTATAGAAGGTTCATTAAAAATTTTTCTACCATAGCTGCACCTTTAACTGAATGCATCAAAAAGAATGTTGGTTTTAAGTGGGGAATTGAACAAGATGAGGCTTTTAACTTGCTAAAAGACAAATTAAGTTCTGCACCGTTGTTATCTTTGCCAAATTTTACTAAACCTTTTGAGATTGAGTGCGATGCAAGTGGCATAGGTATTGGAGGAGTTTTGATGCAAGAAGGCAAGCCCATAGCATTCTTTAGCGAAAAGCTAAGTGGAGCAAGTCTAAACTACCCTACATATGACAAGGAGTTCTATGCATTAGTGAGGGTTCTAAGGACATGGCAGCATTACCTTGGTTACAAAGAATTCATAATTCACACTGACCATGAGTCCTTGAAGTATCTCAAAGGACAAGGAAAGCTTAACAAGAGACATGCAAAATGGGTGGAATTCATTGAATCCTTTCCGTACATCATTAAGTACAAGCAAGGGAAAGAAAATGTGGTGGCCGATGCATTGTCAAGAAGGTATGCCTTGATCTCTAAACTTGATGCAAAAATATTAGGATTTGAATACATCAAAAATCTTTATTCTAATGATCCTGATTTTGCTAATGTTTATGGGGCATGTGAGAAAGGGGGTTTTGATAAGTTCTATAAGTTTGATGGTTTTCTTTTTCGGGAAAACAAATTGTGTGTGCCACAAAGTTCTTTAAGAGAGTTACTTGTGAGAGAGGCACATAGCGGAGGTTTAATGGGGCATTTTGGGATTAAGAAAACTTTGGATGTGTTGGGTGACCATTTCTTTTGGCCACACATGAAAAGGGATGTTAAGAGAATTTGTGAGAAATGCATTACTTGCAAACAAGCCAAATCCAAAGCAATGCCTCATGGTTTGTATACACCTCTTACCATACCAAATGAACCTTGGGTAGACATTTCTATGGATTTTGTTTTAGGATTACCTAGGTCCAAGGGAGGGAGAGATTCCATTTTTGTTGTTGTGGACAGGTTTAGCAAAATGGCACATTTCATTCCATGTCACAAGACGGATGATGCAACCCATATTGCCAATCTATTCTTCAAGGAGATTGTTAGGCTACATGGAGTGCCAAGGACCATTGTGAGTGATAGGGATGTCAAATTCCTAAGTCACTTTTGGAAGACTCTTTGGGGAAAGATGGGGACAAAGCTTTTGTATTCTACAACTTGTCATCCACAAATGGATGGACAAACGGAGGTGGTCAATAGGACACTTTCAACACTTTTGAGGGCTGTCATCCAAAGAAATCTGAAGAATTGGGAAGAATGTTTGCCACATGTGGAATTTGCTTACAATAGGAGTGTGCATGGTTCAACAAATTGCTCACCATTTGAAGTTGTGTATGGATTCAACCCAAAGACTCCATTAGATTTGCTACCATTGCCATTGGACAAAGCTAATCTAGAGGGGAAACAAAAAGCTGAGTTCATCAAGACTTTGCATGAGAGGGTGCGTGCAAACATTGAGAAGAAGACACTCCAATATGAAAAGCAACACAACAAGGGGAGGAAGCAAGTCATTTTTGAGCCCGGAGATTGGGTGTGGGTGCACTTGAGGAAGGAAAGATTTCCTAACCAAAGGAAATCAAAGCTTATGCCAAGAGGAGATGGTCCTTTTAAAGTGCTTCAACGCATCAACAACAATGCCTACAAGCTAGAACTTCCAAGTGAGTATGGCAATGTTAGTGCTACATTTAATGTTAGTGACTTGTCTTTGTTTGATTTAGGTGATAAAGATGATGGAGCTGATTTGAGGACAAATCCTTTTGAAGAAAGGGGGAATGATGTGAATCCAAGTTCAAAGCCTAAAGAGATCCAAGATCCATTAATAGTACAAGAAGGCCCAATCACAAGGTCCAAATCCAAGAAGCTTCAAGAAGCCATATTGGGTTTAATTAAGGACATTTGGAAAGCCCACGAATTTCAGCCCAATAAGGCATCCATGGAGGCCCAAGGAATAATATTTAACTTGTTTTTGTGTTAATAATAATTAGGGTTACATGTAGCCACCATATACAAGTTAATAGGGTAATTAATACCAAGTAATGGTTATTATTATGGGTAGTGGTTACTAAAGTTAATGGGGTAATCAATACCAAGTAATGGCTATTAATGTGGGTAATGGCTATTAAGGCCATTTAAGAGTCAAAGTAATCCTATGTGTGTGAGTCTATTTTAGTAGTGTGAGCATGGACTTGTACTCTATATAAACAAGTCCTTTTCTTTCTTTTGTAGCATGAATGAATTTGATATATGAATTATAACTTTGTTTGAGTTTTATTGTGAGGAATTTTGTCTTTAATTTCTTGCATAAACTTTGTAACTTATCAAGCTTTATTCTAGCTTGTGGTGTCAAAATCTAAATCTTTGTTTTCTTTTTATTTATCAAACTTTCTTGTTTGTGGCATAAGAGGAAATTCAAAGTCTATCTTAGTATCTTTATCCTTGTTGGTAAAGGGGTTAAGTAGCATCTATCTTCTTACTTCAATCTTTGAACGATCCAAATTTGTGGATTAAATTGGTAATTTCTGGTTTTCTTCTAATTCAACTTATCATAGTATTCTTGCTATTGGGGAGTTAATTGATGAAACCTACAATTCCCATCACTTTGCCAAAGCAATGGCTCCATGTTGTCATAATAGAGAGGAATTAGGGACTCAATGGAAGGAACAACTCCTAGTTTGATAATGAATTTCTTAATCTAAACAACTTCCTTAACAACATCTGATGCAGTTATATACTCAGCCTCTATAGTGGAATCAACAGTGATACTTTGCTTGGAACTCTTCCAGCTTACTGCTCCTCCATTACAAATGAAAAAAAACTGGAGATAGACTTTCTATCATCAACATCTTATTGAAAATTAGAATCTGTGAAACCATCTATCTGTAGATCACCTCCTCCATAAGTTAAGACTAAATCTTTAGTCCTTCTCAAGTACTTAAGATTGCCTTAATAGTTATCTAGTGTTCCAAACCTAAATTGGATTAAAATTTGCTAGTCATACTAACAACATAGGCAATATTTGACTTAGTATATAATATAGCATACATTAAGCTTCCTATAGCTAAAGCATAAGGAACTTTGGCCATTTGTTCCATCTCCTCGAGTGTTTTAGGTGCATACCCTTGGATAAATGGATATTATACCTAAATAGTAATAATCATCTTTTGGAATCAAGCATGTTGAACCTTTTTAAAGTAAATACTTTGGGATAAACTTATCATTCTCTTTGATCTATCTCTATGGACTCGAATCTCGAGAATATAGGTTACCTCCCTTAAGTCCTTCATTAAGAAGGTTTTAGATAACCATACTTTCATAGAAGTCATCATTCCGACATTATTTCCAATTAGTAAAATGTCATCCACATACAAGACTAGGAAAGTGTGTTGGCTCATACTAACCTTCTTATAAACACATGGCTCATCATCATTTTTAATGAAACCATAATAACGAATAGCCTCATTGAAGCGATGATTCTAATTCCTTGAAGCCTACTTTATACCATAGATAGATCTATTAAGCTTGTACACTTTTGAGCTATCCTCATATTCAAAACCCTTAGGTTGCTCTATGAAAATGTCTTCCTCAACATATCCATTGAGAAAAGTAGTTTTGACATCCATTTGCCAAACCTCATAATCATAGTGTATGACTATGGCTAGAAGAATCCAAATGGATTTAAGCATGGTTATTGGCGAGAAGGTTTCCTCACAGTCAACCCCTTGCTTTTGGCAAAACCTTTTTGCTACAAGTCTTCCATTCTAAATTCATCAATATTATTCTAGCAATCTTTTTTTTTTTCATCACATCTCTACTATTAGTATGATCATCCCCAATTCATCATCATTATTAATTCAAAAGCTTTCCCTTAAGGTAGGATTCCCTGGCTAGTGAAAATATTTATAGCTTCGAAAGACCCGTAAGCAAAACATGAGGTTATGAAAAATGATAAAAATGGGAATTTTATGATAAAAAATGCAAATGTATCAACAAAAGGAATCTAAAATAAAAATTAGAAAAAAAATGCAAGTAAAATAATACAACTAAAAATGCAAAATTAGTAAAATAAAATAGGATTTTTACGATGAAAAATGTAAAAACAAAAATAAAAACATAGAAATTAACAAAAATAGCAAAAATACTAACAATACAATTTTCACCATAAAATAGGAATTTTATGATGAAAAATCCCAAAATAAAAAATAAAAGCACAAAAATAACGAAAATATTAAAAATATTAAAAATGCAATTTTCACCATAAAATAGGAATTTTATGATAAAAAATAAAAAATAAAAATAAAAGCACAAAAATTAATAAAAATAGCAAAAATACTAAAAATGCAATTTTCACACTAAAAATAGGAATTTTACGATGAAAAATGTAAAAATAAAAATAAATGCACAAAAATTAACAAAATTAGTAAAAATGCTAAAAATGCAATTTTCACCATTAAAATAGTAATTTTATTATAAAAATGCAAAAATAAAAATAAAAACACAAAAATTAGCAAAAATAACAAAAATACTAAAAATGCAACTTTCACCATAAAAATAGGAATTTTATGATGAAAAATGCAAAATAAAAATAAAAATACCAAAAATGCTAAAAAATAATTTTTATTATCAAAATGCAATTTTTATAATAAAAATATGCACTTTGGAAACAAAATACTAACTTTCTTTAGAAAAAAAAAAGGACAAAATGATGAAAATGAATGCAAATATGATGAAAATGCAACAAACATTCCTGGATTCTCAACCCGAACTTCCTACTCCTTCAACATATCATAAGTTACTTCATTATCACCAAAATCACAATTTTCACCATAAAATAATAAATAATTAAAAAGAAAAATGTAAATAAAAATGATAAAAATAAAATAAAATAGTAGGAGAAGAATGATTATGCAAATGCAAAATTTTATATAAAAGTGATTAAGAGATCCTTAAAGGATCGGGATATATCCTAAAAGTGTGCTTTTGCAATGGTAATGCTTGGTTTGGTTAAAAAGAGTCCTAAAAAATCCTAAAATGAATAAAAAGTAGGTTAATAGTGTTTAGGAATGGGTCTCCACATGTCGTTCACCTTGTATGCAAGGGTTTTAGTGTGATAATTAGTCTCTAATCAGTCATAAATTAGTCCTTTGTATCTCTTTAAACGTGATTTTTTTGAGTCTCTAAAAAAGGTCAAAATCTAGGTTTTTATAGACCTAAGGGGTCGGTCCACACGTGTGGGTCATAAGCCACGCATATGGATTATGACCCATGCATTGTGGGTCAATGACCCACATGCGTAGGATGAACTAGCAAGGTCACTTGACTTAAGCTCTTTACTGTTTTTGCCATTTTGATGATTCTTAGGTGTTTTTGAGGTTTGGGTACACATTGTTAAGTATTTTGGGTTCATTTTTTGCTTTTTCAAGTGTGTTTATTATGTTTTAGTTTCCTCATCTTTGCTGGAGCATGCTCGGGATAACTTGCGAAGAAGTTTCTCATTGTCTTATCGATAGGAACCTTCATCATCAAATCTTTTGGAGGACCACTAAAATTTAGGTATCAATAGGTATGTGATCCAAAGAGTGCTAAGTCGGTCTCACTAGCATCAAAATTTATCATGGTATTAAGCTAGACCATTACTAAGTCTTTAAAGATATTAAGAAACATACTCCACATAAGTACTGACATCCTTCACTTTTGGCCTCTATATTGAATATTTATGCTTCTTCTTATTGGTAGAAATACAACCATCATTATGGAAATTCATGATAGGATTTAAAGGTGGTTTAGCCTTATGCTCCTTAAAAAGTCATTTAGTTGATGTTGAAGATATTCCTCCATCACCTTTATCTTTGAGCTGTTCATTCTCACTTTTAACCTTTACAAACCCACCAATTTTAGTGTTTTTTTATCTCCCTTTTCATACCTACATCCTCATCATGTAGTTTGCTTATATGCATCAAATGAGGAATTTTCCTCTCCAAGACATAAAGTGAGACATCTTTCATAAACATTAATGATAGTTCGAGAGATATGCAAAAATGGCACCCTAAGTATAAATGGATGACACTCATCATCTTTATAATCCAAAATAATAAAATCTATTAGGAATTAAATGTTACCCACTTATACTTCCATATGGTTTATAATGCCGGTTAGACATTTCTTATATTCATTCGCTAGTTGCAAACACATGTTAGCAGGGTATGCTTGTTCCATCCTTAGCTTTTTGAATCTAGATAATGGCATCATATTAATTGTTACACCCGAATCACACAATGCCGTAAGGAATGAAAGTTTATCAATAGTGCATGGAATGTAGGGATTCTTACATCTTGCTATAAACTTCCTCTTAATGATCACACTATGCTCCTTATCTAGTTCCTATAATCTTATTTTGTTAGAGATTAGGTCTTTGAAAAATTTAGCATACTTAAGCATATGAGCTAACATCTCTATGAATGGAACATTGACATGTATCTTCCTAAATAAGTCAAAGAACTTGTTCCTTATTAGCATAACTTCATAAGTGTATGGATCATGACAAGTAATAAAGTGATAAGTAGAGTATAGTTCCCACGAGGAAAAGGTACTAAGTACTAATTGTCAATCAATTATCCCTATCTAACACAAATAAAATTAAATAGCAAGAATTAAATTAAAAAAAATTAAAATAAACTATATACTTTAGTTAATCTAATTAAATCAATGGGGATAAACTAGAGATTGGGTTTATTTCACTTATTAGGACTTGAATTAAGGAATTAAATTCAACTATTTCAATGATCACAATCAAGGGTAAACTACTCTAAATTACCTAAAGTCTCTTTTGAGATCATTTAAGCATGTCAAAACTAATTACCACTTATTTTAATAGTCAAGTTAATTAATTATGGCTCATTAAGTTCTTTAGCAATTTATTAATCTCTAAAGGATTCATCTACTTTCGTTGTCGAGATTCCTAAGTCTTATGAATTATAAGCTAGTAGATTACTCAACTTTCATTGATAGTAATTTACCCATAAACATACAAATAATTGGGCCCTTAATTGAATACAAGATATTAAGCATAACTTAAAAAATTGATTAAAAATCAAATTATTAATAAGAAATAAAAATTCTAGCAAGTCTAACTAGATACTCCAAAACCAAACTCTAATTGATTTAGTTATTTATAAGAAAAGAAGAAGAAGGAAAGATAAAACTCATTGAAAGCATGCTTCAATCTTTTATCCTTGTTAAACTCTTCAATTCAATGCTTCGCCTCCCTTGGCAGTAGTGTTCTACCCCTTAATAATATGGCTCTTAATAGCTCCTTTGTATCCCTTTTTATAGGAAAAATTTGATGGAAAACCTAATTGCACTTGAATTCTCAAAAAGGAAGTTTTCTTTGAATAAGAATGATTGTCCCTAATAAGGAATGAATATAAACCCCTTTTTATTTCCCTTTTATATTTTAAATTCAATGAAACCTAATTTGACTTGAATTCTTAAGTTTCCTCCAAAAGGAAGCTTCTTTTACTTGTTACAGCTTCACTCACAACCATGACACATCCTAAAATTTCCATCACCACTTGGCTCACGACTGTGAGTGAAGTGGAGACAAGCTTTTATAATTGTTTTAATTCGATCAGAGGGGAGCATGACTTAAGGCACGCCTGTGAGCCATCCCATGACTTTTGAACACTCTTTAATCAGTGATTTGGCATAAATGCTTCTAAATGAGTAACTCTCCTTAATCAACTAGGCTTCTTTATTAGTCTTTAAATTAAAAAATAGGGGAAATCCCTATTAAAATCAAATAAAATCTTAAATAAACTAAGATTAAATAGGAAATTAGACTAAAAGTATAATCTAAACAAAATGCCTAATTAAACCCAAATTCTTCCCAAATATTATCAGCTACTATTGATAATTCATTAAAATTTAACACCAGAATAAGTGTAAAATTACACTCAACATTCCTCTCCTTGTTTATCTCTCCATTCTTTATCCTTTGGGGAAAAGGTAATAGTGGTACATATGGCTTTATAGTTTCCTTCTCCTCTTTGGATTTGGTCTTGCCTTTTTTGTTAGACTTAGTTTCCTTATCCTTTGATGTCTCCTTATTTGGCATGTCCTTTTTCTCCTTTTTCTCATAAACTTTGGATTTTCTAGGCTTCTCTAACTCTTTTCCACTCCTTAAAGTTACAGCCCTAACATGCTCTCTAGGGTTGGTCTCTGTGTTGTAAGGCAAATTCCCATGTTCATATGTTAATAATGCTTTAGCAATTTGGCCTATTTGAACTTCAAGATTATAAATAGTTGAATAATGATTTTTGAAAATCAATTATGAATCCTTATGTATTTGGTTGATCCTAACTTTTAATTTATGAATAGCATTATTTTGTATAGTCATCCTTTTTTCCATCATGTCCATGAGTCTATTTATTTTGCTCTCTATTGATGAACCCTTTTGTTAGGATGAGTTTTGGTGTAGAGCTTAAAAATTAGGATTGCCAAAAATTAGTGGAAATTTGTGTTTTGCTTGATTTTACTCTCCTTGATTCTCCCATGAGAAATTTGAATGGTTCTATGAAGAGTTGTAGGTGTTATATAATCTATGCATATCTCCTTCATGGTGAACTCTTACAAGGGCTATAAACTACCTATAAAATAATATTTTAAAAACAAATTAAAATATCTAAAACTTAAACCTAAAAATAATAAAAAAAAGTTTAAAGTAAATAATTCTAAGCTACTACTAATATCAACAAAACTATTCTCCGAGAATGGTGCCAAAAATTTAATTGGAGCTAACCATAAGTATACGGATTGCTCAAGTAATATAGTGAATAGTGTATGAGTATCATTCCCGCAAAGATTGGTTGTCAAATACTAATTCACTTAGCTAATTATATGTCTAAATAAATCCATGAAATGTCAGAGTTAGAATCTTAAATTAAAACTAAATAACAACTAAGGAATAAAACTAAATTAAATCAGTGCAAACTAATTTAAAAAAAATTATAATGAAAACATGCACTAGAAATTCTTTTTTCACTTGGGAGTTTTTGTTACTAATTAAATAACTTTACTTAACGTAATCTAAATTTCTGCATATGATGCTTACCACTAATAATCTTATAATTCTCTCTCAAGCAATCAAAAGATAATTTAATTAATTCAATTAATAGCCTAAACTCATGGACTCTCGCCTCTCTAAGCCAAACTAACAAATTCTTAACTAAATTTAAGCATAAAGTAGTTCATGCAATACTAAGTATTCAAAAGGTCTCTCAACTCAATTAAACTTAATAGACTTTAAACTAGATCCTAAGTTATTAATATCTTCTCGGTCTAAAAATGACTTATGTGAATATTTAAATTAAACTTTAAACATAAAGCATGCATCACGTTTCGGTCTCATCATAAATTGACCCTAACTATACATTGAATATTATGAAGCACAAATTTAAAATCCATATGCAAGAAATCAGACTTTGATTAAGCAAAAAGAGTTAATTAATACATCCCCAAAGCTACTAAGATCCTTCCTAGCATATAATAAAAATTTAGCCTAACATGTTTATGAAAATAAGAACAAAAGTAGAAGAAATTACAACAGTCATAATAAGAAAATAAGAATTAAGAAGTGAGTTATGGTTTTGTAAACACATGGTCTTCAATAATCCTCTAAAGTGGTCCAATGATGAAATTCTTTTATCAACTAAACAAAGGTTAACCTCTCAAAAGGTTGTGTATAGCGTACTTCCAAAGTAGCAAACCTTAAAAACCCCTAAACGAGCATCCAAATCAGTGAATCAAACACCAGAATACTTGAACCAGGAGCCCGAATCATTGAACCAGAGGCTCAAAGGACTAAACTATTTTTTAAAACATCCAAGTAAGGGTTCTACTTTGAAAATCAAGCCTTAGGTAAGAAATCAAAACTCAAAAACCTTAAATTAAGGCCTTAAAAAGCTGAACTGAAGTTTCTAAAGGTCTGATTCACCGATTTTGAACCCGAATCATGCCTGGACACTTGAAAAACCTCAAGAACCCTAAAAAGCTCATTGAACTGGACCTAGTAGACCCAAAGAACCTCTAGGACCTTAAAGATTTGAAAAATGACCCAACAATGCTTTGGGGTGATAAGCATATATGGGTTTTAAAAAACCCACGTGACTCATCAATCCACATGTGTGGATTTTTTTAACCACTCTCATTAATTTTTATCCACATGTGTGGGTTCACACAGTGGGTCCATATTTCTATAAATGAATCATTTTTCTAATTTTGAGGAACTTTTGGCAAATTTTTGGGCATTACTTTATTACTGGACAATTTTATTAAGCATTTTTAAACACTTTTTTAAGTCAAAATCACAAAATTGTAGTTATTTTAGAGCCTTAACTTCTATAAAAGGGTGATCGACTTGTGGAAACCAAACCTAAACACTTAAACCTATTTTTCTTTTATTCTCTTATGATTTTTAGCATCGAAAATTCAAACCTGACTCCTACTTTGCCAAAGCATGCATCAAGGGTAATTTCGAAAGACCTAAATAATTATTTTCATAAATTTTGCATTTTTGTCATATTTTTGCATTTTTATTTCATTTTACAAAAATTCTATTTTTATTTATTTATTTATTTCCTCTTTATCTCTTCTTTATTTTCTTTATTTTATAAATTATTTAAGTATTTTTTTATAGTTTTCATTTTATGTTTTATATTATTATTATTTTATTATCTTTTAAACCTTCTCTTCTACATCTCCACACCTTTTTCTTTTTATTTGTACCTTTATATTGTTACTTATTAATTTATTTTCCTTACATTGTTGTTATCATTTTAACATTTTTGCATTTCATTCATTTTTATTTATCTTTTTTTTATAAAAAGAGAGAACTTAATTAACTATAAATGATTACATCATTAAGCAACAAAACTCTAACAAAGCTAAGAGCATGTTGCCAAAAAGAGGGACTAGCATGAAAATGAGAAGCTTTTGCTAAAGCATGAGCCATTTCATTTGCTTGTCTCCAGAAAATAGAAATCACTACATTATGATTTTCTTTAACAATAGATCGACAGTGACTAATGAGACTACTAAATTCAGAAACATTAATATAAGAAGCATGAATAACATTAACCTCAAGTTTAGAATTAGACTCAATAATCACCTTACTAAAACCACTAGCCTTCAACCAACTCAAAGCCTCATTCAAACAAAAAGCTTATGCTAGAGGGATTAAGAACAAACTAGGATAAGTTTGGAAATAAAACATGGCACCTGTGTAATCACACACAATAGCCCCCTTGCTAATAAAGTTACCGCTACTTGGAATAGAGGCATCGATGTTGCATTTCAACCATCCATCTGTTGGTTTCATCGATTTCAGTGAAGGAGAACTATTCATTTGAGTAACACCATCATGATCAACTAACTGTGCTTACTACCAACTGTGCAGAAATAGTAAACCTTATTGAACCATAAAGGAAGCTAACATAAACTCCTTATTTTAGAGCTAGTTATTGTGCTATTTCTAAATGCCCCAAAGCACAGGTATAACTTTAGCTATATACTCAAAATTCTAAGAGTCCAGTAAATGAGCCAACCAATCTAAAAAATTATCACTATGAACCTAAGAGAGCAACAAACCAGAATTAAACCAATAATCAGTTACAAGTGGATAATCCAAAAAAAGTGGGAGAGATGCTCTCCAATTTCGCCATAAAAAGTATATAAATTGTCTACATTCAACCCTTGAAGGTAAAAACATTCCTTAGTTGCTAAAAAATTATAATAAGCCCGCTAAATAAAATTCTTGAATCTCAAAGGAATAGACAGGTTCCAAAGAGAAGACCAACTCTTTAAACTTAAATTTTGAAACAACTCCAACTCATTGCAAACAACTTGATATCTAGAATTTATAGTATAAATTCCTCTCTTATTGAAATGCCAAATAAACTGATCTGTAACACCATTAATTCCTAGAGGAATTTTTTGGATAGCCATCACATCTTCATTAGAAAAAAGTTCAAAAATAATCTCCCAATCCCATTCAAAACAACCTGGAATCCGAAGATCTTTAACAACTAAATTTTTAAAACCCAAAACTATAGGAGTTATAATTTTGAATAATGGATTCCCATTTAAACATGGATCTATCCAAGCATTAATTAAACTACCATCCCCAATACACAATCTGTAGCATTTTGAAAGTAAAAACTTGAAATTCCAAATACTCTTCCATACAAAGCTTGGATTTGAACCCAAGCTAGAGCTGAAAAAAGTCCCATAAGGATAATAATTATCTTTGATTAATTGACTATATAGAGTGTTGGAGTTAAAAACCAAATTCCAAGCTTACTTCCCCAACATAGCAAGATTAAATGACTAGAGATGACAAAAACCCATGCCTCTAAAATATTTCCTTACACATAATCTTTCCCAAAAAGCCCAATGCATACTCTTTTTATTATTCGCTTTCATAACCCACCAAAATGAATTCATTATCTTCATTAAATCATCACATTGAGAATAAGGTAAAAGGAAGACACTCATAGCATAAGTTTTTAAGCTTGAGCAACAGATTTTAAATAAATCTCCTTACCCGCTTGAAAAAGTATTCGTCCTTGCCTACCAAATAACTGCCTCCAGGGTCTATCCTTAATATAAGAAAAAATTACTTTATTGTTTCTTCCAATAAGAGAAGGCAATCCCAGATAATGCCCCGTATTCTTATGGTACTTTTCATTTTTATTTATCTTAATAAGAGAAGTCAATCCCAAGGAAGGCACTCATTGTATCTTTATTTATCTTAATAATATGTTTATGTTGAATTTGTGATCTTGGTGATGTGGATGAAAGGATGTGGATTTAGAAGTGTTTATTTGCCTATTTGGACAATTTATGTGAATATTGCATTTTTAGGCATTTTAGAACATATTTGTTTGCACTTATTTTAAATTTTCCCCTTTGTTGATTATTTCTTCATCTTATTCACCTTTCATTATTTCCTTTTAATGAAAAAGTCTTAATTTTTATTTATTGTCTTTATTTTTGTGGTAAAAATTGCATTTTGAATGTATTATGTTGTACAGAATTTTATTTTCTTTAATTTTAGTAAAGTTTACCCTCTTCTCATCAAAATATTATTTTTGCATTATTTTTATTATTTTGATATTATTTTCATGATTTTTATCATCAATTTTCATTATTTTTCATATTATTTTCATAAAAATAGCATTTTTATTTCATTCTTGAGGTAAAAGTATCATTTTTATTATTAATGTATGATAAAAATAATATTTTTAATATAAAGTCTTCATTTTTATTCACTATATGAAGTTGGTGACTTTATAAATCAAGAATATTTATCATTTTTTTTCCTATTAATATTTGGTATTTAAAGTCATGTTTTAACAATCTCTTGGTGTGAAATTATCATCTTTATTATTCTTAATAATAAAAGGTGGTAATTTTAATATAAAGTTTTAAACTTTATTCTCAGTTTGAAGTTAGGAACTTTATTAACCAAGAATGTAAATAATAAAATTTTCTTATAAATAAAATTAATATTTTAGACATAAAGTTGTCATTTTTATAACATTCTTGGTATAAATTTGACATCTTTATCGACATAATATGATGAAAAATATATTTTTAATATAATGTTATCTTTCTAAAAAAATACATAAAAATTATTCTTTTATTTTATTTTTATTCTAATATATTTTGCCTCATTTTATTTTACTTTCTTTCAATATGTTTTATTTTATTTTCATCATCTTGCATGTTTTATTTAATCATTTGCACTTGCATAATAATTTAGGGAAAAATGTCAATGACCTAGTGATTAATCACCTAATATTGATGACAATTGGAGAATCATTTGAGGCGTTATTTCTTATTAGTTACCTAAATCATGGATTCTCATTAGCATTTTTATTTGTTAATTTGCTTTAATGCTTTTTGTTATTTTGATTTATTTCCTTTTTTATTGTTATTTTATTTATTCAATTTGATATCATGTGAATGGATGATATATATATGATTGTTATAAATGTGATGTGTGCTTGCATGTGTTTGCATACTAACCTTTGTTTTGGAGGAATTATTAGAATAGGATTTTTTTTTTTCCATTTTCATTGTATTCAATAGAAAATGAAATTTTCAAAGCAATGTAATCCTTAATCCCAGTTCCCCTTTATTTTATTTTTCATTTTGATGTATTTATTAGATTAAGTAATTTCAAGTGTTGTAACCTTAATCCCTTTCCCTATTTTATTTTGTTTGTTTGTTTTGATTAATTATTTCTTACATGCTTGCGTGTTATTTACTTACTTGCTTATTTGAAATACATGTTAATTGCTTAATTTTCCATGTTGATCATATTTATTTATCTACTTTTATTAATATATTTATAAATATGCACACTAAATCTATTTATCATGTGTTCTAACTATTAGTCCAATGCCATTTTAAATTGATTGATACTTAAGTATGGTAAATGCATTATTAAAATTGAAACTAAGGTAATGAGATGATCAAATATAATATACATATAATTAAGATATATAGTCCATGAGATGATGACTCTCTGAATCTAAAATCTTTGCTAGGGGGAAGTGGGTTTCCATTAACTCATTTCCTATTTCCCAACAGTGGTCAGATGAAGACTCCAAACTTATAGAGCTGGCTCCACAAGGTTGTCCCTACTATATTAATAACATCAAAAAATAAAATATCCTTGTTGCATGTCTCTTATAAGTCATGACCACCACTCGCATACCACATGTTTTCAATTCTTCAATGTGAATCATGCCTTTGAATGTTGAAAATCTCTTTCTCAAATCCTTGCAAAATATGACTTTTAATGTAAATATTTATGAATGACAATAACGTTGAATTATGTATACCTCTTGGTCTATTAGCCTCTTTTAGATAGCTCAAATTAATCCTTACTTGAGTTGGAATAGAATTAGGCTTTAAAGAAACCAAAACCTAATGAAATTGGGACACTCATACAACTTTTTATTAGTAACACGATGCCAATCTAATTCCAATCCTAAAAAATAATTGAATAAACTCCAAATGGCTTTATGAAAGATGTAGCCCTATGTCTTAGTTTTCCAAAACACTTTGAATCACGTCATTTAAACTTTTATAGCTCATGTTATAGCCTTAATTCCAAGTTCCTTCAGGAAGGAGTGCATGACTATGTTGCACATGTGCACAATTATGCGATGCTTCATTCGCATGGTTGTGCTATCAAATTGTATGGTTATGTGCTTGTGGGTGGTCTTAAGTTCTTGCTTCTAGACTCCTCCATATGGCTATGTCACACCATTGCACAACTGTGCAATATTCTAAGCTCATTTTCCATGCTTACAATCAACTAATTTGACCCTCCTTTGATTATTAATCAAACTTTAACTTTTAAATACCAAAACATAAATACAAAACAACCTTAAATGCATTTAAAATATTACCAAATATAACCAATCATAAAATCAAACTTAAAACTAAACCTAATCTATATGAATTATGCAAAATTGATGCATAACTAAATAAAATCCTAAATCACATATTTTGACTATTAACCAAAA